>SJYO01018169.1:25204490-25309629 GCA_006410555.1 Capra ibex | reverse complement strand
CCACAATCAAGATTTTCCAGAACATCCAGAAGTATCTTGGTAAGTTGAAGTCGAAGAAGTCGCAATGAACAACCCCGTATCTGAACCTAATGACACTATAACTTACCAAACGGAACCTTTACGTGTCTCTAGTAAGACAGCAAATACTCTAACGTAGGTTCGTCACGTAAAGTCTGAGAAAACAACTGGTACTACCGATGAGACAAAGAAGATTGTCTAAGGACGGGCATCATTATCTATATTATCAGTAGACTCAATTTAAGTGGGTAAAGGTAGGTAAAATCAAGAGACTAAGGATCGTACAGCTGTAAGTGAGAACGGTAAAGGACAAACTAGTGAAGTTAAACGGAACTAAGTACCTGGATGGTAAGGTCCAGGGATACGTTACAACGAGAAATGTCGTAGCCTGGATCGAAGATAGTGGTCATTGTAGGTGTTGACCCATAACAAAAACGAAATCGAGGTAGGGAAGTAAGAAAGACCTCAATAAAGAGGTGACTAGAGGTCATCGTATAACCCGTGGATGACTGGACCCCTTAAGGAGAAAGTCATAGAATAGTAAAACGGAAAAGTATGACAAGTACCCCAAGAGTTTCGTTCTTATGACTTCACCAATCTATCTCACGGACTACTAGATACCCGACTCCAAGCACTGTAACATGTCCTCTGTCCCTAGTTCTGGTAGGAGTACCTTTTCTTTACGATTTTTCGTTTTACCGTCAGACCCCTCTGGAATGTTTATCGACACTTTTCTTCTCTTCACTTTTCATTTCCTCTTTTCCTTTCTATATTCGTAGACTTACGTCTCAAGGTTTCTTATCGTTCTTCTCTATTCTTTCGGAAGGAGTGACTAATTACGTTTTTTTATCTCCTTTTGTTGTCTTACCCTTTCTGATCTCTAGAGAAGTTCTTTTAATCTCTGTGGTTCCCTTGTAAAGTACGTTTCTACCCGAGTTATTTCCTGTCTTTACCAGACCTGGATTGTCTTCGTCTTCTATAATTCTTCTCTACCGTTCTTATGTGTCTTTTTGACATGTTTTTTCTAGAAGTGTTGGTTCTGTTAGTGCTACCATACTAGTGAGTAGATCTCGGTCTGTAGAACACTTCAGTTCATCCGAAACCTTTCGTAGTGATGCTTGTTTCGATCACCTCCACTACCTTAAGGTCAACTCGACAAAGTTTAGGACTTTCTACTACGACACTTACACGACGTGAGTTAAACGGTCGTTTAAACCTTTTGAGTCGTCACCGGTGTCCTGACCTTTTACAACCAAAAGTAAGGTTAGGGTTTCTTTCCGTTTCGGTTTCTTACAAATTCAAGTCAAGTCAGAGAGTCAGCACAGACTGAGAAACACTGGGGCACTTATCGTCGTGCGGTCCCGAGGGACAGGTAGTGGTTGAGGGCCTCAAGTGAGTCTGAGCGCAGGTAGCTGAGTCACTACGGTAAGTCGGTAGAGCAGGAGACAGTAGGGGAAGAAGAGGACAGGGGTTGGGGAGGGTCGTAGTTTCAGAAAAGGTTACTCAGTTGAGAAGTGTACTCCACCGGTTTCATGGCCTCAAAGTCGAAGTCGTAGTAAGGAAGGTTTCTTTAGGGTCCCGACTAGAGGAAGTCTTACCTGACCAACCTAGAGGAACGTCAGGTTCCCTCAGAAGAGGTTGTGGTGTCAAGTTTTCGTAGTTAAGAAGCCGTGAGTCGGAAGAAGTGTCAGGTTGAGAGTGTAGGTATGTACTGATGACCTGTTTGGTATCGGAACTGATCTGCCTGTAATCAGCCGTTGCATTACAGAGACGAAAAGTTATCCGATACATCCAACCAGTATTGAAAAGAAGGTTCCTCATTCGCAGAAAATTGGAGTACCGACGTTCGTGGTAGACGTCACTAAAACCTTGGGGGGTTTTATTTCAGACTGTGACAAAGGTGACAAAGAGGTAGATAAAGGGTACCTCACAAGCTTGATGGCGTGTTAACGTGAGTAGAGTGTACGATCATTTCATTACGAGTTTTAAGAGGTTCGGTCCGAAGTCGTTATGTAGTTGGCACTTGAAGGTCTACAAGTTCGACCAAAATCTTTTCCGTCTCGTTGGTCTCTAGTTTAACGGTTGTAGGCGACCTAGTAGTTTTTTCGTTCTCTCAAGGTCTTTATGTAGATAAAGACGAAATAATTGCTACGGTCTCGGAAACTGACACACCTAGTGTTCTTTCACACCTATTAAGACTTTCTCTATCCTTATGGTCTGGTGGACTGGACGGAGAACTCTCTGGATATACGTCCAGTCCTTCGTTGTCAATCTTGACCTGTACCTTGTTGTCTGACTAAGGTTTATCCTTTTCCTCATGCAACTCCGACATATAACAGTGGGACGAATAAATTGAAGATACCTCTCATGTAGTACTCTTTGCGACCCGACCTTCTTGTTCGACCTTAGTTCTAACAGCCCTCTTTATAGTTATTGGAGTCTATACGTCTACTGTGGTGGGAATACCGTCTTTCACTTCTCCTCGATTTTTCGGAGAACTACTTTCACTTTCTCCTCTCACTTTTTCAACCGAATTTCGAGTTCTNCGACCCGACCTTCTTGTTCGACCTTAGTTCTAACGGCCCTCTTTATAGTTATTGGAGTCTACACGTCTACTGTGGTGGGAATACCGTCTTTCACTTCTCCTTGATTTTTCAGAGAACTACTTTTACTTTTCCTCTCACTTTTTCAACCGAATTTCGAGTTCTAAGTCTTTTACTTCTAGTACCGTAGGCCAGGGTAGTGAAGTACCGTTTATCTATCCCTTTGTTACCTTTCTCACAGTCTGAAATAAAAAAACCCGAGGTCTTAGTGACGTCTACCACTGACGTCGGAACTTTAATTTTCTACGAATGAGGAACCTTCTTTTCAATACTGGTTGGATCTATAGTATAACTTTTCATCTCTGTAATGAAACAGGTGTTTCCAGACAGATCAGTTCCGATACCAAAAAGGACAACAGTACATACCTACACTCTCAAACTGACACTTCTTTCGACTCGTGGTTTCTTAACTACGAAAACTTGACACCACAACCTCTTCTGAGAACTCAGGGAGCCTGGTGTTCCTCTAGGTTGGTCAGGTAAGATTTACTCTAGCCAGGACCCTAAAGAAACCTTCCTTGCTACCATTTTGACTTTGAGGTCATGAAAACGGTGTAGTACGCTTCTCAACTGAGTAACCTTTTCTGAGACTACGACCCTCCGTAACTCCCGTCCTGTTCTTCCCCACTGTCTCCTACTCTACCGACCTACCGTAGTGACTGAGCTACCTGCACTTAGACTCACTTGAGGTCCTTAACCACTACCTGTCCCTCCGGACCGCACGACGCTAAGTACCCTAGTGTTTCTCAGCCTGTGCTGACTCGCCGACTTGACTTGGCTTGACTACCTTTTGAACTACTGTACGTCATGTCTACTCTCCAGTCATCAAAAGTGTCACAACATTAGGTTTCTAGTGGATAGAGTTTTTTATAAACCATGAAATTTTTTAAAAATCTGAAGAATAGTGAGGTTTGGGACACTAGTACAATAGTTCACCAGCCATGGTCCTTAGACGTAAATTGTCCGAAGGGGTACACTATGACTAAAAGGAGTCACAAATTTTCGATGATCACACGTAACCACCGTAACAATAGTTTCAACCAACCCAAACGGTACAGAAACTCGACCATACGGAAACTTCCTCCCTACTTAATCTCTCGTCGATCGGAGTCTCTCGGTACCAAGTCACCAATAAACGTGTACAGGAACTCTCAGTCAAGACCTAAAGAAACGTCATCGTTCCACTTGGGTACTTCGTAATCCGGTTTTTTCCTGTAGTCACTAATATAGGTATCCGTGGAGAGTCTTCACGAAGACTTAAGTGAAAGAAGGTCCGTATTCAACCGTCGTTCTCTCGTGTCAGACTAGATGATCAGACCTTTGAGACTGATATCTCTTCGATTCTCAGGTCCTTTTATCTACAAGTCCTAATAAGAGGTTTAACAGGACGGTCTTCTGTGTTTATCCATGTAGGTTGACTTCTCAAATACTGACTCTACTTGTTGGGATTCTACGTCGGTTTTAGAGTCTCAAATCAACTCCTGTGTTTGTTTAATTAGTAAGTTACATAGTAGTAGTCTGGTCCCTGTATTCTGTTCTGTAAGAGTACCTTTACCATCGTGTGACTTGATTACGGTTTCAATGAAGTGGGATATTAATAAACATCCTTTACCAAAGTCGAACAAAGTCCGTTTCTAAATTACCACTCCCGTTACATTGAAGTTCAGTTAATTAATTTTTTTTTTTGGATCTTCTTTAAAGTGTCACATACACACCTGTACTCTCAATCCTCCTACTGTCCTCTCTCCGTAACTCCCCAATCACGAACACGACCTTCATCTCCAACCTTTACTCCCAGGTATTGAACACTATATACAAACAAGATTATTAAACGGTCTTAAACGTTGAGACGAAAACTTTTTACAAGTATGAATTCTTAGGTACCGTCAATTAGACCAATAATGAACTGAAATAGTAATAGTAATAATAAAAAAATGTCATACGTAGATGAAAGGACCTGTTAGAACCGATGTTTTTTTTTTTTTTTCAAGACGAAAAGAATACACAGATGAAGTCCTTCCCAGGAACGGTCTATAAACTATTACCCAATATTCCAGTAAATGTACATTCCGATAATGACAGTGTGGAATTTTTTCATTTTCAGTGAGTCAGTACAGACTGAGAAACGTTGGGACACCTGACGTCGAGTAATGGCGTACCGGACATCGGACGGTCCGAGGAGACAGGTACTTTAAGAGGTCTGGTCTTATGACCTCACCCATCGATAAGGGAAGAGGTCCTCTAGGAGGGTTGGGTCCCTGACTTGGGTCCAGAGGGTATAACGTCCGCTTAAGAAATGACAGACTCGGTGGTACCTTCGGGTTCTTATGACTTCACCTATCGGATAGGGCAGAGGTCGTCTAGAAGGGTTGGGTTCTTCACTTGGTTCCGGAGGACGTAACGTCCATCTAACGAATGGTCGACTTGATGGTCTCTTCAGGAGTGGAATCCTATCAGTTATCTTCTGTTTATTAAGTTTCCAGAGTTACGTTACGGTCTGAACTTACTTTATTAAATACCCGTCCTGTCTCCGGTGTAATTTTTCGTGCTAATCCACTCTTATGACGGGTGAATCCCCGATTGTGTCTTAAACGTCATAGCCATTCTTCTTCGTAAACGTAACGTACCTTAAACATTGTAGGACATAGAGCTCGAAAAACTTTAAAATCCCCTTCTATTATTTAGGACGGAAGGAAAGAAAGAGGGACACGGACTCAAAAGGACGTACACTGAGACAAAATACTTACATTTACACCACAGACTATGCGTCGTGAACTGGTCCTCAGTCTCTGTCCGTCGAAGGGACTTTTAATGGACGTACTAGTACCAGATCAGTGAAGCAGGAAGTTCAGACTCACCTGAAGGAGAACTATCCTCCTTCTGAACTTATTTAGAGAAAGTAATTTAGACTATTCTTTAAAGACTCATCCCAGTATTTTACTCGTCCTTCGAGCGTAAGATGTCCTTTATTGAGACTGTTCTCTATTTGTGCTGTCATTTACACAAAGAACTTCTTACAGTCTCGAGGACCTTTACTTTCACTTATCTAGAACCAGTGAAGATAGTGTAGGGTAACCTTTCCAGGGTGGAGAGGGTAAAGACCTTTAAAGACCTCCTACGTACGGTTATACCAGTCAAAACTAGAGTCCAAACCCCAGACTCTAGGATAAGGAAGACTTGTGAACTAAATCGAATTTAAATTAGAGGACGCAGATAAGACAGACGACTTCCCGTCGTGTGTCTTGAACAAAGTAATGTCAGAGATGAGTTTTGAGTCCAGAGTCGGTGTCGTGATTGTTGTACACACTTGACCGGTTCCTAGATAAAGAATTAAGAGGTTAAACATTTTACCCTATTGCCCACAAAGCCAATGATCACAAAGTACTTTTCATTTACTAACAAGTTTATGAATTTCATCTTGTACTGTATAATATTTATGAGTTCTATAAAAAAAACGAGAACAGAAATCTTCAGTGAATATAACCGTAAACACATGTATCGTGTATGAGAACCCCGTCGCACTCAATCTTCTCAAATAATGAAACATCTTTGTCTTTGGGACCTGACAATAATTATCTATAGAAACAAACGATTCCCGTGTAGACAACTTAAAAAATTGACAGGGTGTTTTCAGGTAACATTTTGTGGATTATCATGTTCTATGTTTTTGTCTCCCTCACCACCATTAATTGACGAAACCCTTTACCCTCTACTTCCTAAGTTCATTATAAACGTAATCCAAAACTACTCACTTATCCTCAAATAGCTCGGTCGTTCAGTGTTCTCTTGTAATGTTCATCTCGATTTCATGATATGTTTACGACATTAAAAAGGAAGAGAATTATTAAAGTAACTTATAAGGAAACCGTAGGTCGTACCCCTTCCGTGAAAAAATTGTCGACCCCAAAGTCGCCTTCTATATTATGTGACTAGGTTTGAGACTTTTCCCCGAAAGAAATGTTCCTGTCTCAGTCCCGGGGACCCTCCACATGGTCCTCTAGGATTGGACCATACTCCAGACTAAAGGAGCTCTTACAGTGTGAATTCAACCCGTGAGTATAGGTTAGGGAGTTAGTCAGAGTAGACGAGATGAAAGTTTTATACGTCTGAGGACGCGACAGAGTAGTGGGGGTCGTGGTGGTGAGACCACGAGGTCTGGTGGTGGAAATACCTACGTCGGAGGATTCGGGAGAGGCCGGGGAGGAACGCCACACAGGGATTATACCGTGGGCCAGGGAGTTCTCAGGACCACTTTGGACCTCATTCAAATACTGTGAACAACTGTGTTTCGGGAGACTGCGGGGGACGAAATGAGTTCGTAAGTTGGGTTACAAGTCTCGCGGGTAGTCCCGGGAAACGTCCGGTGTACCAGAACAAAGGAGAGACCCACAAGGAGGGGTGGGGACCGACGTACGAGGAGGGAACACGGAAACGAGGTGGATAGGACGGTCGGAGGGTTTAGGAGTTTGGATTGTCGGTCGAGATCGGAGTCTCTGAGACACTACCGATCTTACACGTTGACTGAGGGACGTAGTGGAGGGACAGTCCCAAAAGGGTTTAGTAGTGGTGACAAGGTCATGTAGTAGAGAGGCGGGGTTTTAGACTTAGTAGTACCATGCATACTGGGAACAAATAGAGATACCCGGAGACAGGGAAAGGACCTTACACTTAGGATACTCGAGGGACCGCGGTGTGGAGACAGGCGTGTCACGACCCTGTGTATTCCGAGAGGACTTCACAAACGACTCACTTTCCTATCTCCGTACCCCACACGAACCACTCAACCGAGACCTGTGGACTCTATCTCTCTGGTCGTGTAGGTAACTAAGTCTCTACCATTTCTAGATTCCTTGACCTTCCTTATTTTCTTCGAGTTACATCTACTTCGTGGTTTTCGCCTCCTTTGTTTCGATTCACTGGAAAAATAGAGATGCTAAGACGATGTTACTACTTTTTAATTTAAGAGAATAGTACAAAATCTAAAACATTACCCTTCATCTTCTTCTGTTTCCGAATATGTCACTACTTTGATATTGATATGTCGACTTATCAAACTAACATTTCTTTACGACGGTATAAAACGACTACAACATCTAAATCATTTGAAAGGACTTTATTTAACAAGAATAAACTACCGCTTATGAGATGACACCTACTTAGAAAATATAACGGTTTTACCTTTCACACCGAAAGAATTAGGTGTAAAAAGAAGACAAGTTAAAATCTCTGACAGGAAAGAAACACGAAATATGAGTTACAGACTTTCGTCAAAACCTTACCAAATTTTATGTATAAGAGAAAAGAATAGACACTCCAGGAAAGAAACCGAGAAAGAAAGTTCATCGGGTTCCTCAAAGGAAACCCCCTTACCGGGGGAACCGGTCCACTACTTACGTAGGACAACCCAAACCCCTGGTCTTAAATCTCGGGACGACCCCTTAGTACCGTGAACCCGACCAGTAGTGAACTTTACCTTCAAGTGAAAACTTTTTGCGTACCACTTTCTTATTCAAGATAAATAAATCCGTACGTCTATTTTGTATTCTCTTTTATATAAGAGGGTTTACTCTTGAGATGACTTTAGTAACTTAATTCCCCTTTTATTTACATATTTAAACGAGTACTTCGATCCCTCACAACGATTTTATTTAATACGACTCTTGAAAACTCAAGGTAGTATAATAAAGTTGTTACGAATGACCGATGAAATGAACTCGAATTCATTAAAGAAGTACCTCGTTTTATATTCAAGAGAAACTAAACCTTTATTAACGTTAGATCGGTTCTCTTCGACCTCCCTAGTCTCTTTAACTCGAAATTCAGAATCAAAACAGTCAAACAGGGATTCCGACAACCCTAGAGTGGACGTTCCGACGGTGACGACGACCACCCGTACCCGTTTTTGTCCCATTTCACTTGTCTTTAGACCGAAATTCTTCCCCCAACTTGAACCAGTTACACAGAATTGGGTTCCTACACCGTCTGGACTGAAAGAAAGACTATTTAGTGATACTATTTTTTATTTCTTAACGTATACCCTGGGTCGTAGTATTATATGGTCTATTCAATGAACATTTATCTCAAACGTCGACACTCTGAGTATATGGACCACTCATTTCGGGTAGGTGTCTTACTCCCCTAGTAAGACCTGTTCAACCGGTCTTGGACGTATCTCGAGATTCTGATAATTCCTTTCTGTGACATTTCTTTCTTTGTTTAATTCAGGACTCTAAACCACCCTCCCACTTCCTACCCCCACCCTTCTCTACATATGGACTTAATATTGTATTTTCCTCCTACCTTTTCTATGACAAAAAACTCTTCTTAGTGGTAGTAACTCTCCCCTACAGTATTAGTCTAGAGGTAAAATGAAATAAATGAAGTGTTCGTTGAGTTTCCGTCCAACAAACCTGTTGGGTCTCTCCAAATCTTACTTCTCGTCTGCAAAACCTTGACCAAGACAAGAGGTCTTCATTATTAAAGTATAAGGAGAAGAATGGATTATTCCTAAATTCTTTATGAGATTAAGACGAATCATCTACCTCTAAGTTCGTAACACGTATTTGGAATTTTTTTATTGATTCTCTTTTTAGTTTAGTAGTCGTAGTCGTATTAGCAGTAGTAGTGGTGGTAGTGGTAGTAGTAGAAGTATCACAATCATTGTCTTCCCTTACCCGACCCTCTTTTTGCACAGACTAATAATAAAAGTATCGTCATCTAGTCATCTATTTTAAACCTTACATATCTGACTCCAAATCTCCACTTTAGGTTAGTAAACCGATGTACCTCAGTATGGGACCTTTTAATATGTAATTTCTCGACATCTGTTTCAACACGAATCTTTAGTTTCACCTCTTACCTCACTCCTGTCCTCCTTCTTTGTACTTGGTCCCGTCCTTCAGACCACTTTTCCTCCTCTTGAATTAGACACTGTCACATTATACCTAGTTTCCCCCCGTACCAAGTCGCACTTTAGTCTCCTTATGTCAGACCCCACAACCTTGATCTTTTGGTCCCACAATTGTACTACTAGATGTGTTTATGACTACACCGAGTTCCACAATCCGTCTGATTTCCTTTCTTTTTGTCTGAGACTCAGAGTATAGTTTATACAATACTCTGTATTCCTTCTATGAATGCATACGTATCAGTTCGTACGTTCTTCTGCGTCCTCTCGATTCCGTTTAAGTTTCGGTCACAGTACAACGACTTTTGTCCCTGATCCCTGACTTCTGACGCGGTTGGCAGAGTGAGTATAGAGTCTGCCCTCTGTTGACGTCCACTGCTACGAAGGGAAACTTTCAATACCCTTGTGACGACAAAGAACTGAGTAGATCTCATTATTTCACCACGTATCGTAAAGAATTTTAGAATCGAAACCTACCTTCCCCTTGACCAATTCACGGACCTACATCCTGGTCCCTATTCTCTCCCATCCCGTCCCGAGTTAATTAGACTTCGTTCTCACCTTGTGTCCTGTTGTACACTATACGAGGTTAATTCTGTGTCTTTTGAACTGGACATGAATTCTGTAGTAGGACCACGAAACTGTTACTACAAAATATGTATATGTGTTACAGTGAATATCAATTAACACTTTCACTTTCACAGTCAGCGAATGAGCAAAGACTGAGAAACTCTAGGTACCTGTCGTTGGGTGGTCCGAAGAGACAGGTACCCTAAGAGGTCCGTTCTTATGACCTCACCCAACGGTAATGGAAGAGGTCCCCTAGAAGGGTTGGGTCCCCAACTTTGACCCAGAGGACGTAACGTCCGTCTAAGGAATGACAGATTAAACGTCCTTTCGAGGCATAAATTAAAATGAGTACCCAATAGGTAAATTATTAAGGAACTAAAGATTCAAGAATTATTAAAATTATAACGTTAAAAATTTGAATTGAAGGGATCTTAAATCCTCTCTCTTTCTTTCCTGAGTACGTATGTCTACCCGTACCATTGATGGGATACTTTTCTTAAGACATTGGAAAGTCTGTCAAAGTCAAGTCAAGTCAAGTCAGCGAGTCACCACAGACTGAGAAACGCTGGGGTACTTAACGTCGTGTGGTCCGGAGGGACAGGTAGTGGTCGAGGGCCTCAAGTGAGTTTGAGTGCAGGTAGCTCAGCCACTACGGTAGGTCGGTAGAGTAGGAGACAGTAGGGGAAAAGGAGGACGGGGGTTCGGGAGGGTCGTAGTCAGAAAAGGTCACTCAGTTAAGAAGCGTACTCCACCGGTTTCATGACCTTAAAGTCGAAATCGTAGTAAGTTAGGTTTCTTGTAGGTCCCGACTAGAGGAAATCTTACCTGACCCACCTAGATGAACGTCAGGTTCCCTGAGAATTCTCAGAAGAGGTTGTGACGTCAAGTTTTCGTAGTTAAGACACCGTGAGTCGAAAGAAGTGTCTGGTTGAGAGTGTAGGTATGTACTGATGACCTTTGGGTATCGGAACTGATCTACCTGGAAACAACCGTTTCATTACAGAGACGAAAACTTATACGATAGATGCAACCAGTATTGAAGGGAAGGTTCCTCATTCACAGAAAACTAAAGTACCGACGTCACTAAAACCTCGGGGAGTTTTATTTTTATTTAAGATAAAGGGTACTTCACTACCCTGGTCTACGGTACTAGAATCTGTCCATCTGTCTGTCTAAAACGATCCATAGAGTTTTGTGAAAAGAACAAGACATTTAATTCGTTATTTTTATTAGTCCAAAAATGACTGAAGTCAATGTAAAAGAAAAGAGTAATACTAAATTTAGAAAGGTTCAGACTTCAAATACCAAAACCACGGTAAATTAAATGTACTCACCTTTCTTTTTAGAATTGTCATAAAAAATATTGACCTCTTCGTATAAAGAAGATACGAGGGTATTGAGTGTTTGTCGGTCTGTCTAAAACGAATTCGAAAGTTTTCTTTAAGGTAAAATCTGATCTGTGATTATACCTTTTAGACTTCGGTTTACTAAGGTGATGAAGTCCAGAATATTAATTCTCTCTCTCTCTCTCTCCTCTATCTCTTTCTCTCTGGTTCTCTCTCTGTCTATCTCTCTCTGTGTCTCTTTGTCTCACTCTTCCACCTCAATCCCCCTCCGTCTGCCTCTGTTTCTCTCCAGTTCATTAAATACTAAATTAACCTTACGAAAAGACTTAGTAAGCAGATTTCAAATGTATACATACATATAAAATTGTAAAGGAAAGGGCAGGATACTCTGCGAATAGTACGGATGTGCTCGTGTTAAAAGAATTCTGTAACACGAAAAGTAAAATCAACTTATAAAAACAAAGACCTTTCATACGTCCAATTGTAAAGGAGACTTAATATGGTAAATCTACGTTGATGAATATCGTCATACTTCTTTTCGTCTGCTATTTTGTCACTATAGATAATCAAGTTGTAATTTGGAAATGTCTTGTACCCCCCAACTCCCCTTCACTTTTTCGCTTCTGGTTGGAGTGGTCTGTGTTAAGGAAGATACTCAACTCGAGGACACCTGAAGTTTCCCAAATGACGAGTTTTAGGTCTGTGTGTTGAGTCCCCTCCCTGACTTTTGGTCGGCTGTTAACGGTCAGTGTCTCAGAACCGGTTAAAATTGAACCTTCAACAGGAGAGACTAAAAAATAGTCACTTTTTACAGACCTTACTTCCCTCTATGAAGTTTTCAAAAAGTGAAGAAATACAAAAACGTCTAATTTTATCCAACCTTTTTGATCTTAAAGTAATTTGTGGAAGGTTAATATTACACTTCACAAGTAGAGACACAAAAGACGTCCCTGATGATTTAAATTTTTTTTTTAAAGATCCATGTCATATATAGTTTTAGTATCATAAAATCCGAAGTTTTCGAAGACCGTTAATGTCACATTTCAATCGTACAAAATATCCTCTTTCATAAGCGTCGACGCAAAAGTGAAAACAAAAGTGTGAGGCAAGGAAAAAGGACGGGTCCCACGTTAGACGAAGGGTTGACACCAGACGAAAGGTGACCCCTTTGTCCTAGGAGTCTACAGGAGTGGTTGACGAAGGGAACTAAGACTCGGTCAATGAACTGGTGTCCTCTTCTTTCCACTAAAACTGGATGTCCGGTGTCCCTCCCAATTAGCACTACCTTTGGTAGGGGTGCCTTCAGGTCTTGTTGGTTCGACCAAGACAAAAAAAGAAACCTTGTGTTCATGGATATCTTCCTACTTTCTTTAGTTTTACTATTTGGACTCTTTTGGATTTATCTGTTGTTCTTGTTTGTAACAGTAACAGTTCTCCAATAGAATAACTGGTAGTGTAAACGGCCTGTTTTGTACGAACTCTCTTAAAAAAAAAACCTCATTAAATGGATTTAGTGTCAATTTGTATTTACACAGGGACAAAAAATAGTATTTTACGACGAAGGACACACAAAAGTCCAGACACAAACATACCTTTCAAGTCTTATTGAATTCCACCCAGACACCACTACCGTAAATATCTTTGCTAACTAGAGAAAACGGACATTCGGATTACCTAAGTACGTTTCGGTTACTCTTCTGTCTTCCTCTATGTACAGATACAAAATCCTACGGTTTTGTCAAAGAACCTCGTATTACCCGATCAATGATCAAAAATCGGATATTTAACGTTCTATTTGTCGATTAAAGTAAAAACAGGGAACTTAAATCTCAAAAGAAGAGATTGTACGTTTATCACGTTTTATACACACACATATATATATATATATATATATAAAAAAAAAAAAAAACATCTTTCTCGAAATCTTCCAAGGGAGAGGAAGACAACACAACTACCGACACCACTCATGTGTGTAGACGGTATAACAACAGTACACCAGGTGTCCGTAGGTAGTATCGTCGACAACAACTAGTAAAGTTCATAGGACCCCGACTTACCTTATATTTACTAGTAACGTGTTACACATACTTAGACCCTAATACAGAACACTGTAACCGAATAATAGTTATATAAGATACAAAATAAGGGTCATGAAGACACTACGATTTTAAACGAGGGGTTTTTTCTAAACAATAGATTAATGAGTTTGTAAGTTCTTACGACGTCACAACGACCACACTGTCCAATCACGGTCTCTTGACAAAACGATATTTGTCAAAAACACATACCACGGATGAACTTTATATAGTGTTAGACATAAAATATTTATGTCTAACACATATATATATATATGTGTATTTATTTTTATTTTTATTTTTAATATACATTTATATTTAATATATTTTATTTATTATATAATATGTTATATAACACATATAATATATATTATAATATTATATACTATAATATATCGTTGTATATACATCATTTTATACATTTTCATATGTTTTATTGACTTCTTCCTTTACCGTTGGGTGAGGTCATAAGAACGGTCCTATTAGGGTGTTTCTCTTCCTCGGACCACCCATTGTCAGGCACCACAGTGTTTCTCAGTCTGTGTTGACTCGTTGACTTGTTGTGTGTATGTTTTATTACATAACTTCAATCATGTAACCATTTTAAGATCACAATATATTATCCGGATTGTGACGAAATTACGATAAATTTTTCAGAGGGAGAGGGGCGAGAAAGAGAGAGAGAGAGAGAAAGGGACAGAGAGAGCGACAGAGAGAGAATCTGGTCTCTCTTGGTCGGATACGATAACCCATAGGATTCAAGACACACACAAAACAGTGTCGAAACAAAGATGTTTTAGTCACCAAAATTTGTATCAATTCTCACAAAGTCTTCCAATGTAATTTTACCCTTACATAATTTCTGTGTTGGTGTGGGTGGATATCCCGAATATTCATCTAAACAAGTTAAATAAATCTTGATTTCTTCCGTAAATTCACTTTAGTACCCAATCCACCTACTTAATGTTTCTATCCTCTATAAAACCCCATTAATAATTAATTCCTTCCTAATAACCTTCATTAATACACGAAAACATGTATATTAAGAAAAGTGGTAAATAGTAAGAAACTGACTATAATAGGGTTAGTTTGTAATTAAACACTCTTTTAGAAGGTATTTGTCTATAGGGGTCTTGAATCTTAAAAATTGGGGAACGGAAAATCGGTGTACACCCTTTTTCTCTAGGAAATACTTTCCTACTACGGTCCAAATTAAACAAACGATGGTTAAGATATTCTTATCGTATAAACTTAGGTACAATAACCAGTCAACGATTCGACACAGACTTAGGAACGCTGGGGTACCTGACATCGTATGGTCCGAAGGGACAGGAAGTGATAGGGAACCTCAAAAGAGTTTGAGTTCAGGTAACTCAGCCACTACAATAGGTTGGTCGAGTAGGAGAAAGTGGGGGAAGAGGAAGACGGGTGTTAGAAAGGGTCGTAGTCCCAGAAAAGGTCACTCAGTCGAGAAGTGTAGTCCATCGGTTTCGTGACCTCGAATTCGAAGTCGTAGTCAGGAAGGTTAAGTATCTTTTAAGGATAGAAACTTTGACAACGAAGTCTTGTACAAGTACTCGTTTCAGGTACGTTAAGACTCAAGGGCAATCAAAAGAGATCGAGTGTGAGAAAAAACACCAGAACAGGTTAGGAGACACACGATTATTAATCCTATATATAAAGGTCGGGACTGAAAGGACATTCGATTGTGGAAGTAGAGTGATAAATCCTCTGTAAAAGGTGATCCTAGATCTGTATCGAGTAGTTTGATAAGAAGTGGATCGGGTGTTAAAGATACCTAAAGGGTAAAGAGTTTCCCTTTTTCGGACAACACGTCTAAGGAACCCGGTTTGTTAAATCTAATAAGAAATAAGTAAAAATTTAGGGTAGGTCAGGTGGTCCTTCGGTGTAACAGAGGAGGTACTTTTATATGGGTCGTCGTTTAGTGAAGAGTCGGGACCGTAGGACGAGGAGGTAGAGAGGATTCTTTGTAACGTTACCGAAAGATTTCTCTGTAAAAGGGAAAGTGTCGTTAGTTTTACAATCTCTTTTCGCAAGTAAATTTTTGAACTCAGTCTGACTCAGTACGGAGTCGAATAGCGGAACATCGAAGGAGAAAATAGGATTCATCATAGGATTCATCATCGGTCTCAAAGGTGATGTCTGGTACCCGTGGACCTACGACGTACTTTGGGAAGAAGTAGGAGACAAAAAGGAATTTATACGACCCACACAAAGACGGAGTCTTGGAAAAGTGACGGAGAGGAAGACAGACTTTATAAGAAAGAAGATAATAACTTGTCTACCCGAATGAGGAAGGAAACACAAATGTGCACATTCTAAAAGAGACTGAGGAGAGGACATGGGTTAAGTCGAGGTGGGGGTGGTGGAATGAAACACGATAATGAACTGTAATTTAAGAGACGTTGTAGAAAAATTGATGTTAGACAACGGTATCAGATATAAAGAAGTGGTTTTATTTTTAAGGTACTCAGACCTAAATAAAACAAGAGACTATATTAAAGTCTCAGATCTTCCCATACTTCTGTAAGTTATTTATAAATAACTAAATTTAATTCATATGACAAAATTACCTTAAGAGACTCATTCTTATGACCTCACCCATCGGTAAGGTAAGAGGTCCTCTAATAGGGTTGAGTCCCCAACTTGGACCCAGAGGACGTAACTTCCGTCTAAGAAATGACAGACTCGGTGGTTCCTTCGGGAATGACTTACGATTCGCATAAGTTTTCTAACGATATTCTTCTTCTTTATTTATCAAAACAGTTCAAGAGTAAATGTTGTCTTGTCTACACCTGAAAAAAGGGGTTGTTTCTGTTATCACCAGAATTAAGTTAGTTGTGAGAAGAACGACCGTTTCCTTTCGAAAGACACGTCTTTCTTCTCCGTTGAACTGGAGATTTTTAAGGAAGGGGATAGGGAGTATTTGGTTTTTTCTTTACATAAATTTAGTTGATGTGTAGTTAAATTTTCTTTACATAGTGTCTTTGTGTTTAAAATCTTATACGGGTTAACTTAATTTTAGAGGTTACCTTTTGACTCTAATTTAGAAAATTTTATGACTCTTCCCAGTTATTTAAGGAGATACAAAACGGAAAGAAATGATAGTTACATTCTATTAATTACTAAAAAAATAGTTTATGTGATAAAATTTAGACCTAGTATTTATTTGTGAACGTCCACTTCTTACTCTTTCTCCTTATTTGTATTATAATATTCCCGGTTCTATTCATATAAAATTTTCAAAATATAAAATAGTAGTTTTATGTACCTAAAACAGGGAGTACAGAGACGTTACTATTGAAGACTCTTTTTAGGTCCTTATTTTATTGAGACTCCACACTCCAGTGTTATTGGACTAAATCACCTCTTCCACTTATTATCTTCTGTAAAAAACTGTGAGACTTAAGACAAAAAACCTAGTCTATCTATGAAAGGAAAAGTCTGTGGAAGGATACGTACGATACCCCATAAAACCTAAAACGACGTCTACTACATTGGTACCGTTCAATGGATAACCACGTAGGTCTCATGTTGACTGACTGTCCTTCTCTAAATGATAGACTTACGTTAATAAGTGGTGTACACGTACTTTAATTTCCAGGGTCTAACGAGACTACTAGGTACATTCTAGTCAAAAAGACTCACATCTTTCATCGTCTCAATTCTCCAAAATTCTTGTACGTTTTTACTAGGACTACTGAAGATCCCTCACTTCTGTATCAAAGTCTTCACTTCCTCGGACTCCTGGACCTAGGTCCCAAGTAGGTGTACTGGATTACTGACGGACCTGTCGAAGGGAAGACTCAACGACGACGAAGTACAGTTTTACCCCTGTTATTAGTACTAGAACGAATTGATGTCCAACACCACTTATAATTTTTCGTAGTATTTTACAAACCATCCACGATTCTTCGTAAACATGTAAAAATATACTTATTCTCAAGTGTCGTCTGTCATTATACCTCTAATGACCTACAAGACCTCAAATAAGTTCTAATGACCTCAAGTGTCCTACCTCTTTATGGTTTTAAAGTTCAAGTTACTATTTCGGTTATGTGTTGACTGTACACGTTTTTCGTTGTATCTGTTTGATAAAGATCGACCTTTGTTTCGCTAGGACCAGTTTACTCGAACGAAGTTCGGTCAGTTCCTTTCAAGTAAAGTCTTACACAAGACATACCCTTCAGACTACAGAACCGACCTCAAGGGGTTTCTTCTGGAATCTACTCCGAAGGGTAGGATCAATGGGTAACCCCTTTTAAGGGACTGTTAACACCTCCGTAACCCATACATTCTACGTTCCCTTTCTCCCCTCCGTTTTGACACGGTAGTTTAGTTCTGGGTGTTCCAATTGCCGTGACTTCGGTTGTCGTCTCCAAACTCTGGGCGTCCAGTGTGCACCCTGAATCCCTCGTCCCCTCACTCTGTCGTCACGACAATCTCACGTGGAGTTCCCCGGTATGACGTGTGTTCAGACTCGTTGACTTCAGTCTAGGGTGACTACTAAAGTATCGTACCAACATCTCTACTTACCTGCAACAACTGAGGAGTAGGTGTCTCGGGAAGCATGTCAGACTCCTTACAATACTCAGTGTGAGTCCCCCTCCCAGGTTTCACACGGACCTTTTTGAGTCGTACACCGTCCCTCCTACTTTAATCTCCTCCTAAGTATTGTTTGTTCCGACTTATAATACCATGATGGAGGTCCCGAAATGGACCTAGGACCGTACACAATGACTTCTCTATCGTTTCGTCCCTTATTGGAATATCACGAGAGAACCAAAGTTTAAGACTGAGGTAGTAGGTAGGAACACACTGGGATCAGTTTACGCGATTGGAGAGACACGTAGACACAAGAGTATTACGGTGCCTCTACTGAGGGGGATTGATCAAACAAAAAACACTTCTAACTCACTGTGTTACGTAACTTTTTCCTTTTTTGTTGTGGAATCTTCTGACAATCCTTCAAATACAGATAAAGATTACTTATAAGTTGTATATGTTTGTTAGAAGTGAAAAGACTAAGATACAAATACTTCTTAGAACTCATAAGTTACCTAAAAAGTAGACATAGACGTTTCTCCTCCTTTCGTCTGACCACTTTCCTATGTTTTCCAAAGTAGAGAGTCGTAGAAAGGACGAGATTTAACTTGAAGAAAAAAAAAATGTCTGGATATCGTTTGATTTTTTTTTACGTATATATATCTATCTATCTATCTATCTCTCTCTCTATATCAAATTGTAGAAATGACTTTAGATGTCGTACTACACAGACCCCAAACTTCTTGTTAAATAACGAACTACAAGTGTGACCTTACCGGACCTTGTTATGACTTATTGATATATTTATAAGAAAAAGTCTAATAAAAGGAAATATCTAATAATTTTCTATGACTCATATAAAGGGAAACGACATGTCATCCAGGACCAACCAAGACAAAATATATGTCATTTCACATAATTAGGGTTTGGGGATTCAATAGGGGGGTGGGGAAAGGAGAAACCCTGGTGTTCAAACAAAAGAGAGACCCGGATCAAAACCAAGTAAGTAGAATAGAAAATGTAAAGAGGTTTCTTCTGTATGCCTACCGATTGTTTGTGTACTTTTCTACGAGTTGTAGTGAGTAATAATCTCTTTACGTTTAGTTTTGGTGTTACTCCATGGTGAAGTGTGGTCAGTCTTACCGACGCTAGGTTTTTAGACGTTCGTTATTTACGACCTCTCCCACACCTCTTTTCCCTTGGGAGGATGTGACAACCACCCTTACGTTTGATCATGTCGGTGATACCTCTTGTCACACCTCTAAGGAATTTTTTAACGTTTATCTTGATGGAATACTGGGTCGTTAGGGTGACGACCCGTATGTGTGGCTCCTTTGGTCTTAACTTTCTCTGTGTACATGGGGTTACAAGTAGCGTCGTGACAAATATTATCGGTCCTGTACCTTTGTTGGATCTACAGGTAGTCGTCTACTTACCTATTCTTTCGACACCATGTATATGTGTTACCTCATAATGAGTCGGCAATTTTTCTTAAGTAAACTTAGTCAAGACTACTCTACCTACTTTGACCTCGGCTAATATGTCTCACTTCATTCGGTCTTTCTTTTTGTGGTTATGTCATATGATTGTGTATATATACCTTAAATCCTTCTACCGTTACTGCTGGGACATACGTTCTGTCCTTTTTTCTGTGTCTACACATATTGCCTGAAAACCTGAGTCTCCCTCTCCCTCTCCCACCCTACTAAACCCTCTTACCGTAAGATTGTACATATGATAGTACATTCTTAACTTAGCGGTCAGATACAGACTGCGTCCTATGTCGTACGAACCCCGACCACGTACCCCTACTGGGTCTCTCTACAATACCCCTCCCTCCACCCTCCCCCCAAGTACAAACCCTTGCGTACATTCTTAATTTCTAAAATTTTAAATTTTTTATTTTTTTATTTAATTTTTTTGTTCTAAAATGAATATTCACTACAGTATACTATAAACAGAAAGAGAAAGAGTGAATAAAGTGAATCATATTATTAGAGATCCAGAGAGGTACAGCGACATTTACAGTCCTAAAGTAAAAAAAAATACCGACTCATTATACGGTAACACATATACATCGTGTAGGAGAAATAGGTAAGTAGACTGTATCTTAATCTTAAGGTTCAATTCAAAACGAAAATGACTTTAAGTGAGTGGTGGAAAGGAGAGACCATAAAAAGTAACCCAGCCTAAAAAAGTACAGAAAGAAACATTGAAGAAATGTCTATTATGTCGTCCTTCGCTCAGAAAATCTTTTACTCAATGGACTGAAAAGGTGATCCATAAAAGTATCTTAAATGAAACTCATTCTAAAATAATAATTAACCTAAAAATAGAAAGTTTATACGTAGAAACTGGAACTCAATATTTTAACAGAATTTTCTCGTAGTGGTGGTAAAGATTCTTTACGTAGACACTAACGAAACTCCATTTACTCTTTCTCTTTCGTACCGTGTTATTCTGGGACTAAGAATAAGAGAAGTTTTTATAAGTCTCCACTCTCCGTCACGTGTCGAAATGACAGTCTTATTACTAAAGTACGTATAAGTATTTTAGTAAAGTTTTTAGGAGAGTTTTTCGGATGTCACAGAGGTCCTCATCTGGTACGGAAGTTTTATATAACTTAATATCTCCCTCTCATCCCTCTATCATTTTCCGCGTCTTTAAGATTTCGTGTCTACAATCTCTTTCAAGTCTCATCTCGGAGTCCTTTTACACCCAAAGGACCGACAGAGAAAAATAATAAATGGAAAATTCCACTTCCATGAGAAATGGAAAAGACGGTTTCTCTCGAAAAATTCAAATAAACTGAGTCGTTGTAAAAAAAAAGTTTGAAGAGTCTTTGAGTCATTCACCACTCGAGGTCACCACGTCTCGGCTGGGTGTCATATTAAATTTTTGGGCAATCAGAATTGGAACTTGATAAAACCGTAAAGGAGGTTAAGAAAAGGCTCCTACACCACTCACAAACGGTAACACTCTAGGGTTGGAGGGTGGGGTACGAACACCGTTACCACGGAGTAGAACGGACCCTACTTACTGAGGTAAGAGGGGAGCAGTGGTGGTGTACGATACTCAACGAATGTAAATACATTAGGGGAACTTATAGACGTAATGTGAACCAATATTTAATACGGGAACTCCATTTGGATGAGAAAAACAGGGTAAACATGTAAATTGTTATTCATGGAACCTCTTTTCTCATTAGACTTCAGGAGAGTGAGGAAAATAAACACCACCCTCACACGGACCCTCTTTCTTTTTCTCCACTCACTATGACAGACTAGAGAATCAGTTGAACTGGAGACCCAGTATCCGATTACAATAAACGATCCTTCTTTTTGGGAATTGAGACTCCACGATAAGTATCCTATGGGAATCCATTCCTACAGGATCTTTTCATTTTAGGTTCTAGACGGAGGACTCTTTACATCCATTAAGGTGAGGGACCTCAAACAAGTATAAAACAAAGTCGACATACTCGTTCGGGTTCTTTGGGTCAACCTCTTATATAGATAAGACTAGGTCTCAGATCCCTAGAAGGTAACTACCGAGTCCACGGAGCGACAAAACAGACTTGGTACACGAACGTACGGAGGAACCTTAATGAATCCTTTCGAACTATGGTTTATTGTAGAGATAACCGTATGAAATCTATAACAATATATTTATTATGTCAAGACGACAAAGACCCCTAACTAGTTTTACCTATCTCTTCAAGATTCAAGTTCAATCATACAATCCAGTTCAATACACAAGTCAAAAGACTCTACGATAAACCTTGTAATCTCGATTAAATAATATTACTTTCACATTCGAAACTCCATACAATTGCAAAAGGGGTCTTCATACTAACCGGATTTTCCAGCTGTTCTTTTACATCAGGGATCACTGGGTAAAAAGTAAGCTGTCAAAACCTTAAGGCGTAAAGGGTCCAATTTGACCCTATAAGACCTTGACTCGATAGGATCAGAGTAACATTCACCAAGTAAACAGAGACTTGCACCGAGGGTAGCGTCTCCTTCGGGACCACACCGAAACCCCGATCCTTATTTCCGACTACCGTGACGAAACAGGACACTCGAGGGTGGACACAGTGGTTCACGTTTTGTGTCCACCGAACGTCACACTGGTAGAGGACTCGTCCGAGCTCCGAGAAAGGGACTGTGGAGTCCGTGGACTGTAAATTGATCGGAGGACCTTTTATAAAACATAGTTCGTAAATGGACCTTTTTAATTGGTACAATAAATTGTAAATGACTATAAACATGTGACATATGGTTACAAGAAAAACTGTAACTAAAAGAGTGGTACTCTCTATAAATTCACTTTGAACATTTATTTTCTCCGTTTTACTCTTTTTTTTTTTGTTTGTTTGTTTATTGCAGAGACTAAGGACACTCAACCCAAACTGTTCGTCAAGACACTCAATCAAGTTTCTGGATTTAGCCATTTCTTTTCAAACTGACATAGTAATGTCTACGGTCGTTTGTACCACATGTTCCCTCAAGTCGAGTCCAGAGAGAATCTCAGAACACACTCACTACCTTGTACAAAGGAAACACAGAAGATTCTCGTACTGACTAATTATACATACCGAAGACAAGGATGGAAAGTTTACATATTACACATCTTGTCGAACAATTTCACGCTAATACTACCGGTGTAACAACTTACTCCGTACTTCGAGTGGTTGTTCTGGTAGTACCGTTCATCCCATGGTGATGAAAGGTTTCACTATACGACCAAGTGGTTATGTTCTGAACTCTTTCTCCACTTCTGTGGACCGAACCCTGAGACTGGGAAGTAACTAAATCTCCTACACTTCAACCTCGACTTTCAGACCCCTACAACCTTTGGTTCAGAAAGAAACCTCTTGCGACCCAGGATAATTAAGGGTACCCTTCCTTTGTACAGAGGGAGTAGAGTTCGGATCTCACTTCCGAAGTGTCCTAATCAGTCCTGTATGGACTCCGACGTCTCCTACCGTCCCCAACCCCCCCCCCTACCCCCCTCACCCCGAACGACTCACGAGTCGTCGACGTGAAGGTAGATGTCGTCTTTCCAAGACATCTGGTCTGCATCAGGTACACCTCTCTCTCGACCGAACGGTGGTGGATACAGAAGACTTCCCAATTGGTGAACATTACGACTGTTCTTTAGTCATTGTCGAGTCGCGAGTCCGTTCATGTTGAAGGGTAATGAAATTGAGAAGAGGAACGATTGATTCAACGAGGACTTAAGAGGACACAAGGACGGGGAAGGGGGGTTCTGTCGTCTTCACTCTTCGTCGTCTGTGGGACGCCGGCCTCAAAACCTCTTCGGTCGGATCTTATTTCTTTTTACTTCAAGTGAGTTTGAAGGAGAGGACGTCCACCGAGTATACTTCCCCTCTTATAAGACCCTTCCCCTCTTAAAATTGGGATTTAATTTGAGACTCCAAAAAAAAAAAAATACCATACTTAGAATGAGATACTTAATCACTTTACCTTAGCTTCACGTTGCCGTTGATCCTCACTGGTCTCCTGTAAGTGTAAACGACTCCCACTCGACGGGTACACAGTCGGTCCAGTACAAGGACTTTTACCTCCTCGTCGCGACAACCACCGTTTCCTCGACAGACTTGAATTGTACGTACAAAGGGGGGAATAACAGTGGTTAGTTGTATATGAACAATAGATAAAGAAAGATATTAAAACCGTCGTAACAAGTGACATTCTTTTCTGTCCACTTTACATTTACATGTGTACACCATCCCTCCATCCATCTCGATTGACAATATCGACTTCCCGAGTTCCAGTGCAGGACAGGGTCCTTCAAGTCACGTTACTGGTCGTCTGTACCCGATATTTGAAGACTTAGGAGGGCGGGGTACCCCTCTAGGGTCTCCCCGGCAGACCTGGAATCACGAGGAGTCCCTGACTACCTTCTGAAACGATCTTGACGTCCCAGGGTAGTGGAGGAAGTCGGGGAGGAAAGAAGGGACCTCAGATTGTCCACAACTAGTGTTACCGGACAGGAGTACAGGGAGGACATAGGACTTAAGATCGAAAGTGAGTCTTAGACGACGGGTCCTTGTACCTGGTACTGACAATAGTAGGACTACAAACGGAGTTCGAGTTCTTTGAGTGTTTCTTCTTTGAGTGATTCTTCGTCCTCCGCCCAACTGAGAATCTACACAATTTATTGTTAAACAAATCAAAAATTCCTAATATAAATAAAAGGATTTACGAAGGAATTTCAAGTACCTTCTTCTTGTATAATACTGTAACAGTATTTAATAAAATACTCTTTCAAAAAGTCTCCTTTTAATTATGGTTACAGTATACTTTATTTTTGTAAAAAATGAAAATTACGGAATTTTTATGTATTAGTATGTACTACAGAAGGACCCATATATGTAATAAAACAAAGAAAATCGGTCCTAGAACACCAGGAGTTAAGACAGACTTCTTTCTTTCGAATGTTCCTTTTGTTTTGTTTTGTTTTGTTTTGACTAAATGGGCTTCGATGTTTATTGTCTTTCAATTATCTTTTTAACAGGTCTAATAAAAGGTTCCCATATAGTCAATGTTTATGATAAGACAACAAAGGTGTCGTCTTTTCTGTCATCTCATTGGGTCAAAGGGACTGTTTCCGTCTTTTATCAAAAACACAACTCGACATAACTAAAGACTTTGTGATCGTCGGGGACTTGACTCTTGGTATTGTCTTAATTCCTTTCTACAAAGGTAGGACCTCTGGTCTGTAAACCTCCCGTCGGTGCCACTCGCATTTTACACTTGGACCGGCTATCGAAATGAGGAATAACCTAAGGACTACCAAAGACTGCGAGTAGTCAAGTACTCAGTACTGACTGACACATAAACGGGTAGACGTCCGTGACGAAGACTCCCTTTAGAGAGGCCCCTGGGTACGACGAAAGAAAACTTGTGTAGTTCCACACACCCCCCCCCTGTACAGTCGGGGTCTTCGACGTCTTCGTTCCCACCTCGTCTGGTCGGAGGTCCCGAGACCAAGATGGACGGGTCAGTTCCCGCACTCACTATGCCTCTCTCAAGCTCCACCCCGGCGACCAGTGAGGTCTTAACGTAGTACTCGGACTACTAGAACTCTCGAAGGATCCTTCGTCGTACCTTAACCCCAATTCCAATACCAAACCAATCCCGAAGGGACCACCGAGTCTTTCATTTCTTAGACGGATGTTACATCCTCTGTGGTACAAGCTAGGGACCCAGTCGTTCTAAGGGACCTCCTCCCTTACCTTTGGATGAGGTCATGAGAACAGACCTCATAGGGGTACCTGTCTCCTCGGACCACCGAGGTCAGGTGCCCAGGGTTTTTCAGTCTGTGCTGATTCACTGATTGTGAAAGTGAAACAATGTCAATGCCAATCCCAAGACGTGTCCTGTGTCCTGCACCCCAGTCGTCGGGACCCAAAATCAGAACTGAGTGAGGGGAGGTTCTACAGTTCGACCCGTTCAGTACATTCGCGAGGTCGGAGTCCCAAAGAAAGCCGTCTACTCTGGGTCACGAAATTCGGACCACAACGTTACTCACCTGTACAGTTCCTGTCACCCTCAAAACACACTCTAGTAGAGCAAAATTCACGAGAAAATTTAAATTGAAAACTTGAGTTATCTTAATTTTTTCCGTAGTCTTCTCTAAGGAAGAGATCCCGTCCGGTTCTTGGTAAGGTATAAAGAAGGGACTGGAAGGAAGGAGTTGAAGAATTTTGTCGGACGGAGGTCACACACAGAGACAAAAAGTCGGAAGTGTGTGGAACGTGAGACTCAAACCGAGGTAGGGGGACAATTTTCGTAGAGTCCTTCCGTCAAGGGATCTGTGCCACCTATAAAAGTAACAAGTAGAAGGGATTGGAACCTCCCGTGGACGTGTAGGATCCGTCGGGAAGGAAGATCTTTGTGGGAAAGGACCCGAAGGACCTGTGTCCAGGTCGAAAGAGAGAGACCTTCTTAGGGAAATCCTTCCGTTGAACGAGGAAGGAGACTAAAAACATATAATATGAAATTCCGAAGGAAGGACCAGAAAAGAAAAAAGTGGGAGATAAGAGAAGGGTGTGTATTTAACACAAGTACGAGTGTCAAGGTGTATGGAGATACGGTGATTACTGAGGGTCTCCATATAGACACCCGATGACCTCAGTTAACAAAAGATTTATAGAGTAAAAATCCGTTAAGTTCGAGTTGTACGGAATTTTTTAATACTATAAAAAGGGATTTTAGACCAAAATAGGGTCCCAAAGTGTAGAGAAAGACACGAGTTATAGTAATATAATTAATGGTGTATAATTACAAGTAGGATATAATAATTGAAATATTATTAAACTAATATGATCATAATTGGTACAATTACATATTATTATTATAATAATGGATAATAATAGGTTAGGCCTCTCCATCTTCGACCCCTTCTTTGATCGTAAGGGTTGAGGGAGAAGGGTGGAATTTAAAGGTCAGAGAGCCGGTTGTGTTGAGAATTTAGTAGGTATGAAGAGGTAGAAGTACAACAAGAGAACTAGATTCACTGTCAGGGGTGACAACTCTATTGACAAAGGAAAAGGGAAGTCACGTAAGCTGTCGGTCTAACTAAACAATTTGTTTTAGACTAATACAGGAAAAGGACAAGTTTGGCGAGTGCCTAACAATTGAAAGTCCCCTCCTCTTCCGAAAAAGTTAAAATACCGAGATTCTGGCCAAATGCTACGTCAGACTGGAAGGACAGGGAGTCCTCAAAAAAATGCCTAACTAGAAGTAGAAAGGGAGGTGGGAGACCGGGAGAAAGACAATGACTTTAAGTGGTCCCTTAAAAAACGAAAAAAACTGGTTGTGGTGTGTGAAAGTCTAGGAAGTAGGAGAATTGAGTGGAACGACTGTACCATGTTTGTTCTGAAAGTCCCGTTCTGAACCGACGGGGGGGGGTGGGGGGTGGAACTCTCCGAGGAGGACCCAGGCGCCCCGACAAGAAGGGGAAACCCGTGAACGACGACATACTATAGTGTGACTGCCGTGACACACCAATAGGACGAGAGGGTTGAGTAGACAGGTGAAGTGATTCTTACCATTATATATGGAAAAACAAGTATTAAGATACGACTTACGGATAGTATCAAGGACCATAAATCTTTTTGTAGTCATTCGCCATTGACACCCTTATTTACGTACCAAAACTTCAAATGAAAATGTCCAATTGTCAAATGTATATAAATCTTTAGTGTTTCCAGAAAATCACCGGGTACTATTAATGTCCGACAGGGGAGAGGGTCGTCCGGAACGTCACCTGGCGTTAAGTGAGACGAGGTGCAGGTCGTCCGAGTCGTGGACCTCGGTGTACATAAATCTGTAATAGAAATCTATTAGGAAAGGAAGAAATAATTCCGAGACTAGAACGTTTTTCACAAAACAATACTCATACCTTGTTCACAGGATCGAAGTCCTTTCTTAGTCCCGGGAAAGGAAGGTCACAAGTACAAAGTTTATCAGTTGCAAGTTGAAGTCACAATTAGACTAGACGGACATAGGAGGAGAGAGGGAAGTGAGAGAAGAAGGGTTGTTTATCAAAAGAGAGACGGGGGTAAGTATCCATAAAACTACCTTTTGAAAATAACTAAGTGTAAAAAAAGTATCCGCAAAAGTCCGAGAGCTTTGGTGGAATAATGGACCACTGGAAGAACCTAGTGAAAGAATGTTCGGGTCGAATGTATAAACCAGGTACTAAATTTTCTCAGGGGTGGTGCTCAAGTTTAGTGGACGAAGGAGTAGAAGTACGGTGGAAGGACTACATTGGAATCGTACACATCATGACACTAGTAATGAACACTCCGAGGTCTTCGTGTGAACCTTCGTAGAGTCGGGTTCCGACCTAGAGTCACACCGACCCTTTATGGACACACACCGGTATGACTGTGGGAAACGGACGTTTCGAACGGGAGGTAGGACGGGAGTTTTTGACTCTTCCAGTGAGAAGAAGTGTTTCCTTTTTGTAGATTTGAACTAATCTAAAAAGGTGTAATTTGTGTTTCTCGAGACGGACCCCAGAAACAGGTAGAGATTACAAAACAAAAGAACGAGACGGGAGACAGTCCCTTCACGGATATAAACTTACGTAACAGGTAAAGTAAAAGAGAAGGGTCGGTCGATGTTAGACTGAAGACGTTAAAATAAAAGGTCACCTCCAGTAGACATAAGGGGATTAACGACTGAAGACGTTATATCTATATCTATAACTGGAGACTTGACAAAATTGTGGATGAAGTTACAAGAAAAAAACTTAGAGAGGGAAGTGAACTCTAGAGACTGTAGTTAAAAGATGGTTAAAAGAAAATTTGAGAGTCGACGGTTCGTACAGAGAAGATGGAAAAAAAAAGAAAAATTAACTTCGGTTCTTAAACATATAAATAAATGAATAAAATAACATGATTAGCAACTAAATGTCACAATACATCAAAGTCCCTATATCGTTTCACTAAGTCAATGTGTATGTATATACACACACATATATAAATAAGTATAGGAAAAAGGATGTCCGACAATGTATTGTGACTTCTCTCGAGGGACACGATGTGCCATCCAGGAACAATCAATAGATAAAATTACTATCGTCACACATGTACAGATAGGGTTTGACGGTCAAATAGAGGGGTGTAAAAGGGAAACTATTAGTACAAAAAAGGGGGGTTTAGGTACTCAAATAAAGATAAAGCATTTACTTAAGTAAACATATTAAAAAACGTTAAGGTGTATACATTATAGTATACTATAAACAAAGAGAGACAGACTGAATGAAGTCAATTGTACTGTTAAAGGTCCAGGTAGGTACAACGACATTTACCGTAATAAAGTAGGAAAAATACTGACTTACTATAAGATATCTTATAAGACTCTTATAAGATAAGAGTCAGTAAGATAACATATATACACACATACACATACATATAAAAGGAAACTACCTGTGAATTTAACTATGGTACAGAACCGATGACATTTATTACGTCGTTACTTGAAACCCCACGTACGTAAAAAAACTTAATACTAAAATCGGACTATATACGGGTCTGTCTACTTACCTACCTACCTACCTACCTACTATACCATCAAGATAAAAATCAAAGGACTCCTTGAAGGTGTGACAATAGACGGGGTTGAATATAAGGGTGGTTGTCACTCCTCAGGAAAGAGAGATGGACGAGGTCGTACAGAATAGAAGATGAAAATTTTGTACCCTAAACATAACGAGTAACAGTCGACAGGACACCAGAATGAAAATGTCTTAGGACGTGAAAGGAGGGGACACAGACCACAAACTAGTGAACGTGGACACCGAGACGTCACACAGATTATTCCGAACGAGAAGACCCTTCCAAAAGACGGGTCTTTCATAAGAAAGAAAGACGGGTCTTTCATAAGAGATGTTCTTATGACCACGAGGGTGTAGAAACGACTTACGAGACGACGACGACGACGATTCAACGAAGTCAGCACAGGCTGAGACACGCTGGGGTATCTGCCGTCGGACGGTCCGAGGCGGCAGGGACCCTAAGAGGTCCGTTCTTGTGACCCTCACCCAACGGTAAAGGAAGAGGTGACGTACTTTCACTTTTCACTTTCACTCCAGCGAGTCAGGACAGGCTGACCAGCGTTCGGGTACCTGACGTCGGATGGTCCGAGGAGACGGGTACCCTAAAAGGTCCGTTCTCATGACCTCACCCCACGGTAACGGACGGTAACGAGACTCGTCCAGTATAAACTTTACCCAATAAATAGAAAAATCGTGGTAACCCGTCGCATTCAGAGGCCTTGGATCTGCTGTCGAAAAGATTACAAAGAAATTATTGACTCCCATGTTCTGTACCCACCGCGTCACCTTTTCTTAGACGGACGATTACGTCCTCCCGAAGAGACTACCCAATCGTCCATTTCTTAGGTAGACGTTACGTCCTCTGTTTCCTATACGTCCGAGCTAGAGACCCAGTCCTTCTAGGGCACCACATCCTTTACCGATGGGTGAGGTCATAAGAACGGACTCTTTAGGGTATATCTCTCCTCGGACCGTCCGATGTCAGGTACCCCGACGTGTCTCATCCAGTGCTGACTCACTGACTCGTACGCGTGTGCGTGTTCGCTGTGGGACGACGACGACGACGACGATTCAGCGAAGTCAGCACAGGCTGAGACACACTGGGGTATCTACCTTCGGGTGGTCCGAGGGGACAGGGACCCTAAGAGGTCCGTTCTTGTGACCTCACCCAACAGTAAAGGAAGAGGTTACGTACTTTCACTTTTCACTTTCCCTTCAGCGAGTCAGCACGGGTTGAGAATCACTGGGGTACCTGATGTCGGATGGTCCGAGGAGATAGGTGCCCTAAAAGGTCCGTTCCTCACCTCACGACCTCACCCCACGGATCTGAAACGGTTAGATAAAGAGGTTCGGGTACTGAGTATCATCGTCCTAGGAGACCGTCACCACACACCCCCTTCCTCACCCATTCCTATAGGAAAGACCTACGAACACGTCCTCAAGTCTGGCGTCGTGTCTCCAGACCGAGAAGGTTGTCTCAAACCCACAAATACCTTTCCAGACGGGACCCTCGTCATCGAAACAGAGTTCACCTTGAAAATGAGGTCACTTAGACCCCGGGAACTCGAACACCAAACGTTTCGACTACGGTTCGGATGGTCCTTTTCACTCTCCGATTATCGAGAATCACCTAGGAAAAAGACGAGTCTATCGCTTTCACCAAAACGGCGTCCTTCAACGGGAAGGAGGGACTAATCTGTGAAGGACAGAACGAGGAATTCGGATCTTATTGTAGCGGTTTCGTGAGTTGCTTTCCCCTTCTCTCTAAGAGGGTTCCTGTAATAAAGGGATTTTGGTGGAACTTTAGAAATCGAGATCTCGATCTTAGTCACGGGACCCCATCGACACCTCCAGAAATCTCTTATTTAGCTCTTACTGTTCCGAACGTGTGGATTCCCCAATACGTCGTAACAGTTAAATATATTGTTCTCGGATCCCCACTACACACCCTGTCCAAGACACGGATAATCCAGTTCTCTCTTCGAATTACAATTTGGTCCAATTCAAAGGACTATCTCCGAGTGTATGGTCGTAACCCTCACCAAGATTAACAAGGTAAGTAACTAACTTCAGAACTGAACCAGTGGTTACGGTTTTATTAAGGTACACGGTTTTTATGGACCGTAGTGGATCTGACCCCCAGTCGTTAAATACCGGGACCGTCGGGTTAAACTAGTGCCCGAACAGAAACTCAAAATAAATATATACATGAAATATCGAGGACTCGATTCTAACCAAACATACAAAATTAAAATAATTAAATAAAATAACTTCATATCAACTGAATGTTACAACACGATCAAAGACGATATGACGTTTCACTAAGTATATATATATATATAGAAATGAGTATCCAATAATGTTTAATGACTCATATAAAGAGACATGATATGTCACCATAGTCAAATTTACCAATATATTTATAGGTACAAAATAGGAATTAAAACAGAACATCAGATTTTACAAATGATAGAACGGAAAGTTCTTTTTCAAAGGACTAGGGAATAGATCCTATGTTTCCTCCTTAGGGTTTAAGTACCGCTACCTCTTCTACCTGACCGACTCAAGAGGTGTCGAATGAATGAAGGACGAGACTAAACATGGGGTTGTCCTGAACGAAGGACAATGATTGTACACACCGACTATACATTTACCCCGTCCTCCCTGACTCAGGTCTTGTCTCCCACATGGTACTCTTCCAGGTTACTATTTTTAATCATCTTGTAATATCGTACTTCCGTCCTGGAGAAGTGAGACTAGGGACTCTTACTTCCAGACCCAATAGAGTGACCCCTTTCTTGGGCTTAAATGACTCATCGGTCGACTCCTATTTCACCGAGTCTCTTTCTTTCTCTGTCCATTCTTTCAGACTCACGTCGGAAAACTGGTGAACCTCGTAGATGACAAAGGAAGAAAATACACAGTACATACGTGGATTTATAGGCTTATAGAAGGAGAACTGGACAGATAAAATATACATACCTGTCCGTAACTATCACTCTTTATAATGTAGAACTGAGCTCAAATATCTTATAGTTCGGTATTCTCTCCTAGTACACCTTGATCTCTCTTTTTCGTACCAAGTCTCTCGGGTCTGACCTGGGATAAACTACTCTAAAACATGAGAGAGGGAAACGCCACTCACACACCATCAATGGTAAACGTCTCACTGTGAGGGGGGGGCGGGGGGTGGTAAATTCTTATGACTGAGAAGATACCGTAACGTCGATAGTTGAAAACGTCACATCCGTTGGTCCGGGTTTTGAAACCCAGAATTTTCTAGTTAGTAAAGAATCGAGTGACAAGATACTCAGACTTAAAAAGAGAATCGAAGTGGACCTGAACAGATACTCTTACGTCAGTGGACCGGACAGTTTTTCCCCGACTAACACGGTGTAAGCCATTACAGGGTCACCGGTTTCGTTCAGTATATCATTTCGGGTATAGATTACCCATTTCTTTATCTTAGGTGGGGAAGATTTCAGTGTCGTGTCTACGACACGTTTACCTCTCCCTTATTAATCGATGTACCAAACGTTAGAGTGAATGGTTGTATCTTACAAAAGAAATAAAGACAAAACAAACAAAAATTAACTTTATATCAATTAAATGTTACGAAGTCCACATGTCGTTTCACTAAGTTTTATACATGAAAAAAGTCTAATAAAAGGGAATATCTTATAAAATTCTATAACTTATATCAAGGGACACGATATGTCATCTAGGAACAACAAATAAAATACATATCATGACACATAGATGTTATGTGTCATATCATTACACATAACCGGCTGAAGTGAATCAGACTAGTAGAGATCCAAGTAGGTGTATGGTACTTTACAAGAGACATATAAAGTAAATTGACAGTCTTAAAACGTACTTGGAAGAATCTTGACAGATATGGAGACTTGTACAAAAGAGTAGATCTAACGATAAAGAGGAATTAGGAGGACCTATAAACGGTCAAGTCTGAATAAGGACGTCAAGTTCTAAGGTAGAGAAGTACTGTATTACTTACGTAACCAAAAAATAGAATCAAGGGTGTTTTACAAAACCTAGATAATCAATCTCATGACTAAGGTAAGGTGAGGTAGTAATTTCCAGGATCAGTAGTCACTTTCATTTTTACTTTCAGTCAGTCAGCACAGGTTGAGACACTGGGGTAACCTTAAGAGGTCCGGTCTTATGACCTTACTCATAGGACAGGGAAGAGGGCACCTAGAAGGACTGGGTCCTCAGCTTGGTCGTAAAGGACGTAACGTCCATCTAAGAAATGGTTGACTTGATATTCCCTGGTTAGTAAAGAAGGGATCAGTAATTTCCTGTCGTTAATGGTCTCTTCCTCTAGTGGAGTGTAGGTCGTGTTACCATTCGATGAGTAGACGATGTGAAGACGACTTGGTCGACTTAGGGTGTGACGACTCGAGAGAAATCTCGAGAAGTCGGTACTGTACACAGGACCGTTTAGACGTCCTTGATGGCACGAACTGCCGAAGACCCTCCTTAGGATACGATTCCGGTACGATCGTACCATCGAGACCCTTCGTACTTGAAAAAAACACGAGGAGTGTCACAAGTAGGTCGAAGAAGAAGAAGAAGTAAAAAAAAAAATTAACTTCCTATTTACGATACGTTACCTAACCGAAGACGGTATGTTGTTACATTTGGTCGGTATTCATATGTATACAAGGGAGGGAGGGTAGGAGGTTGGGTAGGGTGGGGAGCTCCCACCGTGTCTCGTGACCCAACCCGAGGGACAGAATATGTCGTTAAAGGGTGATCGATAGCCAAAATGTACACCATTACGTATGTAAAGTTACGACGAGAAACTTGAACAGGATGGAAAGGAAGGAGGTAACATAGATGTCAGACAAAGGATAGAGACACAGAGATAAGGACGGACGTTTATCCAAGTAATCATGGTAAAAAGATCTAAGGTACATATATACGTAATTATATAAACAAAGAGAGAGAGACTGAATGAAGTGAGACATATCGTCCAAGATCGAAATGGGTAGAGTGAAGTTGACTGAGTTTAGTAAAGGAAAAATACCGACTTATTATGTGGTATGTATATATATGGTGTTGAAAACATAGGTAAGTAGTGGGTCGAAAAGTCGACATCGGTTTAGTTACTCGATCTCGAAAACTGAGGTCTTATGAAGACTTCGTATAAAATTAGTGTTATTACTAAGGACAGGGAGGAAGAATTATTTAGTTTTCTCTGATATTTTCGGTTAGGGTAACAGTATGTGGGTAGGGTAGGTCTAATAAACCCATCAACACCGAATTCGGCTTGAATAAAAACGGATCTAAATAAAGTCACAAAAGATAAAATGAAGAACAAAATCCTTTCAGGTCAAATAAAGAAGATTCTTCCTGTCGGACGAACATTCGACAAATAAATGAGAAAAAGGAAAGAGACTTGAGAAACCTCAACCACTTTATGTTAGGAAAGGTTTCTTAATTTGATTTTTATTCTAAAGTATATAGGACCGAAGAGAGAATAGGGTTTGTTTCTGTCCTTTGGTAAGTCTTTAGTCTTCCGACAATTTCCCTGAAAGGGTAATAGGACCACATCGGTTTTATAAAACAAGAAAAGGGGAAAGGGAAGGGGGTTGATTTAGGTTCAATTTAGTCTGTCAACACCTGTCTCTACAGGAAAGGAGTGGGAGAAAAATTACCCTTCTACCTTTTGAGAGACAACCAGTCCAAACCCGAGGACCGTCGACAACACAACCGTTGTTAGTCCCTCTAAAACTTGACTTACAGACCGACGACTTTCAAAAACCTAAACCCCAAACTACAATAGTTTTTTATGTAGACCACTCGACGTCCCTGTATAACAAATTAGATCGTCCTTACGGTCGTCCAACAGGACGCACCTCGCAAAGTCTCACGTACCAGAAAAAACACCAGTTCGGATGTCGTTAACGAGACACATTAGACTCTTCCCAGACAGACCCCTGGGTCAAGAGGTCACGTAAAGTCACCTCAGACAAAGTTGGGAATCCGTCTAAGACGTCGTTAAAGAGTTTACTCTGGTACCAATTCAAAGGATCAAAGAAGACGTCTCAGATTTAACAATATGGGTTGACTTCGATTAGGAGAACGGATTATTCTAAAGTTTATAAATCAAGTCCTTAGCAAAAGTGTGTGTGGGACTTACTGGAATTATACCCCTAAGTAAATAAAATGAGTCCGTTTCATCAAAATAACCAACTTTTTTATAATAAAGATTATTATTTGATAAAAATGGGTTTAAGTGACTAACAAATACAGACAAGATAATAAATTGACATAGTAAAATTAACAATTATTTACATATCTTGAGTGGTTAAATCATATATGATAGAACTGGTAAAAAATTGAATTTCTAATATCACGTAACCTGTTTATAGAGAAGATTTGAGACGTGTGGTAAAAGTTCAGAAATAATTACTCTTTTCGTAACAATTGAAATAAATACTCTGTTATAGTACGGATCGAATTATGCAGAAGTCTGTAATCTACACTAACCATTCTCGGTCTTCTGTCCAATATCACACTCTTTTTTATTGGGACTGTGATTGGGATTGGGAATTATATAAATAAGGAACTAGTAGACTTGTGTCTGACGAATAGATCGAAGAGAAAATGACAAAAAATGAAAAGGATGGTAATTTCTGTATTGTAACGATGGTACAAACCAAGAAATATTAAAGATGTTCGTTCTATAAAAAAAACCTGTCGTAGTTGGAAGTACACAAATTTACACCGTATGTGATAGAAATTTGAAAAGTCCGGTAAATTAATACTGAATTCTTAACCTAATTGAAAAAAAAAAATTGACGTTCTTTTTAAAAGGGGTGAATGTAAACTGAGACATAGGAAGAGAGACTAATAAAAAGAAGATTAGACCATGAACTATCAAAATAAACCAAATAAGTAATTTGTTGGAATTAACCGGACGGGAAATATACTGACAGACACGACCAAGTATAATGATTTCGTCATTCTAGTTTCAGTAGACTGTCGAAAAGAACTTCATTCATTGAAAGTATACCGGTTTCTACAAAAATCTAAGAAATAACGACCGAGAAGTATGGTTACCGGTTTATCCTGTAACACCTTACAACCTCCTAGGTAAAGTCGACAATGATATTAAAGACCAAGGATATCTTGGCTTTTCAATTTCGTATCTTTTCAATCTAACTATAATAAGAAACTAGAGAGATGAAGACGATGTCATCATACGTTGTTCTACTTTTTGTATTCGATTACCAATGAACTTCATAAATCTTCATAGTTTACAGACACCTCAAAGACTCTTTGACGTTTAGACTTTACCTTCCGCGACACACAGAATGCTTCATATTAGAACTTTTTCTTTCACATACCCACATCGTCATTGAAACCCTTCCAAACTAACTCCAATTAACAACGTATTTCGACGGAATACGTTGAGTTGGACGGGTTTAAACTCAAATAAAGGGGGGTTGAAATTTTATTGGAAAAAGAATATCATTTAAGGAATGACAACAATCACCTAGTGTTTAAGGAGGTCGAAATTTGGAGTCTAGACTGAAATTAAGACACTAAAGGCAAGTACTATGAATAGCATTGTAGTTAAGAACAAGTAAGGACAAAACTTTATACAAATCTAGGGGTTAAGTAAAGGAGAACAGTGGTAGGTAAGTCTTGAGACAGCTCAGGACGTGGCTAATCGTATCGAAGTAGTAAGTGAACAACAAAAGTAACTAGTGAAACATGGAAGGAGGTCAAACTAGAAGGACTTCACAAGAACATAATGTGGTGAGGTGACCTTACTAAAATTACAAGGTCAGAACATAGGGGGAGAAAAAAGCGAACTATCTGGGGGTAGTTAAAATGGAAAAAAATTTTTTTTTTTAACGGAAAAAACTGTTCGAGAAGAAAAAATAAATAAAAATTAAATAAATAAAATTAACCTCCGATTAATGAAATGTTATAACGGTATGTAGTTGTACTTAGGTGGTGTCCATATGTACACAAGGGGTAGGACTTGGGGGGGAGGGTGGAGGGAGGGGCATGGTAAGGAGACCCAGTANGTCCATATGTGCACAAGGGGTAGGACTTGGGGGGGAGGGTGGAGGGAGGGGCATGGTAAGGAGACCCAGTAGGGTCACGTGGTCGGGGTGCGTAGGACATAGTACGTAACTTGGACCTGACCTCTAAGCAAAGTATATACTATAATATGAACAAAGTTACGGTAAGACGGTTTAGTAGGGTGGGAGAGAGAGAGGGTGTTTCAGGTTTTCTGACAAGATATGTAGACACAGAGAAAACGACAGAGTGTATGTCCCAATAGCAATGGTAGAAAGATTTAAGGTATATATACGCAATCATATAATATAACCACAAAAAGAAAGACCGAATGAAGTGAGACATATTATCCGAGGTCAAAGTAGGTGGAGTTATCTTGACTAAGTTTACATAAGAAAAATTACCGACTCATTATGAGGTAACACATATGTATGGTGTCGAGAGAATAGGTAAGTTTTAAAATGAAAAATTGAATTAAAAATAAAATATAATCTCACATCAACTGAACGTTACAACACAATGAAGATCCACATGTCGTTTCAAGTTAATATGTATATAGGTGAGAAAAAGTCTACAAAAAAAAAAGGTAAATCCGGTAATCTCTTATAACTTATACAAAGGCACACGATATGTCATCCAGGAACAACCAATAAACAACATAATAAGTACTTGTGGAACACGGTTTACCAGTGTAAAAGGAAAGTGTGGTGTGTCGGACAGTCTAATGAGAAAAGTTAGTCGATACTCTTATACTAAAAGTCGTCTATGTGTATCTCACGTAGGGTGACAGACTCCGAAGTTCCCGTAGACGTCTCCACCACCTCCGGACCCGAACGGAGGGACTCCCACGGTAAGGGGGAACATCTGACTCCTAAGGCCCGTTTGAGTTGAGAGTTTAAAACGGGGACGAAGGGTGGAGTCGTGAAGACGACCCGACAAAGGAGGTGGGTCTTACTCGAAGGAGGGTTACGGTCCAGATAAAAGGAAAAATGACAGATACTTGACGGTGACAAGTATTTTAACGGGGGAATAGAAGTTTTAGAGATGAAAAAGACTTGAGGACATTGTAAATAAAAGTGTTATTATTGAAAGATAGAAGATAATATCTATAAACACTAATTCCATATAGAAGGGACATTCGAGGATCAAGAATCCTAAACCCTAGAAAATTAGACGAGAGAGAAATATTAAGAATAGTGTTGAGTTGAAACTTATATTGTCTATACTTCATGTAAATTACTTTAAAAACCTAATTATAAAGTATTATGGAAGTGACGGTTATTTTAACTGAAGTAAAGGTAAAATAAAGTTAACTTCATATCGGTCAAATGTTACAGTACAATCAAAGTTCACATATCGTGTTATTAAGTCAATATGTGTGTATAAAAAAGTCTAATAAAAGGGAATATCAAATAATTTGTATAACTCATATTAAGAAACACGATAAGTCATCCAGAGGAACAACCAATTGATAAAGTATATATCAACACATATATACAATTAGGGTTCGAGGATTAAATAGGGAGAAGGTGGGGGAAACCATTGGTATTCAAACAAAAAATACAGACACTTAGACAAAGACAAAGTATCTATTCAAGTAAACCCAGTATAAAATCTAAAGTATATTTTCACTATAGTATACCATAAACAAAAGAAAAAGACTGAATAAAGTGAATCATACTATTAACGTTCCAGGTAGGTACAACGACGTTTACGATAATAAAGTAAAAAAAATGCTGACTTTTCTCAACTAAAGTATGGAAGTTCCAGTAAACCTCGGTTTAGTACAGAAGTCGAAATGAAAAAAGAGGAGAAACTGTTACTCCTAAAAGGCGTCACTTGTTTCGGACGGTCAGAGTGAAAGAAGACCAAAGACGGGAGCATGAGGACGGACTTCGGAACGTACGGTACGTGTATTTCACGAAGGTAGGATATAAGAGAATCCTTCGTAAATTATCTTTCACTAATTATATTGATCACTACTCCACGGACCCAAGTTAGGGTTGGGAAGACAGACTCGTGACCAAATTGTTATAGGGGTTGGACATCACAAAGTAACCAATTTTATCCTTAAAGTATCATAGGTGTATAATATATCCTTTTGGTAAGTCGTGTCACTAACCGGATATGATTATGATTTATTTATTTAAAATTGATAAACAAGAGAACCGAGAAACAGGAGAAATAAAAGGGAAGATAGAATTACTCTTTCTTTCTAATTCTTTATTCATAGTCATAATACGACATTCGGAATAAAATAGTAATCCATTTGTATGCTTATTCGGTGGCAGGGACGACAGTTAGAGTGAGTGGTAAAAATTCCCGAATACAGGAGTCATTTTCTACCTGTTAAATTTTTGATTTTTATCTCGATGGTATACTGGAATATTAGGATGAAGACCCGTATATAGGTCTCTTTTCGTACCAGACTTTCCTATGTAGGTGGGTTACAAGTGACTTCGTGACAAATGTCATCGGTCCTGTACCTTCGTTGGATCTACAGATAGTTATCTACTTACCTATGTCTTCAACACCAAGTATACATGTGAGTCGGTATTTTTTTCTTACCTTATCACAGTAAACGTCGTTGTACCGACTTGGATCTCTAACAATTAACACTTAATTGATAGAGATAGTTTAACTCTTCTCTCTTTATTTGTAAACTTTCTAATCTTCCGAACCTCTCTTTCGATCTTTTTCGGTTCTTCAGTAGACTTCAGGTACTGTTACTATCCAGTATAACCACTACTAATATTTCTTATGATACAAATGTACATTAGACTGTTGATGTATCCTAATTTACACTCAAGGATTTACTTTTTTTTTCTTGTTGATTTGCAAACATTTCCTACCCGAACTTTCATTTCTACGAGTGTCCACACACACACCGTTCCCACCTCCCTGAACTTTATATCCTTTAACTTTCTCAAAGATACAAGAAACACAACGTTGTATGACCTTTTCAAATACTTGTGGGACTTCCATTGTCTCGAGTCAAACTTGTCTTCGTACATCCTTTCAGTTCCACTTAACCTTCTCCTCACACAATATTTATTGATCCTCCCTAGAGTCGGACTGTACCTCTGGTCTCATCTCTACCTCAGACACTGTGGTAGGTGGTGACTATCCTCGTTCTCTCTCCACTGGCCGGAATCTTGTGTTCCCGTCCCGGTCCTACCCTCGAGACCAAATCACTTGGTAAGGTCCCAAACTCCGTGAACGGTGTCTTTACGACTTCACAATCAATCTGGTCCTTCTACCCAAATCAACTTGGTTGCAAAGAACTCGAGGGAGTTGTAAGACCTGAGTCGTAGTGGTGTCACACTAGGTACTACCTTACGGGATCCCCAATCCGTCCCCCACTCCCGAATCACGTCCAACTCTCAGTCCTTTCTGACGACCCTCTCTACCTGACCGCGACCGACGGGTCACCCGACACTCCTCTGTCTCCGAGTGTGACACTCTGAGGTCGAGAGTGTCACCGAGACCCTCTCCTCGTCTCCAGTGACCTCAGTGCTCCTACGACCCGAATCGGTCCCTACGTGAAAGTGATGCCTACGGAGGTCGAAAACTAACCTTATTTCAAATAGGACACTCAGTCAACTCCTACAGGGCCATCCTCCCCTTGAATCTTAAACTCATCCTTCTTATTTTTTAACCTCTTATGACGGTTTACCGGTCCCGTAGTTTCTTTCCGTCGGAACCCCTGAGGGGACCTCCGGGTCACCAATCCTAAAACACGAAGGTGACGTCCCTCGTACTGAATCTAGGGACCAGTCCTTTGATTCTAGGACGTTCGGCAATCCGTGTCGGTTTTCCTTTTTCTACCTGAAAAAACAACCTCCCTCACACTACCTATGAGACTAAAACCACGAGTCTCTCTACCAGAAAGGGAAGACACTGACGTACATCTAGGAGCCCCTAGGAGAACCTGTGGCGGAGGACGAGGAGGGTCCGAGGTGTGAAAGGGACCTCAAATCAGAACCCACTGAATCCGTAGACCTACACAAGAGTCCGGGTCGTACAAAAACCGGTACAGTAGTAACTCGGAAAACGAAAGATTTCGACACTGAAAGGAGTCTGTGACTTCAGAGGTAGACTAAGATACCTTAACCACATAAGTGTAGTTGGAATATGAGTGAAGTAGGGAGGCTCGGTAATCCCACAGACGTCGGTGCGGTCGTTAGTCGTCCGTTGTCTGCCGTCCTAGTTCTGTTGAACCTTCGATTCTTGTATCTTAATTGTTCTTAGGTCCATCTTTGTCCAATCTTGTTTTCCCCTATAAACCCAAAATCCTCTCTAAACGTTTTACTACCTCAACCTTTTTCCGGGTCTGACCTAAAAAACCGTTTCACTTGTCAGGATCCTAGTTACGACCCAGAAGAACGTACCATTCCATAGGTCAATGACTCCCCGGTATAACAAAACCGGTTTTTCAAGTAAGACCTTACAATTTTTAAAAAAATGTAGCATGTGAAAAAGAAAAAAAAATTAACCTCCTTTCAACGAAATGTTACAACACAACCAAAGACAACATATTATGGTGGTCAGTCAGTATTAGTATAGAATTATTCGTTACTTTTCTTTGGGTTAGATTGAAAAACTGTTTGGGTTATCTTATTTTACACAAACTCTTAATGTAGTCTATATGAACTCAGACTTTACCCGACCATTTTTCATACCGTCTTAGTGGTAAGTGCCCTGTTCACTCCATAAGGACCTCCGGATAATCCTAATTGACCGATAAGAGGAAGTTCTGTGACTCTTTATTCGATCCACACGAGAACTTGAGTACTCGTAAAATAACCCTTCAGACACTTTTGTCTTAAATATTAAGTACACTGATCAAAGGTTTCATAAACGATAGGGGGACAATAAAAAGACTCTAGTAGGGTCTAAATAATGGAGACATCTCGTAACTAGAGAACCATCCTTTAACTCTCCCAGACGGACGGTCCACTTCATTAACGACAAATAATTCTATATTGACCCATTCAATGTCCTACTAACTGGGAAAAGTTCACCTTCGTCCGACGGACGATTGTCTACGGACTAAAGGAGGATTAAGGAGGACTTTCGTGTTTTGGTGCGTACAACGAGGAGCCCGGTGATTTTACGAGACTAGTATGACAGTACTGGTTGTACATCTGAAATAAAAAGTTACCCACTACAAACGATATAAATTTTACCTATCGGTTGTTCCTGGATTACACATCGTGTTCCTTGAGACGAGTCACAATTCACCGTAGGACCTACCCTCCCCTCAAACCTCCCCTTACCTATGTACATAAACTTACCGACTCAGGGAAGTGAGAAGTGGACTTTGATAGTGTTGTAACAATTATACGATGTGAGGTTATGTTCTAATTTTTCAAATTTTATACCCATTTTTCCTAGTTGAAAATACCTAACAAGAAAAGGCAAAAATGGACAATCTGTAGATTAAAGACCTTACGAGTGAGGGGTTACTTTCCCTCCGAAAACCAAATAAAATTAGGTTCAAACGATCAAGATTCACTGAGATTGGTCCACAAAAAATATAAAGAGGAGTTTTGAGTTTAAATTGACGTCTACACAATTTCCTATTACATCTTAAACGATTTACAAAGTACCTTTCCTTTTCTCTAAGCGTAAAGTGTGACTCATATATATGTATATGTACATATTGACTTAGTGAAACGACATGTGGACTTCGTGTATATTATAATACTTCGTTGATACACGTAGACACACACGTACGAGTCAGTGAAGTCAGTACAGGTTGAGAAACACTGGGATCGGACGGTCCCAGGAGACAGGTACCCTAAGAAATCCGTTCTTATGAATTAAACCAACGGTACGGGAGGAGGTCCCCTAGAAGGACTGGGTCCCTAGTTTGGGTACAGAGAACGTCTACGTTCTCCTAACCGTCCGGTTAAGTCATGGTGGACCCTTCTGTACGATTCGAGGAACGATTCACCGGAAAAGTGTCCCGTCGAACGTTGTGTCATCAAACGAAGTTGTCATGTTCGTTCACGTCTCTCTGTCCCTCTCCTGTTCGTTGTGTCTACACCGTCTGAAAATATCAGAATTGAGTCTTCATTGGGAAAGAGTGAAACGATACACGACAAGAATTCTTGCTTCAGTAATCTAGTGACTCAAGTACTTTTGAAGTCCTCTGGCAAACAATGGGGAACCATACGTTCGGTCTCAACCAGGTCATAAAGTTAATGTACAACAAATTTGGCAGACTGTAGGAAAGAGGACTAAAAAAAAAATTTTGAACACTAACCGTGTAAGTACTTTTGATGTATTTAAATTAGTTAGTGACAAGTCCCTTGATTCCAAAGGGTTCGGTTCGGTGTTCCGATTTTCATTATTTTTATTATAAATTTTCTGACCTAATCTGTTTGTAAGTTTAATGTCTAGATATTAATATTACTCATTTTAATTATACAGTACAGTATTATTTATAACAAAAGGAAAGTCTGTCGAAGAAATCTTTATTTGAAGAAAAGTGACTCCCGTGTGTGAAACCAAACGACGACATAAAGAATACAGACTTTGTCACGGACCGTGGATCCTCCGTGAGTTATTTAGGTAAACCTTACCTTTTTTTTCTTTTCTTTATTTGAATAAAATCATATAATACGGTAAATTTTTAAAAACTGCTTAAAAAAAAAGGAAAACCCAAATTATGTATAAGTGGATGGGGAAAAGAGGTCAAACGACAACAAAAAATCCGTGATTCACTTTTACTTTCAACGAGTCAGCACAGGTCGAGAAACCCTTGGGTTTCTGATATGTCAAGTACCTTAAGAGGTCCGGTCGAATGACCTGACCCTCGGAAAAGGAATAGGTCCCCTAGGAGGGTTGGGTCCCTATCTTGGGTCCAGAGGGTGTGACGTCCGTCTAAGAAATGGTCGACTCGGTGGTCCCTTCGGGTTTTTATGAACTCACATCGGAGAAGGAAGAGGTCCCCTAGAAGGGTTGGGTCCTTAACTTGGTCCCACAGGACGTAACGTCCGTCTAAGAAATGGTTGACTCGATAGTCCCTTCCGGTAAATCAGTGATTCAACACGGGTTGAGAAACGCTGGGGTACTTGACATCGGACGGTCCGAGAAGACAAGTACCTCAAAGGGTTCTTTCTTATGGTTCCACCCAACGGTAAAGGAAGAGGTCCCCTAGAAGTACTAGGTCCCCAACTTGGACGGAGAGTACGTAACCGTTCACCTAAGAAATGGTGACTCGATTGTCCCTTCGGGAAGAGAGGTCAATTCAACAAGTTTATTTCATTCAAACGTAAATATTATTATTTTTTTCTTTAACGTCTGAAAATATTAGAGTACCGTCTTCACAAGCGAAGAGTGAAACAACACACGACAACGCTTATATCCAGGTCGGGGGTCCCTTTATTTCCCTAACTCTCTCTTCCAACACTGGTAACCCTAGTGAACCTCCACGTAAAATTTTGTGGAGAGGGAGGGTTTATATGGGGATCTATAAAACCGATGTATACAGACAAACACTCAAATCTCGTGGGTGTATGTACCATCCCGAAACTGACAGTAGTATAGAGTCAGACATTGTAGGTTCACCCTTTGGTCCTACAGGCGACCGAGGACGATATGTCCAGAATAGTGTCGAAACGGCTAATACACTTCCGTCCTTCTCCTATAGAAGAGAACAGGAACCTTTGTGTTCTCGATTTTGGTCTTGGGTCTCCCTGTCTACACTTTCCCGGATGTACGACTTGGTTTTCTTTTCTTTGAAATCGATTACTCCTTAATTTTTAAATATCCTAATACATAACCAGTCGCAGGTAATCAGATTTGTTGTCTCGAACAAACCTTATTAGATTCGTCTTTTTACAAGATAATCTCCAATAACGGTCCAACTGGTCTCTCGGTCTAGAGTTTTGATGTCTGTTCCAACAAAGGTCGGTGTTATGTCTCTGAAGGGTTTACCTTTGTGACGACAACACAGACACTCTTGGAGACTTACGGTCGTCGACACACGGACGTCTAGGACTCTTCGTCCTAGAGGGGTCTTAGTGACTAATCTCCTGGTTGTGAAGGAAGTTATAGAGGACGTACTCAGGTTCATAGTGGACCCGTTTAGACTAGCCGTCCTGGATACGTGACACGAAGGTCCCTTGGGTTCCCACACTCAAAGGATCAAAAGGGAACCCTTCCACCGTGAGTTACACCTTTTATCGGTTACTCAGTTCCTGTAAAATAAAGTGTCTACAACCCGTCGGAGTTCACTACCCACATTTCGAACGGTGTACTTCATCTTTCCCTATTCTAACGAAGTAACGACGGACATTGACACCATTGGGGACAGGTATGTATTTACACCAACAGAACTAAAGGTGTTAGAGTTCCTGGACTAGAGAAGGGACTACCGGTTGAGGTTCGGGAGAACCAGACCATATAAAACTAAACTTCAGACTATTCAAAAACCAACCCTTCGTGAAGATAATTTTGGTCTAATTTCTTCTTACGTTGTACGAACCTGCCTCACTCACAAGAAGTGGGTGACCAGTTGGTGTCCTGTCTTCATTATGAGATCCACTCGGATTCACGAGGACTTTAGTGTATTTAATCCCTTCTTTGACACACTGTACGGGACCTTGTAGAGAAGGGGTCGACACTATTTTCTCGTCAGTCAAAGTCTTCGATACCCAAGGAAAGTCGAAGATCTAACTCTTTGGTCAACGGGTAGGGACGTCGTCACCTCCTCTACCCCTCATCGACAGAGAGTCTCGAAGCGATGAAGTCCTTTTTCTTACCTCCCGGAAAGGCTCTCCGACAATTCCTAACGTAGTGTGAAGTTCACGTACAAAAGAAATAGGGAGACAAGAAAAAAGGAAAAGAAACTCCTCCATCCATCCCCGGACGATTTGTAGTAAGTCACTCACAGAACTCGAAATATCTTAAAGGTTGATCCTACGATTTAAGAAGTAGGTTATTGAAAAAAAAAAAAAAGAAGAGGAAGTGAAACGTACTACTCGAACCCCCTTTTGGACGATTAACAGAGAGTGTCAGGGATTTAAAAGTTTCACCAGATAGTATATATAGTAAAAAACTCGTCTCTAAAAAGATTCTTTCCTTGTCAGATTGGTGTCTTATCGATATGATATACTTTATAAAACGATACAAGAATTATGTTCTTTTTACCGAGACGGTACGGATCTCTCAGGTTTATACCCATCATTACGGTCCTTCTCTTTGTCATTAAGTGACTATAGTACAACAGTCCACAACAAAAGGACCCCTTACAAGGTTTCACCTGAGTCGACGTAGATGACACTGAGTATTTCGTCACCCTCCTCGTCAACGTCCACTCCCGTCCGTCCAGTCCCACCTCTGACCTCTTCTTTTCGTATTTGGTATCCCCCTTAAATTCCTCCTCCTTACCGACTGGTAGTGTCCCTCCGAGACGGGAGTTTCCAGGTGACGAGACAGACGTCCTCAGAGTGGAGAGACATGGAAGTCGAGGTAGGTCCTCGTTAAAGGGACTCAAGAGTTGTACAGATTAAGGATTCTCTCAAGATCCAGCGAGGACCTTCCTTTTACCCACACTAAACCGAAACACGCAGAGTCAAATTAAACGACCTTGACGGGTTTCTCGTACTCACGTTCTATACCTTCCTGTCCCAAGATTCACCGTCGTACAGTCGATGACGTCGTCTGCCCCCCGAATAGACCCACGTTACCGGGGGAAAGGGGTCATGGAGGCAGTGTAAGTACCGGTAACAAACAGGAGATCCTGGTCATGTCTCTCGACGTAAAGTCTCCTGTCCAGTTTCTTATTACACTAGTCCTCGACATATCAGTCTTTGGTCTTCTTTACGAACTAAGATTCTAAGAGTCGGTAGGTTGATTACAACTACTCTCACCATTCATCCTCAACCAAGGTCAACTGACTATTAATAATTGTCCTGTTGGTTGACTGGATGACTCTCAAACTACCACATATGCCATTGACCTAGGATATAAAAGAGAATGTATTAAAAAAAAAGGTCAAGATCAAATTCCATCTATAAAGAGTCGTCCTTTTCCGTCGAAAACCTCAACGTTTTGACGTCACCAGACTAAAATACTTGTCATGTTCACACTTAAATTTATAAGGAAAGAGAGTTTTCGGGTAACTTAAAACAAAAAAAAAAAAAAAAAACTCAGGGTACTTGACACTTCCTACTACACAAAAACAAAGTCATTCTGACTACAAGTACGAAACTATTGTCCTGTTGTGAAATTTTTACCCTAAACGGGTGTTACGAAGTGAAGATAGTGGTAAATGTAGGAACTACGACCCACCCCTTTGGATTCACACCTTCTGCATTCACTTATGACCCTTTGTACGAATAGAAAGACTTTCCTCATAGAAAATTTATGAAAGTTCAATACTGTTTTATTTTTATATTTTAATAACGAATTTATATAGTTCAAGATTTCCTTTTTATATACAACAATTTTACAGAAACAGTATCAAATTTACTTTTCTTAATTTACCAATTTAATCCGAAATACATAATCAATTTCCTATCTAAATAAAAGGTTATAGTTAACTAATAATTTATTATTATTTTATATACTAATGATCATCAATTAAGTACCAATTACAGAACACACCTGGTAGAAGTCACATAATCCCCATCTCCTTGAATGGTAATAATGGGAAAACCAAGATACCATTGAAATCGTTCACTGGTTCGGTTGAACGGGTTATTTAAACAGTAACATCCCAAGTAGTAGGGATGAAAAAGTTATAACTAAAAAGGAAAACTAACTTACCACGATACCGGTTTGAAGTATCTTTCACCAATAATGTACACGTTGTAAACCGATGTAAATACAAAAGGTCAAACCTCTCGGATGCTTAAACGATTATGGAGAACTAAAAGACGACTTAAGAATTTGGTATCCTGTCTTTATCGAAAAACAGGACAAAACCATCAATCAAAAGGACCGTGTTCAACTGTGTCCTTTACGACCTCGGGTACTTTTGTGCTACTCCTTTTTTTGTTGTTTTTGTTTCGCTACGGAGACTTAAAGACCCTGTAAACGTTTATAAATCAAATACAGTTCTACACCAAAAACCCTTCTGATAATTATACGTGGTTTGAAAGAATTTTTATAAGGGGACTTGTGTCCTTTTATTTAGAAGTTAACCTTCCCACGGTGTCCACAATTGAACATTGAAACAATTGTAGTCTAGTTAACTTTTGTAGTAATATCTACTAAAGGGTATACTCTTTAAACTACCTTTTACGTCCTAGTATAAATTTACACTGGTTTTTGTCAACATCTTTGTCGTCAAATTTTTTATTACAGTTCCCTAAAGTGACCACCATGTCACCGATTCTGAAGTGGATGGTTACGTCCCCCACGTCCAAGTTAGGGACCAGACTCTCGATTGGTATTGAACTTTGTCTTCGTCATAACATTGTTTAAGTTAATTTCTGACATTTTTACCAGACACGACACGACACAACTCATCGAGTCAACACAAGTTGAGAAACGATGGGTTACCTGACATCGGGTGGTCCGAGGAGACAGTTACTCCTAAGAGGTCCGTTCTTATGTACTCACCCAACGTTACGGGAACTCACCCAACCGAGAAGGGTTGGGTCCCTAACTTGGGTCTAGATGACATAATGTCCGTCTAAGAAATGGTAGACTCGGTGGACCTTTCGGGTTCTTATGATTTCACCCATCGGATAGGGAAGAGGTCCCCTAGAAGGACTAGTCATTAGTTTGGCCCCAGAGGACGTAACGTCCGTCTAAGCATTGGTCGACTCGATGGTCGTTTCGGGATTTTTGTTAAATTCAGGTAGTCAAGTCAAATCAGCGAGTCAGCACAGGTTGAAAAACGCTGGGGTACTTAACGTTGTGCGGTCCGGAGGGGCAAGTAGTGGTAGAGGGCCTCAAGTGAGTCTGAGTGCAGGTAACTCAGGCACTACTGTAGGTCGGTAGAGTAGGAACCAGTAGGGGAAGAGGAGGACGGGGGTTAGGGAGGGTCGTAGTCTCAGAAAAGGTTACTCAGTTGAGAAGCGTACTCCACCGGTTTCATGACCTCAAAGTCGAAATCGTAGTAAGGAAGGTTTCTTTAGGGTCCCAACTAGAGGAAGTCTTACCTGACTGACCCATTTATTTATTTATTTATTCATTACTGTTTGTAATAATACTATCACTGTGGGATCACAAACCCGTAAACCTATAATATACGAAAGAATAATTCGGGAACCAATAAAAAATTTGAACCATAATAACCGAGTCTACCATTTCGTAGACAGATGTTACGCCCTCTGGACCCAAGCTCGGGACCCAACCCTTATAGGGGACCTCTTCCTTTACCGTTAGGTGAGGTCCTGATAACGGACCTTTTAGGGTACCTGTCTCCTCGGACCATCCGATGTCAGGTACCCCAGCGTTTCTCAGTCTGTGCTGACTCGCTGAAGTGATGATGATTTGTAAGTTGTTTTCTTCTAGTTATGTAAAGAAAGTCGAAGGACAAAGACAGACTACAAGAACTAATTCGACCAGAGAACGAAGAAAGAGTCTCCTACTAAGAACCTGGAGTCTAAATAATGACTTCGACTTGTCTCCTTACCTTTTGTATCATGCAACGTCTACGTTGGTCCTTAAGGTCGTCTATAATCTAAAGTGCACAGTGAAAGTAAAAGTCGAACCCAGTAAAAGATTCATCTTATACTTATTGAAACTGTTCAAAGGATAAAAGAAGTCTTTAGTTGTAAAAGGGAAATTTGGAGACGATAGTGAATAGACTAGACTTTTAGTAGACGAGTCGAGTATAGATCCTAATCTGTAAAGACTCAGTTTAGTCGGAACTTTGTGACTTATACTGTCTCACCGTACTTCGTTTCTCATATAAAGGACGATTTATACGGAGGTTCACCTGAGGATACACCGTAATCTCTACCCGCCTCTCCAGTCCCTACGTGTACACGAGGAAGTTTGTTCGTCGCTAGGAGACTCCCACCACATCCGCGAAAGACTCTGAGGTCTGTGTGACGTTAGTCTTTTGGTTGTAATGGAGTCCACCCTACGGATTCAGTTCACACAGATGTCCCCTGTTCTGTGCATAAACGTTGTAAGACTGGGTCCCGAGGAATGTACTAGGGACGACGACCAGCCTCGTATGACCTTTCCTTGGTATTTGTTACATTTGACTCTCAGTGTCGAGTGTCGAGAGTGCACTGAAAGATATTTTACTCTCTACTTGGGTGGTCTCCGGGACTGCCAGTATTCAGACCACCCGGTCCCCTATCTTCTCCCTAAGAACCGAGTTCACTCGTCTCTCGAGGTGTCCGAGACGGTATATACCCACTCTCCGTTCTAAAAGTTCGTTTTAAGGATACTAGAGTTTTGAGCACGATGAGTCTGTCGACAGAGTTTAAGGTAAGTTACAGTTTCATCATGGAATTCGACGAAATAGACCAAACCGAAACTTCACCGTTATTTTTGGTCCTTCGGAGGACTGGACCCAGTAACGATTTTTCCCAACAAAAGAAAAACGAAATGGGTAAAATTCTCGTCGATGAATGTCCATACAGACACTTTGTCCTTCACTTCTCTTGTAAATGATTGTGTCCTTTACACTTTCATCGGACCCTTAGAAGGCTCAAATAACATTTCGACCCGAAATCTGTTGGTGTCATGTTTGTCACCTACGTTATCACACTCCCTTTGTAGTAAAAATTAGTCTATGGGGTATGAGTGTACAACTCTGTTTGGAGTGACTAAAATGAGAAGGCACTGGAACAAGGTAAGTTTCCTGTAAAACCCTAATTTTGAGGTAATGGGACGTTTGTCTGACTTGTTACGTACGGTACAGGGTAAAACGTCCGTCTCCAGAAAGTTGAAAAACCGTCCAATTGGTAGGATAAACCCACACAAGATGAGGGTTGACCAGGAAGACCTCTTTGATTTCACAGTCAATGGAAAGTATCCTCAGAATGTCTTTCCGTAGTAAAGGTTTTACCAACTTTTAGTCGAAACCTTTCTCAATACGTCGTCATCATCAAAAACCTTTTACATTAACGACAGTGAATAGAAACGTCGTTATTTACAAAGTGAAGTATATAAAAACATGAAAAAAAGGGGGAAAAGTCGAACAAAATAAAGACGATTTTTATAGAACCAATTAGGTGATGAGTAAAGTGTATCTTCTTCACTACATTTTTGTTCAATCAAAACTCCAAAAAAATTTTAATCGAAAAATTTTTCTTAATGTTTCTTTCTCTAAAAATTAATTAATTACATTTAAGAAAACATCAATTGACTCCTTAGATCATCACTTCCTAAGGTCGTCTTGAGAGGGAGTCCCAGGTGAAATGGACCTGGACCACCAGGGTGACTACATTTGGCATGGACTGGATAGGAACTAAGGTAAAAGGTCCTGAGAGTGCCTTATTAACCTACTCTTCATGATTCGACGGATTTCATTTTAAGAAGAAATTTACCCTTGGTCTCACTAAATTGGTTTCTGTACTGATCTAGACCCCGTCAAGACCATGGGACGGTCATCCACCTTCTAGAAACTTACCCCTCTACCGAGAAATTACATAGAGTCGAAGGGATTAGTTCAGCTAGGGTAAGAGATTGTGACGATAATAAAACCGAATGAACGGGGGTTTTAATGTTTACTACATTTTAACCGATATTAAATAATGAAAGGTAAAACGTAATTGGAGTACCCGTTAACGATTATCAGGGGAAAAGAGAGAAGAAGAGTTAGGAGTATAGTTGTGTGATTTCTTATATTCGTTTTGGTTATGTTATAACATTTCATTAATTGGAGGTTAATTTTATTTACTTAAATATAATTTCTTTCTTTTTTCTTATATTCGTAAAAGGATGTTTTTAAGAAAATCATAAAAGTAGATTATGTAAATAAGGGGGGTCGGGGTCTTGTGTGACTTTTCTGTCCGACTTTATTAGTCACAGGAGTCCAGTAAAAACAACTGAGACTAAAGGAATTCCAACCGAGACTGAAATCAGGATTGCTACCCTCAGTAAACGACAAAAACACGAGTGATACGTGTCCAGACAGTCATCTACCGGACCTCCGGACCAAAAGAGACACATACATATCTTCTACGTCTTAAAGAGACCTGGATCTTTATTCCTCGACGACGTTATTCATCAACAACGAAGTTTTTAGTTACTGTTTTTCGTAGATTTTTATGGGATCTCACTTATATACATATGCATATTGGCTAAGTGAAATGACATGTGGACTTTAATTGTGTTGTAACATTTAGTTGATCTGCATTTAATTTTTTTTTTTTTTTTTCTAAGGGTGTCGTCCGTTGGTTACCCTTTCAACTTGTTTTCAAGGGAGATAAACAAACCTTCGACAAAGGAGGTTCTCGATTTACAAGTGTCAAATAGAGACCCGAGGATTCAAAACTTGTAATGAACCCAAAACGGACCGTCACAGTAGTCCGTCACCCTTCAGACGAAGGTACCTTCGTGATCCAAATAAAAGACTTCGTTTAATCTTAAGTAAAGTCTCCTTTCGTGACACCCTCAACTCAATGATAAGACCGTTGTACGTACTCTTTAAAAGAAGGACTCATAAAGACTAGGGTGACCCCTCCTTGTAAGAGTACTCCGGACCCTGAACTTTGCGTGTGTGGGTGTCCGAGGCTGTTCGTAGATGTCCTCGGGGAAAGAACGTCTAAAGGTAGGAAACCATCCAGAGGAGATAGTGGACACGACTAAAGACCCGACCCGTTGAGAACGGACGAGGCACTTTTCGTTGTTACTCTCACTTTCCCCTTTTCACTAACTTTCCGTACGAAAAAAAGTTTATAACTTTCTTTTAGTCCACTGTTACAGTAGTATGTTGTCTGTCTGGAAGGTACCTGTCCTAAGATGGACAAGGACACACCTCTCTGGTGTTTTTTAGTGAAAAACTTTCTCTCAACGACGTCAACGACGTACGTGTAAGATTTAAGTAAAAGGAGTACTCTAGAGAGAGAAGGAAGTACCCGAGGTGACTAAGATATCTTTCCACAGAGATTATAGACAATCACCCACGAACTTTGTTGGTCGGGGTACGAGTCTACGAGACCTACCATGTCAGTTCGAGACTTAGTTCAACTCATCTTTAACAAAAATTAAATTAAAAATTTTAAACTTCTTATCAATTAAACGTCATAAAATAATTCAAGATGTATGTCATTTCACTTAATCAATGTATATATATATATGTGTATGTGTAAGAAAAAACATAAAAAAATGTAATACGAAGCAGTGTCCTATAACTTATATCAAGGGACTAGTTTTTATAGAACAAATTTGTCTGAAAATTTATTTTTTGAAAATTAAGTTGTAGAAAGAATTTCTATATAACAAATCGATTACCCGATTTGGGACTTAAAACCGAGGTCTTAAATACGAAAATTGGTGATGGGACACAACACACACACACACACACACACATACACACATACACACACAAAACGTTTATTACCCAACCAGTTTTCAAACAAACCCAAAAAACAGTATAAAATACCTTTTTGGACTTGTTTCAAAACTAATTGGGTTATCGAAATGTTAAGTGAGAAACTTTCTTCCTTAAATGAAAACAAGGAAAAGTAAGTCGATAAACTACAATAATTTACGTAATCAACAGAAAACAATGAATTTTTTTATACATATGGTTCTGAAGGACCGTATTTCGCTGGAGTGTTAGAGATGTTCAGTCCACAGACATATGTAGAACCGACCCAAGAGACGGAGTCCCAGAGGACGCTACAGGTCAATGTTGTGACCGTCCCCAACGTTGGAGTAGACTTCCGTGTTGGTCTCAAGAGGGCGGAGGAGAGGACCGACACCGGTCGGAGGTCGAAGAACTTCTGACAACGTAGTTCCCGGAGTCAAGGATGGACCGGCAACAGTAACAGGTGTGAATGGTACGTCCGGAGAGGTGGTCGTCAAGTGTCACAGTCGATCGTACATGTATAATGTTGTGTAAACTCTATAAACGAGATAGACATCTGAACAAAATAATTTTACTCAAAAATGACACAAAAAAAAAGGGGACACTTATGTTGAATATACAATTTTTTTAAAAAAAATTACTTCCTTTTAACAAAATGTTACAACACAACCAAAGACGACATATTGTTACCCTTAACCGGTATTAATATGCACATATATATACATACATATATATAAACACACACACACATAGTGGGAAGGTAGGAGTTGGAGGGGTCGTACGGTTAACGTGGGGAGATACAACAGTATCTCACGGTTCGACCCGAGGGGCACGATATGTCGTCGAAGCGTGATAGTCAAAATGTGTAACATCATATGTATACAGTTGCGATGAAAGAGCAAAGTAGGATGGAGGAGGAGGACGAAACAGGTGGTCAGGTAAGATGCCGAGATGTAGGCACCGAGGTAAGGATGGGACGTTTATCCAAGTAGTCATAGTAAAAAGATCTAAGGTATATATACACAATTATATACTATAAACAAAAAGAGAAAGACTAAACGAAGTTAGCCATATTATCCAAGATCCAAATAGGCGGAGTCTTCTTGACTGAGTTTAAGTAAGGAAAAATACTGACTCATTATAAGGATATATATAAATTTGGGTGTGTTAATTGATGAACCATTTCATTTCTACAATCTCAGACCACAGGTCACTTTTGTTTATATAAATCTTTCAGAAAATAATGAAAACTCATCTGATCTGGTGTGTCACCGATACTTTAATTGAGTATAATTGATTGATTTAAGTGAATATGTATGTTGGGTTGATTCGGGTCACATAAACTCTCTTATTTTTTAGTATGAGACTTTCTTATACCTTATAAATAAACAAATGTATAGTTTGTACACTTTTCTGTACAAATTTAAGTGAAACTGTGAGAGTTTATATGTTCGTAACGATTATACGAAATTTGAATGAGTAAAACCTCAGACCTATCGAAAAGAAAAATAACACACACGTTAACACACAAACACACACATAAAGTCGTGTCATATCGGTCAATATTTTTATTGAAAAGTCTTTTCTATCCACTTTTTATAGTAAACAATATATCTTGTAAAAGTTCTTTTATAAATAAAAGACAGTAAATAACTCTTAAAGACACTCATTTCTATGTGTAAGACGAGACACCCTCTCTATCTTTTACTTAGTTTCTTGAAGGGACCTCCGGGTCATCAATTCTGTGGTACGAAGTTGACGTCTCTCGTATCTAAACTAGAGAACGGTCCCTTGGTTTTAGGGTGTGACTCGTTGTGTCGGTTTTTTTTTTTTTTCTTTTTTATTCATTTATTTATTTTGTTCTATTACTCTTTCTATAATTTTTCACTTAATTCAGAGGCGGAAGTAGTTTTCTCAAACCTGAAACTTTAGTCTCTTCTCACATTTGATGGAAGTAAAAAGACCCGGAGTCAAAAGTGTAGATACATTATATTTGTATTTATTATAAGTATGTTTCAATGTTTTGTGTACACTACGAAGAACCTGTAGGACAAAAACTGTTCATGTCCCTATGACAGATGGCAAGAGTGCAGGACCATGAACGACGACCCCCTGAAATGTCCCTTCTCTTTTGTCGTCGAGTTTATCGACTTCGTGTTCCATATCTCTTGTGTACGGTGTGCCCTCATCTACTTACCGGTGTCCCGAAGTCTTTCACCTTTATTGAGAGATGTGGTGAAGCTCTACCACCACATTTAGTGAAGATCTAGCACCTGACTCAGATAATGTATCTGAGACCGAGGGGGTCATCTGTAATTTTTTGTCTTTTATGTAATAAACTTAATTCAAGTTTTACGTAAATTTTATGAACCTCATCAACCCTTTCTGACTAAAACACACACACACACACACCTAAAACGTTCGATGTAAAGGACAGACAGGACCCCACTCTTCAAAGATGTATACGACTCAATAAGACAAAACGGGACCCACTGAATTATTGTAAAGGGAGGTATGGTCTTTTGTTCCACCTTCATAACATCTATAAATAATCTCTTTATTCTTTTTTTCCTTGTTTTACTCCTTCGTTTATTCATTTCTTTTTCTAGTTAAAGGTAAACCTGTTAAATATTTGAGTTAAGTCAATCTTAATTTTTACCGAAAACTTTACTTTGGTAGATGGAGGAAAGCAAACGTTCAATTATTATTTGTATTTGTATATACACACCACATTCTTAATTTGAAAACTAAATATCGAATTTAGGTAAAAGATTCTTATTTATATATTAAAATTTACAAGAACCGACTGTGTAAAAGAAACACGTAGACAGTACGTCTCAGTGTCACATTCGTCTTTCGACATTCGAAGACTTTAACCACATTTCTCAAAAGACTAAAGTCAGAAAAAAGAGAAATCGATAAATATACAAAATCCTTACTTTTGTGACTAACAAACTTGACTAACAGTTTCATTTCAGACTAACTTCACGTGTTTATAGTACGAAGACCAAGAAAGGTACGAAACTCCCACCACACTATTTATTCGAACACGACTCACAGTTGTTACTCCATATTAGCCTTCAAGACGTGGTGACGACAGGTGTTTGGACTGGAAACACGTTCACCGAGACATCGTTCACTACTACGACCACTCCTGTCATTCCTATTGGGTAAAGACTTTTGAACGGTACATACAGTCCGTGAAAAGGTTAACGAAATCTATATTGAATTTGGGGTACACTGAGGATCTTACACCGATTATAAGAACAAGAGTAGAATGTTTTCTCTTTTGACTCCGTGTCCTTCGAGAGCATAAACGGAAATTTCTCGGTAAACTACTCAGCATCTGGGTCTTCAGATGCCAGACACCGGATTCGTAAATGGAGATTATTTGTGAAAATACACAACTTTTCCCCCCATCGTCAGGGGTCTCCCTAGTTACGAGTAAATATAAAAAGACTACAAAAGAAAAATAAATAAAAAATAATTTTATATCAACTAAATGTTACAACACAATCAAAGTCCATGTGTCGTTTCACTAAGTCAATACATATATAAGAAAAAGTCTAAGAAAAGATAATATCCAATAATGTTCTATAACTCATATTAGGGGACACGATAAGTCATCCGGGAATAATCAATAGATAAAATATATATCATCATACATATACAATTAAGGTATGAGGATTAAACAGGGAGAAGTGAGGGGAAAGAAAAACAAAAGACACACTTAGATAAAGACAAAACATACATCCAAGTCAATATAGTAAAAAATTATAAGATATACATTTACTATAGTATACTACGAGTAACCAGAGAAAGACTGAACGAAGTGAATCTACTGTTAGAGATTTAGGTAGACACAACTACGTTTACCGTAATAAAGTAAGAAAAAATACCGACTCATTATAAAGTAACATATTTACATGGTATAGAAGAAATAGGTAAGGAGACAGTTAACTGTGTCCAACGAAAGTACAGGACCGATAACATTTTACACAACGTTACTTGTAACATTACGTTCGTGAAAAAGTTGAATCTCAAAAGAGGTCTATACGCGGGTCGTCACCTTAACGTCCTGGTATTTCCTCGAGATAAACATCAAAAACTTCCTTGGAGGTATGACACGAGGTATCACCGACATGATCAAATATAGAGAACTGGGGAGGGGACATGACGGAGAGGTCATTTGCCAGACCTACAATCTGACGTGTTCTTGTATAGGTTAATTGTGAAGAAACCCTAAATCCCAGTACAAAACGCATGATTCCGAAGAACAATAGTAGACATTTATAAGAACACGAAACCCTATGAAAATGTGAGACCTGATCCTATTACTTTAGAGTCTGTGGAAGACTCAAACGGTTCCACTCACTAGTAAGTGTCTGACTTTAAAACTCCACTCCACTCCACTTCAGTGAGTCAGCACAGGCTGAGAAACGCTGGGGTATCTAACATCGGATGGTCAGAGGAGGTAGGTACCCTAAAAGGTCCGTTCTCATGACCTCACCCCACGGTAACGGAAGAGGTCTCCTAGAAGAGTTGGGTCCCTAGATTGGGTGAAATGGTAGACTCGGTGGTCCCTTCGGAGAGATTACAAATGTAAGGAAGATAGGTTGACCCCGTCCCCTCCTGAGCCTATTTCCCGTCCTAGAGATATAGAAACTTTGTACAACCTCTTAAGAGACGAGGGTACTCTTGACCTACTATTACTTTACGGTAGAAGGTAAAGTCAGGTAACGTTTGCACGAAATTCTGATGGTATTTCTTGGATCTACATAAGGAACCGGGTGACTCATGTCAAAGTTTTGTCTTCCGTACGTACACATATACGATTTAGCGAAGCCAAAACAGACTGAGAAACGTTGAGACACCTAACATCGGTCGGTCCGAGGAGACAGGGACCCTGAGAGATCCATTCCTGTTACCTGACCTAACGGTACGGAAGGAGGTCCCCTAAAAGGGTTGGGTCCTTAACTTGGGTGTAGAGGACGTGTCCGTCCGATCAAGAAATGGTGACCGCGGTGGACCCTTCGGGGTACCTTCTGTACCGGCTACCAAATAAGAAAGGTTTACGACAAGATAAGTATACACACATAGACACTTCCTGCAGAGAGAGAGAGAAAAGGAGACCCGAATTAGAGAGGGTCATATTCGATACTGGTAGTTGTAGCTCTTTACTTAATACATAAAACACAAATAATTCAGACATAAAATTTCCAGGTTGGAAGTTATAGTGTACCTATAATCTTACGTGTTAGATCCTTTGAAATAAACTTATCCAATAGTACTCGTGGACGAGAGAGAAGAGGTGGTTGGGGGGAAGTGAACGGTGAAGTTACGAAATGACCCGACCTTCGTGTAGGTATAATGTTTATTGGTCTGATGACCTGACAATGGTTTCTTATACTAAAAGTTGAGATAAGATTTTTCAATTTTAATGTATTTTAGTTACGATAAGAGGCAGTAAGACATATGGGTCGTAAAAGAGGTTCTCTTCGATTTGATTTTTTTCTTCTTTTTTTGGTATTAATAGACGACAGGACCTTTCTTAACTTTTCAATAAATTTTTAATGGAGGTTCTTACGGTCTTCCTTCAAGGAAAAGGAAAACTTACTTGTTTATTAATTCAAAGATGTCTTCGGCCACCCTCAAATATAAAGGGGAGGACGAAACCCTTCGTCCCACTTCAGAATGTTTTGACTTTACACGGACGAGTTACTAGGTCGTCTAGGTAAGTGTCCTGGACCGTCCACACCCTGTCACTGTGCGAACTCACACAAAAGTTTTGTTGTAACAAGTCCCTGAAGGAACCACCAGCTCGTCAATTCTGAGGTAGGAAGGTTACCTCTCCTGAGTCCAAGTTAGGAACCAATCCCTTGATTCTAAGGTGTACGGTACCCTGGTTTTATATTTATTTTCCATAATTTTTTACCGTAACAAACATCGTCGGGGTTTGACGTGATAGTTGTTCCTTAATCTTAGTAATATTACTGAGTTATCTTACCTATTACATTCAACGTCCCCTTATGTAAAGAATATTATAGTGAATATAGTTAAGTGGTATATATGTCTTGAATTTTAAAACAATCTCTAAGTATATCATTCTTTTATTGGTTTTCACTCCAGAATTTGTTTTGTTAAGTGTCATCGTCAATGGGAACATTAACTTCCCACAAGTACTCCACGTGCCCCAGTGAAGTCTCCACGATCTTTACAGGATAAAGAAGTTGACTACCGTCCAACTCCCCACAAACGAAGTAGTAAGTACTGTATAATACATTTTATCTTTCGTCCAACAATTAAACGGAGGATATTAGGACTCTTACAATAAAGTTTCGTCGTATGTAAAAATAAAAGGTAGACCTCTTACAGGAACCCTTTCTATTTATGGAACAACTCCACGTTGTAATTTATTCCGAAAAATTGGGGTCTCAAGTAACATAAGGTGATACGCACACATAGACAGGAGATCTAAAGATCAGAGTAGACCTTTACGATTATAACTTTTAAAAGATATGACTCTTTTACCTGTTTCATCTTTTGTTACAAAACAAAAAAATGTTTTTTGTAAAATGACCCGTCAAATCTTACTTTTACCCCGAGTTTGTGAAAGACCAGTTACCTTCGGGTCCTCACCGATACATAGAAATGGGTCCTGTTGTCGGTGTCCATGTGGTAGTCATCACCGTGGTTCGGGTACTTTTTGCTTTAGGGTATCTGAGAGTCAGATTCTGAGAACCTATATGTTTTTATCTGAGTCACAGAAAATTAATATAACAGAAGAATAAAAAGAAAAATAAGGATAAAGTATCAAAACAGACGAGTTCAGTCCCACCTTAACTTTTCATATTTCTCACGACTTCTCAAGAAAAAATAGTCTATGACGATTTTGTTTCACTTTACATACCTAATTGAGCTAGTGTGATTGTCCGGACTTTATAGGACAAATGGGGTCCAAAACTATGTTACCCAGAAAGTATTAAAAGATCTCCATACACCTTTAACAGTTCTCACTACGGCCGGAAATTCCTCCTTACAAAAAAGAAACTGTCTATTCCTAGTCCAAACATGAACGCCACGGTCTTTATTCTACTTCAAAGTGAAGTCTCGGACTCGATACAACTAGATGGATAAGAGTAATGTGTCTCGGTAAATATCGGTAGTCCTCGGCGTCTGACTGGACACTGTTAGCGAAAGGACCCTTGAATTTTTTACGTGATCTGGAAGTCGACGTCCCTGTTCGTTGTCGAGGAACCTACTTGACCGATGCGCTTATCGTGGTGGTTCATGGACGACCGTGTTGCGGCATATAAAAAGTTTCCTTTATTCCGTTAATATTCCGAAGAAAGTATTTCAGTCATTTACCATAAACTGGATTCCACTTTAGGGATACAAATTAAGCTCAGACCTTTGAGAAGTAAAAAAAGGGAAATGGGATGAATATAAATAAAAAAATCTCTCAAGTACCGTTTTAACAACATAGGATTCGTTGTTTTTGTGTGAACGGAAACTGGAGGAAGAAAAGAACGGCAAGTGAAACTATTATTAATAAGGTCGAGAACTTTTCATGACACAAACCAGGAGTCGGTTTCGACTGTAAATAAATACCTTTATTTTAACAGGTCGTATACACAGGTGAAATTATAATTAAAACAATTTTGAACGGTACTTCTGTTAAAAGGATTCTACTCTGAAGTATGGTTGTAGGACCTCTAGTACATGTAATTAAAACGGTTTAAGTTTTGCTCTTTGACCTAAAAGTCTACTTCCGAAAGTATCATTCAGTCAGAAGACAAGCACATTATTCTATCTTCAAGAACCCAACGTGCCGTAAGTCGTCAGAACAATTTGTCTAGACTTTGGACTTCGGGTTCATTCCATACTTGAAGTCCTTCTGAAACGGTTTTTCTCTGGTGTGGACAAGGTCGAAGATCATTTTATTTAGTACCAACACCTTTCTGGACTGGTAATCGTCATTCTCTTGTGGAAAGTCACATCGAAGATGATAAGTTTCACTTTTGGCACTGTGGTTTAAGAGAAAACGTGAAGTAAGGATATGTTCGTCAAAAAACGATAATACTTTCGGTGAAGAATTTATATTGTGTATTAACATCAGTAAAAGGTAAAGAATAACAGGATCGTCACAGTTGATTTTAGGAAATTTTATAAGTTTCACGAATCTATAAGACTCTGGTTTACAGAATCTTTACATTCCATAATATAACAGTAAACCCCAGGTCTGAAGTAGTTACAGTCAGACAGAGAGTTGAAAAGCCACAAACACTACTGTTTAACCCTACATTGTTGTCCTACTCTTTATCTATTTATAAAAATAAAATCGTTACGGTAAAATCGTAACAAAACTGTCACTAGTGGTCACCCCAATATGCCAAACAAAAGGGAAGTTGGAAAGAAATACTCTCTCCCATTGTCTACGGTCTTTATTAAGTACTTGGTATCTTGTCAATTAAAGCGAGTTCAGAAAGAATCCGATTTTGTAATTTGTCCTAGTAAGAGTTTTATTTGGTGTAAAAGGGTAAAGTTCCTCGTTAAAGTAATCTTTTTTTTTTTTCTTACTTAGTAATCGTGTTTGGTTAGATAATGTCCTTGCTGATGCTTCAATACGGAATTTGTGTAATTTGAATCATTTCCGTATAATATTTTACTTTAGTGTTCTTTTTGACGTACCGAGAATATAATATAAGTACTACTTCGTAAATGTACTAACGATATACTCAGTGAGAAAAATTATACAGACGATAATATTGATCATGTAACTTTTTTTAGATACATTTACATTAAGGTGATGTAGTATTTGGATCCAAGATTTAGTGTGTTTTTACTTACAGTTTACGATTGTGATAATTATTCTTTTTGGATCCTTCACTTATATCAGACAAATTAATTTCTGTTTTTAATAAACATAGTGTCACTAATGATTCATATTCACTTCCTTTTAAATACTTGGTCTACCTGATTAAAAAAAAATTCAAAGGAGTGGTGTGGAAAATGGGAAAGGATAGGGAGAAAGACAACCTTTCGGACAGGATAAAGTAATTTATCCTTTGAATTACAAGTTGTATAAGATCCATAAAAACGTAAACAATTTCAACTAATAAAACAACTGGAAAATTTTTCGAAAAATAAAACATAACATCATATGGACTAATTGTTGCAACACTATCAAAGTCCTCTTGTCGGTATGTATATTTCACTTCTAAGAGTCAGTACAGGTTGAGAAACACTGGAGTACCTGACATCGGATGGTCCGAGGAGTCACTTACCTTAAAAGGTCCGTTCTCATGACCTCACCCAACGGCAAAGGAAGAGGTCCCTAGAAGGGTTGGGTCCCTAACTTGGGCACAGGACGTGACGTCCGTCTACGAAATGGTAGACTCGGTGGTCCCTTCGGGATCGGTATGTATATGTATATAGGTAAAAAGTGGTTTGACGGGAGGGTAGGTCCGACAGTGTATTGTAACTCGTCTCAATTTGGTAATATTTTCGTAAGATCAACTCAATACATTCGTAATACCGAACAATATCTTTGTCTTTAAAGAGATTCAAGTAACGGATTTTCTTACAGGAACGGGATAACTACAGTGAAATATTAAGAATAAAGTTCACAAGTCAGTGCCCTTGAAATAACAACCGTATTTAAAAGAAGAAAATTTTGTCTAACCGAGTAGAGGTTTAGACGTCGAGAAACATCTCTTACAAACTTTCCAACTTACTTTCAGTCTTACAGTTATATAAATAACCGTTTTACTGTTATTTGATAATGGAAAAGACGTCGTGAAAGTAAAAGATATTCCTTAAATCACACTAACACAAACAAAAAAATCAAACAAAATATTCTTGGTAAATTTCTTTTTTTTAAATATGTTTTAAAGTTTACGAGTTTCGAAGGACTCTTGTAACCTGGAAATATATAAAAAGTGGTCGATTCACTTTAACGACTAAATGAGAATCCTCAATGAGTTGACTCATTGGGTCTAATGTCCGGAGTAAATTTGGGGTCCGTGAAAACAATATGAAGGACCATTGGATTCAAAAGTCCTTCTATTAACTTCTGTATACTTAAACGAAAACGGACATTAATGGATTTTCCATGAGATTTGGAAGAAAAAAAAATTCTTAATTTATTTGTCCGAAGTATTACCGTCACCATCCGTCACTCTTTCTCTTAGGACCGAGGACTAGAGTCAAATATGACTGATAACCTCTTTTATCAGTCATATTTCTTCATTAGTGTTAAGTAAAAACCTAAGAAAAGGGTATACCTAATAATGTCTTACAACTCATCTCAAGGGACTCGATATATCATACAGGAACTTCTAATAGATAAATAATTTCTGGATTTACATTCCGGTCAGTGATATTTTGAGAATCTCCTTTTGTATCCGTCTTGTTAAACTGTATCTAGTGTCGTTAGAAAAAAAAAATTAGGTGGAGGATTCTATTACTTTTATTTTTATTTGTTTACTCTAGATTACGTTGAGTTTTCGAAAACGTGTCGTTTCCTTTACCATTTGTTTTGTTTTTCTCTTAGTTGTCTTACTTTTTTTTTTAACGTCTACTACGGAGTTTCCTAATTAGAGGTTTTATATGTTTCTCGAATACACCAAGTTATATTTTTTTTTAATCTTTTGACTAACAAAATTATCACTTTAACGACTCATGAATTCCTACTGTATGTTTCTCTCCTTCGATTGAATCAAGGTTTACACAATCTTTCCAGATCATTTCCTCAAAAATTCCATGTTAGACTTCTCTCTAACGACTCACCTTTCATCGGTTCTTTGGTCCCCTTCCTCCTTCCCTTTCTCAATCCTACCTCCCCCTCTGACTTCGTTACAGACGTCTTATTGGGTTCTATTCTCTACGACGTCACCTTTCGAAACCTTTAGTCCCATGTCCGTCGTCCTTCGGTGTTCCATTGTCACTAGATAATTGTATTCGCAAAATAATGGGTATCCGGTTTGACAACTTACTGGTTTTATTAAAACGAATAAGTGGGACAGTCCTACTTTAAAACTCAAGAATGGAAGTTAAGTGACTTTATATGAATCAAAGAAACATTCAATATATTGACATGAACTAACAGTTATAGAGTTCTAGGTTACACATAAATCCGATTTTCGAGTAATGATTATTGATTCTCTAGTAAGTTTAAGATAGACTAAGGAACAGTTTAAACTAACCTAATCGTAAGAAATGACGTTATTACGTCTATTCTTTTTCGATTTGAATCTTAAAATTTGAGACTATAAAAAAATAGGACTCATCTACTAGTTTTAAAATGTGTGAAAGGTTTCCCACCACGGACTTGGTAATCAGTGTCTTAGTGATCTTCACTACATTTGTGTCTAAAGACACAGGATGAAATGAAAACAACTATATCTTTGAAAATCCTATAACCTGTTCTTTAACTTAAAATTTGTTTACAGGGTCCACTCGGACTACGAAAGTCAAACTTTCAGTAACTAGATTTGTCTTGAACCGTAATTTGAAGACGATGTCTACGTTACACCTGGGGGTCTCTGAACCTTCCGTCGACTAGATAATACGTGGAAGACCTTGTCCTCGATGAGGTAGTTCAATAGGTGAGAAATAAAAAGGACTTCATAGAGAACAGAGGTTCAGGAGGATGGAGTTTAAGATCTCTTGGGTCCTACATAGAATAAATCAGATGGTTATCGGTTAATTGAATGTTTTTTCTCCGTTTAAGAATCCTAAGTCGATAATAATGTTTAATAAACTACTACGTTCAGTAACACATATTAAAACGTACTTCATACTAAGAAAATGACTGGTGAGGCTCTACACAGTAGTTACTTTATGATTGTCTTGGGAAAGTATCTCGTACAGATCATGTCGGTAAAGAGACATGTAATGTTACTTTTGAACACTAATATATATATAAATATCTCAAAGAAGAACTATTCTCTCTAAAATAAAAATAGATGGGAGGAAACTAAACTCTAACGATTTGAAAACGTCACTATTTTATATGTGGAAAACGACTACACAAAAAAATTGATGTTAACTAAATGTTACAACACGAGTAAAGTCTACATGTCGCTTTAGTAAGTCAATATATGTGTGTACATAGAAAAAATATATATACGTAAGAAAAGGTTTAAGAAAAGGTGGCATCGAATAATGTTCTGTGATTTACATCAAGGAACACGACTTGTCATACAGGAACAAAAAATAGATAAAATATACGCATCATCGTATATATACAAGTGGGGTTTGAGGATTAAATAGGGAGGGGGAGGAAGAGGAGAAAACGATTGATGTTCAAACAAAAGATAAAGACACACGGATAAAGACAAAACATCTATTCAAGGAAACATAATAATAAAAAATCTAAGGTGTATATTCGTTATAGTCTACTCTAAACAGAAAAAGACAGAATGAATGAAGTGAATCAGACTATTAGAGATCCGGGTAGGTACAACGACGTTATCGTAATTGAGTACAAAAAGTGTTGTAAACTTTTATGTAATTTTTAATTCATTTGAAAACTGAAAGGGACCTACGAACTTTAAATGTCTCTGATTGAATTCATTATTTAAACAAACATGAGTATACACAATGAAGAAGTATAAGTCTATCAAATTCCGTCTTTTAGGACAGATGTTACCTTCCTAAGGACTACCTCCACTTTTCTCGAGTCATCATAAACTTTCACAGGTCGTGTCGAGGTCAAGTAAATTAAAGGAAACCTCTTGTCAAACCTAACAAAGTCTTAATTAGTACTTGATAAATCAACGTTTACGAGTTTTGTGTTTGGATGACCTCCAGAAACTTTTGAGTCCGGATTCAGAGGTTTAGGAAATCGAGTTGAAACGTGTCTCTTATTATAGACTTTTGTACTTACGACATAAGAGTCCGGTCAGAGAGTTGGGTAAGAACGACCCTAATTCCCTCCCCGACCACAAAAGTCGCGAGAACGACGGACCCAAACTTGGCAAGTCGTCGTACACTTTACACCAAGTTCAGGTGCACGAAGAGAGAAACACGGAACTCCAGGGTTGAAACGTCCACCAACAACACTACTAGTATAAGAAGAACAAAAATAGTATTCACAATTATATAATTCGGACTGGGTGGTAGTTGTAACAATCTAGATCTACCAGCTCCCTTTTCCTTTCCCACCATGTCCCACTACCCCAATTCCACCGTCCTGACGAGAGGACTTTCTCGGTCCCAGGACCCACGTGACGAGAGTCCGTCGTGATCTGTGTCTCACAGAGAATAGACAGGACACCAACCCCCATCCCTGTCTGTCCCTCTCCTTTACCAATCTTCACCCTATACATGAACAGGTCAGTCACATCCCCGAAAACTCCGTTCCAAGGTTGAACCTGGTGGTCAGTTTAAGGTCGTGGTTTACCAAATCAACGATTCAGCACAGGTTGGGAAAACGTTGGGGTACCTGACATCAGACGGTCCGAAGAGACAAGTACTCTAAAGGGTCCGTTCTTATAACGTCACCCAACGTAAAGGAAGAGGTCCCATTTGAGGACCGGGTCCCTAACTTGAGTTCAGAGGACATAACGTCCGTCTAAGAAATACCGACTCGATGGTCCCTTCGGAGTGTCCTGTAGAATAAGGACACTGAGATCTTGACACGACAAAGATGTCTTAAACTCACATCGGAAGAGACGACGTCTTTGGGGGTGTCAGGAACTGGTTCAAGTGAACAATTTAGTCAGGGAGACGAAGATTCAAGTTCGTGGATGTACGAGTAAGAAGGAAGACACGTAGGTTCGAGTCTCGAGTCCCGTATTTTTCTTGTAAAGAGAGGTTGTCAGGGGACGGGAGCCAAGAAGTCAGAAGTTAATAAGGAAGGGATATCCGAATAAGGTGAGTCGAATGTTGACACCAAAACGGAAAGGTCAAAAATGTTTGTTTACTAACGGAAGAGAAACAGAAAAGTTTACTACGAAGTAGGTAAAGGAGGGTGAGAGTTTACGTTTTTTTTTTGTTAAAATATTAGTTAGTTGTCGTGTTCGCAGGTCAACGGGGAGGGGAGAGGGAAAAGGACCAGGGTACGTAAGACCAAACGGGAGGGAGAGACACTCGTAGGGACTCGAGCCACCCTCGGTTCTAAAGGAGGAGTCTCAAGTAGGACGGACTGAGACGTGTTGAAGAGTGGGTCCACCGGTAGAAGAAGAACTTCGGAGGAGAAGGGACCTAAAAACTTAATTGTGTGGTCATTAGGGAAGATGACCTCTTCCGTTACCGCTGGGTGAGGTCATGAGAACGGACGTTTTAGGGCACCCACCTCCTCGGACTATCCGACGTCAGGTACCCCAGCGATTCTCAGCCTGTGCTGACACGCTGAAGTGAAAATGAGAAGTGAAAGTACGTAACCTCTTCCTGTACCGTTGGGTGAGGTCACAAGAACGGACCTCTTAGGGTCCCTGCCCCCTCGGACCACCCGACGGTAGATACCCCAACGTGTCTCAACCTGTGCTGACTTCACTGAATCGTCGTCGTCGTCGTTAGGGAAGATGAAGGGATAGACGAAAAGATAGGAACAGAGAGAGAAAGAAATTTTCAACTCTACATCAACCAAGTGTCACAAAGTCCACATGTCGTTCACACTAAATCAAATATATACATATATATATGTATATGTATATATAAATCAATATATATATTTCTAAATCAATATATATCTGTATATATATCTAAATCAACACATATCTAAAGTAAACATATATATAAATAAGAAAAAGTCTTTGAAAAGGTAATATCCAATAATATTCTGTGACTTATATCAAGGGGTATGATATGTCATCCGGGAACAACAAATGGACAGAATACATATCACCACGTATAGACAATTAGGTTTTAAGGGTTAAATAGGGAGGATGAGAAATAGGGGAAACCATTAGTGTTCAAACGAAAGACAGAGACACTCAGATGAAGACAAGACATTTATTCGAATAAACATGGTAAAAAATTCTAAGATGTATATATACTATAGTTATACCGTAAAAAGAAAGAGACGGACCGAATGAAGTGAACTACACTAGTAGAGATGTAGGGAGGTACAACGACGTTTACAGTGGGAAAAAAAATTACAGACTTATTAGGAGAGGGATAGAGAACTGACTGAAGAGACGGAAATATTCGAAGGGAAGAGACTTCGGGGTAGAAGACAGGTGTTTCGGACCGAAACACAATGACAGGATCAGAGGAGGTAAGTAGGATTACGTGGTAGCATGTAAGGTGTTGAAGTAACAGGTCGAAGACAGGTGGTCAGACGAAACGAGAAGGAGGTTTAATGTGGGTAAATGTGAGAGGTTGGTAATACTCACAGTGTTCTGAAGAGGAAGTGGGAAGAGACAGAAATCAATATAAAAGGAGGATGGCTTGTGTGGGTAGGAAAGGAACAAACGACCTGTTTGAGAATAAATATGTAATACCTTTTGAAGCACTCCGAAAATTATCGTCTCTGAAAGGGAATTATAATTTCTGTCTTTACATTATCGAAACAAGAAGTACGAAGGTGGAGAAAGAAATGACAAACATATGATATTATACCAACTAATGTTCTCCCATAATAGGATCGACGATAAAATAAAGGAATACATTCTCGAAACAAGAGAAAAATAGGGAACCTTGACCTTATTTCGGATTATATAACATCGAAATAGTTGTGTATATAAATGGATTCATGACATATACACAACTTTTGTTCTGTTTGTACTTAAAAACGTATAATACCAAGGGTCACTGTCTTCTTTATTATGTTTACTTTAAAGATCACAGTCGGATGAAAACTACCTAAATTAAGTTATTTATAAATGATATATGATTGTTAATTATTGAACAGTGAATATAGTCGAAACTTTCATCTTTAAACTTCTTCTTCTTGTTTTAACGAAGTCCTTTTCACTTATGTAACGTTCTTAAATGTAAACACCCAATAAAAATCACCAAAAAAAAGTTTCAGGTAATTTAATGTGTAAAATAGTCTAAAACAGACTTTGTCGAGTAATCTGAAGATTAGACTGTGAAGTTATTATTCATAACATTTCATGTTATTTTTTTATTATTCGTAGAACTATAATATTAGTGAACATGAAAGTATACACAGAATAAAAAATTCGAAAAAATTTAAAAATAAATAAAGTAAACAATTAAAAACCGACACGGCCAGAAGTAACGACGGACGTCCGAAAGGAGATCAACATCTCTCATCCCTCAGGAGAGATCGACACCACGTGTAGAAGAATAACGCCACCGAAGAGTGACGCCACCGAAGAGAACATCACTCCGTCTGAGATCTGTGTGTCCGAAGTCATCGACATCGCGACATCGTACACCTTAGAAAGACGTGGTCCCTAGGTTGGGTACGGGGGAAGTAACAGTCCGTCTAAGAATAGGTGACACGGTGGTCTCTTCGGGAAAAGAAAGTTATGTCGTGATGTCTTCGACAAACGACCCACAATACGAAATACGACGACGACGATTCAGCGAAGTCAGCACAGGCTGAGACACTCTGGGGTATCTGTCGTCGGGTGGTCCGAGGGAGCAGGGACCCTAAGAGATCCGTTCTTGTGACCTCACCCAACGGTAAAGGAAGAGGTTACGTACTTTCACTTTTCACTTTCACTTCAGCGAGTCAGCACAGGCTGAGAATCGCTGGGGTACCTGACGTCGGGTGGTCCGAGGAGGCAGGTACCCTAAAAGGTCCGTTCTCATGACCTCACCCCATGGTTACGGAAGAGGCAATACGAAATATATATATATATATATATACATATATATATATATTTCCGTACGCACACAGATATAAGATTTAAAAAGGTGGAAAGTGAGTAAGGGGTTTTACAGTAGGTAGAATACGTGAGTAATGATTTTAACAACTTTAACGAAAAGAAACTTAATTTGTTTTATACATGAATTTCAGATGTATGACATTCACTACTTTACAGTATTTTATTTTTATGGATCCATTGGACGTGAAGCCAATTCTTTATCCTGTACCGATCGAGGTGTCTTTCGTGAGAATATTGTGAAGAATTGGTGATTGAGTACAGAAAGACAAGGGATTTCTGTTGGTGGTAGTAGCGTATGACATGATACCCAATCAAAACTTTACACGTGTCAAGTCTGAAGTGTCCCACCAACATACCTCGACCAGATACGTTTACGAGGAGGTCCTTTATGAGGAACAACCACGGTCCTCACACGAGTTCCTCTGGAGAGCGGTACCGGGAAACGTCCCAGACGGAGTTGAAAACTCGGTACCGGTGTAGTAAAAACCGTTATTGGATACATGATGTAGTCCACCGTCATCGAAGTCCAGTTCGGGAAGAATCTCTTACACACACGAGTCAGCGAAGACGACGACGATTCAACGAAGTCAACACAGGTTGAGAAACGTTGGGGTATATGACATCGGACGATCCAAGGTGACAGGTGTCTTAAGAACTTCACCAATGGTACGGGAGGAGGTCCCCTAGAAGGAGTGGGTCTCTAACTTGGACGTAGTAAATACAGAGGATGTAACGGTCCTCCCAAGAAGTGATGATCGTGGTGGACCCTTCATTTCGTGTCCGTTAATGACGTGTTCAACCACCGTGCTCCCGGGTCGACAAAGAAGAGATTCGTCTCCGTGGTCACCAGTCAGAACTGAGGTCTCGAGGGTCCCCGTTCGTCTTTCCAACGGTCTATACGTAACACGAGACTCGAGAGGGAAGTAAGGTGGGTCGCGGGAGAACAGGAAGAGGACACAGTGGGAACCGTTTTGAAGACAAAATTGTGTCTTAGATAAAAACCCGAAATAGTAAAACAAGTTATAGTATAATGAGAGGACTACAACTTGTAAACCCAACAAAAAGGGAACCTGATAATATTTATGTTTACGGTACTTGTATAATGTTACAAAACACCTGAATACCAAAGTCAAGAAACCCGTCCAAATGTAAAGACTTACCTTGAAGACCCAAAATGACTAGAGTTTGTTCGTTGTATACTCTTAAGGTCAACGAAGTATAGGTATGGTGACGAATTAGTCAGAAAATTTATCTACCATACTTCCGTACAGAGTAAAAGGATACCCGGTCATTACAAGTCGTGGAAAAATTACAGATAAAAGGTAAATAAATAGAAGACAAGTGTATAAAACATTTAAAAGTAATATAATAAGTTGAAAAAAAAAAAAAAATGAAATAAAATGAAATATTATGACATAACCAAAACGGTATGGAGTTGTACTTAGGTAGTGCCCACATGTGTACAAGGGTTAGGACTTGGGGGGAGGGTGGAGGGAGGGGTATGGTAGGAAGACCCAGTAGGGTCACGTGGTCGGGGTTCGTAGGACATAGGGCGTAGCTTGGATCTGACCGTTAAGCAAAGAATATACTATAATATGTACAAAGTTACGGTAAGAGGGTTTAGTAGGGTGGGAGAGGGAGAGGGTGTCTCGGGTTTTCTGACAAAATATGTATACACAGAGAAAACGACAGAGCGTATGTCCCAATAACAATGGTTTAGTTTTTTACCCGGTTTCTTGATTTATCTGTAAAGAAGTTTCTTCTGTATGTCTACCGATTGTTGTAACGAGTAATAGTCTCTTTACGTTTAGTTTTGGTGTTACTCCATGGTAAAGTGTGGTCAGTCTTACCGACGCTAGGTTTTCAGATGTTCGTTATTTACGACCTCTCCCACACCTCTTTTCCCTTGGGAGAACGTGACAACCACCCTTACGTTTGATCATGTCGCTGATACCTCTTGTCACACCTCTAAGGAATTTTTTGACCTTTATCTTGACGGTATACTGGGTCGTTAGGGTGACGACCCGTATGTGGGACTCCTTTGGTCTTAACTTTCTCTGTACACATGGGGTTACAAGTAGTGTCGTGACAAATACTATCGGTCCTGTACCTTCGTTGGATCTACAGGTAGTCGTCTTCTTACCTATTCTTTCGACACCATGTATATGTGTTACCTCATAATGAGTCGGTAATTTTTCTTATGTAAACTTAGTCAAGATCACTCCACCTACTTTGACCTCGGCTAATATGTCTCACTTCATTCGGTCTTTCTTTTTGTAGTTGAAAATAAAAATTCAACTTTTTCAATAAATACAGAAAACCCGTGTTCAGGAAAAATTTATATACCAAAAATAATTGTGAAGTACTCAGCTAGAACGGATAATTAACAGCCCCAGGTCGGGACAACCTAGGTCCCATTAAGTTTCCCATCTGCCTCAGCCACTCCTCTCTAAATAAATTAATATTTATATTCTAATCTAATCCTTTTTTATCACATCATCCTTTTACTCACCTCTTTTCTCCGACTAATTGAACCAAATGCACCTTTTGGTTATTTCAAGGTCTGTTCCTTGAACGTGGCAGATGCAACCCGGTGTCCGTGGGCGAACTTATCGCCTCCCACGGGCCGGAACCCGAGGGAGAACGCACCCAGAGTCTTTGGGCCCGTTCATTCATCTGAGTCACTCGGAGGCGTAGGGTTCCCTAGTCGGACTTTTCCTCTCCCTCCCTCTCCCTCGTTCTCTTTATTAGCTGAGTCCCCTCCGGTTCGAACACGTTTTTGGGGAGGTTGAAATAATAAATTTTCCACAAATATGTGGGATTTAAAATGTATTACCTTCTATGTCTCAGTACGTCCCCGTCGTCAGGACTGGGAAAGACATATAGAAAAACATATGTTTTCCAGAGTCCACTAAATGTAATAGAAGACCGGGTCTCCGAACGATTGTGAAAGACCGAGAGAAGGAATTACTTACAATTAGAGCAAAGGGGACTTCACAAAAAGAAATTAGACGTAGAGGAATTTCGTGATTTCAATGTAGAGATATCTTGTTTCCTCGTCACCCAATATTGTTTCTTCCATGAATTGAGTTTCTAGATTACAACGATGAACAAAAAAGATATATGGTTATCTAGTTGTTTATTTTCTATACTTTTAAACCGTCGTTCATAACCGAGTTGTTACTTTGCCAATTAGTCAAAGTAAGATTACTAGAACTGTGGAGTCTTGGGGGACGTAAGGATCCCACAAAATTCGAAGGACACGGAGAGGACCAACCCTCTGACATTTGTTAGTGTACGTGTCGACATTCTCAGGACGTCCGTCCGATTTTTCGGTAGTCTCCCCAAACCTAACCTTGTGAGATAATACGGGTCCTCTGAATAATAGATTTTCGAGATTTAATTGGAAAGGGTCTTTTTCCACCAACCCACTATCCAGGGGACAATTACAATCTTCTCACCTACTTTTCGTATTACATCATGCCGTCCGTCTGAGACCAAAACCCCCACCTACGCGTCCTTTAAAGTCCCCAAGGGGGACTTCGGACTAGTGCGGGAACGTAAAACAGTCCGAAGAAAGGAGTACTGGAAACGGTACCCGCCCCAAGGAGTGCGACCGAGGACCGTTAATTAAAAGATTACTAAAAATTTTTATACATCTTCAGATTTGGATCTACTTCAAGTCGGAGAACTTAAACAGGAAATATAAAATCAAACCACACAAGATTCTTTAGACACAGTTTATTTCCAGTACTTTTATAAGAAGATCCAAAAGAAGATCTTCGAAATATCGAAATCGATTATACAACTCCGTATCAATAGATGGAGTTTAATTATAAAACACATACTTTATTTCTTAGTTTGTAGAAAACTATTTTAATAAAAAACACACACCAAAAGACTTGAGAAGAAACTTCATATCTCACTTTCAACATGGATTAAAAACGAAAAACCGGTATGACACGTAGTACACCTTAGTCAAGGGGTTGGTCTCTGACTTGGGTACGAGGGACGTAACCCTGATCCCTAGGGACGGAACCCTAGAGGGACGGTCCCTTTAGGGGTCTAATATAGATTAAAAATACACTACTACATTAACTCAACTCTCCTCCTCTCACCTGATTTATTTACTTAAGAACAATTATAAGTGTACAGAGTTTTCTCCCTCTCCGTGTGTCTATAGGAAAGTCTGTCTGTGTATATGTGTGTATAACTTTTTCCTTTTATTCTATTGACCTATGGTCCGGAGGTCACTCGACTGACCTCTTCACTCATACTACAAGTCTTGACTTCCCCTGAACTTTCCTCCCCCTCTCTTCTATGTCTACGACGACCAAGTCAGTCCCAACCAGTCTGTATGGTACTCGTTTCTACTCCTCTTTCCTGAACTGGTTTATCTGTTACGAAATTCTATGTTTTAACACAAAATCCTAGAATAAATAAATAAAAGTTCGATTTTATACCGTAGTCCGAAGGTCTACTAATTTCATAGGAGTTAAACCCGGAGTCTCTATGTCTCAACAAGTTTTGTCCTCCCCAGTAACACTAAATTTCCAATTATATTTTAGTCCCGGATAATAAAACCTCAACCCGAAAATCTTCACAGATTGAAAAGTGTATTCTAATCAAATAAATAAAAGTCTAATCTCGTAAATTTTCAGAATTCCCGATAGGAGAGTGGAAAGATGAGTTCTTAAGGGGAAATCTCTAGTTTCTTTCTTATTACGTAAAGGACGGAAACTACTTTTTGTACGATAAAGAAACAGTAGTGTCTCTGTTTCTCGTAATCTAGTTTTATTAACCCTCGTTTAGGGAGACCTGTTGACGGTACAGTTTGGACTGTACGGGACCGAAACTACTCTCTCTTTCTTTCTTTTTCTATCTCTCTCTCTCTCTTCTTAGTTCATTTATGAACACACTTGAGAACGGGACTAATTAGTACCAGGGATTTTAAAAATATATAAGTCTCGATAGAAAGTTCATTTATTACTAACTCCTAAAACTTCGTTCGTAAACGTTTTGATCACGAGTATAAAACATCTATACCTTACTTTTATAAAGTTTATAACTTTTCTTTAGTATGTACGTTAAAAGAGGGGTTCACCTTTTTCTTATAATACACAAGAACGATATTCTTTAAGATTCCACGAAATAGTAATACATGGAATCTTCAATTTAGTCATTTAGTCAAGAAAAACTATCGTATAACAGGTTCTCATGTTTGATTTTCATGTTACATTACTATTCCAACAATATGTCGTCACTCCGAACACTTAAGGAACGAAGTTTGTGAAAAAAACCGAAGACATTGTTTCGATCCCCTTTTTTTTTTTTTTTTGTTTGTTCAATTTTTTATTTTCGACGACTCCACTGACCCGATCAAGTAATCCTTGGAAAGAATAAATTAAAAGAAGTTTCATTTGAAAAACATCGCGGATCCAAGTCTCTGGACTTTCTTACACGATTTTATATCACAACCTCCATCTTGTTACTTCAAATAGACAATTTTGTTGAATTTTTTTATTTTTTCTTCAACTCAACCGGTTTTATAAGTAAGTCCAAAGACATCCTACAAGGTCATTTAGTGATTGTTCATCAAACCGGTCGGGTTATTAAACTTCCTTTTAGTGAAATATCAATAGATGTACGTACTTTTAGTAAAACATCAGACAATAAGTAAAAGTAGAAAAGGAGGAAAAATTATGTTCCTCTAGTTTAAAATTTTTTGGGTGATTAAGACATGGAATTTTTACATTTTAGTATTTGACTCTTCTTTTTTAGTAGACACGTGTCTTCTACATGTCTACATCCACGTTCCTTAATCGTCCTTCTCACACTACTTCACCCCATTCCTCTCATTCGATCATTAATGTCCGAAGACTCCCCTTTCCCCGGTCCTCCCGTCCCACCAGTAGCCGGGACTGGAGACGCCTGTGAGGGACGTCGGCCTTTTCCTCCCGAATGGAACCTCGACTCTCAGTCCCAGTCGCCAGGACTCTTTCCCAAGTACATTTCGTACAAGACACTCAATGTCCACGTTTTCACTTTATGAAATGATTTTAGTTTGGTGACTTTATAATACATTTTTGAAAACTGTAATTAGTGTTTTAAGACACTAATTACCGTTTTCCCGTTTTACGTAGGGAATTCTAAATAAAAGACCAAATATAGAAATAAACATAATTTTACACTCATAGTGACTATAAATAAGGTGACGAAATTTCTTATAATTCACATTTGTTTCACGATGAGAAAGTTGATAAGTATGAACACTTCGGATCGCCCAGTCGTCCCGTGCAACTGGGTCTCTTAAGGTAAGTAGACCTTAATCAACGAGTTAACCGTCCTGGTCTCGAACCTCTTTTTTCCGGGTCCGCACGTCTAAGTTTGAACAATTCACAACCGTACAGACTTCTCCTTAAACACTATATAAACCCTTTCGATTGTTTTCTCCGAACTTTATGAAACCTCTATACGTTCTATTAAATGACAGTTAAAGTGAATAAACAAGTATTCAAATGACTCACGTAAAACCACGGTCTTTCACGAGTCCTACGACCCCCGGTCATTTCTGTTTTGGGAGACGCGAGTCCTTCGGGGGGGTGGGAGGAAGGTGTAACACTAGTATTACCCGAATGTGACTTAAGAGTTGAGGATTCCTGTCCGTTCAGTCCGTCTAGATCTCCTCGGACCCTTTCACACCTTCTCTTTTTTGTTTGGGTCACCTTAAAACATGATTAAAGTATACTGACTTTTTATGACCTTAATTATATTAAATTTTTTTGTCTTAATTTAATAGTTTAAGTAGGTTTGTGATCTTTCTACGTAAATATTCTGGAGATCAAAATATAATAGTAAATTTATATTTAATCGTTTAATATAGTTGATCAGAGTGAGTTTTTAATTTACAATTATAATATATTTTATATCTGTTAAGAAAATAATTTTATCTAGAAATTTCTTGTTTCCTATGTTCTTACAGTACCAATCTGAAAATATTTAAAGAGATCGAATCTTTTCATGAATTTTATCACAAAAAACTAGAATTCAACCAGTCTTCTCTTATATCAACACTCAGTTCAGGTTTATCAAAATGGAAAATACGAAGTTGATCAAAATGAAAAAAACTATTGAAAATTCTTCACAAAACACCTATTAGTAGAAGTAAAAGATATAAAAAACTTATATGAAACAAGATTACTTTCTTAATGACTAAAAGAACTAGAAAATAAATTAGCACGTACTTTCTTAAACACACGTGTCATTGATAATCAAAGTTCTAGATAAACATAGGGAGATTAAACCTTTAGAAACTCTTTTTTTCTTAATAAAAACATTATTTGTGGAACGAAACAGTTGATAGTAAAAGAGGAAAATTTTTAAACATCTTTTTATGAAAGATTTAATCAAGTGAAAACGAGTAAAGGTTTAAAATTCCATCAATGAACACCTCTTACAGAGTTCTAATTTTACCAAATATAAAGAAATCTAAAAACATAAATTTCAAAAGACATAAATTTGTATTACACCTTTTACCCCATGGTTTTTCACAATTACGGTAATTATGGTCAGAACGATTTTGAAACCTAAAACCAAGATATCCTTTATTTTATATTGACTTTTTTACAGAGATTCCTTTTTTCTTTTGAGAAAATACCTTACAACCTTCTTTTTGATTGGACTGGTCCTACTACCCACCATTAACCACTTTACACACACATATGTGTGTGTGTGTGTGTGTGTGTGTGTGTGTGTGCACGACACGATTCAGTGAAGTCAACACAGACTGAGACGTTGGGATACTTGGTATCGGGTGGTCCGAGGAGACAGGTACCTAAGAGGTCCGTTCTTAAGACCTCACCCAAAGGTACGAGAGGAGGTCCCCTAGAAGGGTTAGGTCCCTAGTTTGGACTCAGAGAATACAGAGGACCGTAACTGTCCGTCTCAGAAATGGTGATCACGGTGGACTCTTCATATGTGTGTGTGTCTTTTTGTATGTACACGGAGTTCGTATTGAATCAAACATACCCATTATCACTTCCATGATTTCTGACGTCTCTTAAGGACACCATTCGTGTATACCAGTTGCTTCGTAGTGTTTTCTCTAAGAGTTTCTCTGGAAGGATCCTTTCACAAGAACTCTAATTTAATCTCTATTTCTATATTTCGGCCTCTATCGTTCCATTCCTCGTTCACACCCGTCACTACTCCCTCTCACAAAATCACATCACTTCCACAAGTCCTTAGACCGTACAAACGATAGACACGACTTTCTTTTCGTTCGTACGACGGACCTTGTCCCCTTCAACTTCTCGATTCCGTTTGGACCGGTACGTCCAAGAAGTCCAGAGTCAGTCCCTAAACCCCAAATAATCTTTGATAATTGTACAAAAGTCATCTCTTCACTATAATAGGTCGAACACTAAGGGAAATGTATCTTACCCACCCACCTACTTTTCTAATCGACACCCTTCTATCTACTCATCCGATAATTCCACGATTGAATATTTTACAAATTCTCCTTGAAAAGTATTATAAATATTTATTTTTAATACAATTCTTAAGTTAATACGAATTTTATGGTGTAAAAGTTTATTAAATATGTATATTGAGTTTCAATCATTAAGTTAAAAATATTTAAAATGTAATAAAAGTTAATAGATTAAATTAAATTCTCCTTAGAAAACTCCTTCGATTTATGCACAACATTGTCGTAAGGAAACATAGTAGTTTCGATTATGGAACATGTGTAAAGAGTTCAAGTACTGATTTCAAATTTTATAACCTAACGACTCCTTTAACTAGAAGTCATACATTTAACTTACAGAACCCTCTCTTAAATAAGTCGACACTTCGTGTAATTAATGTTACAAACCATTTAAAGGGTATATTCTTGACTTCTACTTTTCAAGTTCTAATAGAAACCCTTAACCCTCGAATCCGAAAATATGCACAGAGGACCTAAAAGAGTCGGAAACAGACGTTTTGTGTCTTGTGGACCTTTCTAACCTTTAATAGAGTAATATAAGTGACTATTGTCTTTTAGAGTTATGCGTCAGGATCTAGATGAAAGTCCTAAGTATAATAAAGGCAGTAAATATATCGACACGATTCAGTCTGTGACGGAGATCATCACCGTAAGTTTGAAACAAAAACAAACTCGTACCGGAGTATCTTAAAACTTTTATATAACTACACAAAGGAAAACGTGGGTAATACGACTGGAGATTTAGATACTAATCTAAAAATTTTATGTTTCTATATGAAGGTGACATAATATTTATAACTCTAAAATTATATTTAGATAATTTTGAGAAAATATTTACATAGGAGACTAGATTCTTAGTATTACTAAAGTATGAGTGGTTTTGGATACAATTTTTATGTAACATTCGAGAAGGAATTACCGGTATTTTAAATGAACCAGGAAACGAAAATAAACTTCACTATAAATGTAAGGTGAAGGAATTACCTGAAGACAAAATTACATTATATATAAAATACCAATTCTCATAAAAGAATGAGCGAAACAGGGTCAAGAGACGTTGTTTTTTATTACATATATAAAACTTTTAAAATTCAGCAAAATTTTTATTCTGATACATTTTGAAAAACTTAATACCAATGATCATGTATGATAAAACTAAAAATAATTTTTATATTTCACTATAATAACCTTTATAGAGAGATTTACTGAACTAACCTTATCTAAAAATATAACGAAACTTATTTTCTCTACGACAATTATTATTTGAAAATCTTTCTCTTCACTTCTTTTGTTGAGGAGAATATTAACGTAATTTTTATTATTTTATAGATTCTTATTTAAATTGGTTCCTCTACTTTCTGTACATGAAGTTTTTGATTTTACATAATTTCTTTTTTACTTTTTCTACGTTTATTTATTTTTCTATATAAAAGTACGAGTACCTAAACTTCTTTATTATGACGATTTTACAGTTATGATGGTTTTCGTTACATGTCCAACCTACGTTAGAGATTGTTTTAAGGTTATCTTAAAAAGTGTCTTAATAATTATTTTGTTTGTTACGATTTTAAACATACCTTGATATTTTATAGGGTTTATCGGTTTCATTAGAACTCTTTCTTGTTTCGACTTTCGTAGTACGAGAGACTAAAGTTTTATAAAATGTTTCGATATCACTAATCTTGTCATGCCATACTGTATTTTTGTCTATGTATCTCGTTACTTTATCTGGTCTCTCGGGTCTTTATTTGGAAGTGTGTGTACCAGTTGATTAAATTCTTTTTTCTCCGTTCTGATACGTTATCTCTTTCGGACAAGTTATTTACCACAACTCTTTCGACCTATCGGTGTACGTTTTCTTATTTTGACCTACTGACAGGATACGTTATGTATCTATAATTGAGTTTTACCTAATTTTCCAACTTACATTCTGGACTTTGGTATTTATGAATCTTCTTTTATATCCACCATTCGAGAAACTGTGTCCAGAACCTCTGATAAAAAAAAAGATTTAAACTGTGGTTATGACTTTCGTTTTGTTCGTTTTTATTTGTAGTTTGATTTTTCGAAGACGTGTTGTTTTCTTTCGTAATTATTTACTTTTTCCGTTGGGTGACTTACTCTCTTTTTTAAAACGTCTAATACATAGACTATTCGCCGATTAAAGGTTATATGTGTTTGTTGAGTTGAGTTTTTGACAAACTTTTTACCCGTCTTATAGACTTACCTATAAAAAGGTTTCTTGTGTATGTCTACCAGTTGGTACGTACTTTTCTACAAGATGTAGTGATTAGTAGTCTCTTTACGTTCATTTTTGGTGTCATTTAATAGTGGAGTGTAGACAGTCCTCCTGAAAATAGTTTTTCTTTTTTTTATTGTTGGTACCGCTCCTATATCTCTTTTACGTTGGGAGTATGTGATTATCACCCTTACATTTAATCACGTCAGTGACACTTGTCGTCATACCAACAAGGAGTTTTCAAATTTTTAGTTTGATAGTGTGTTAGGTCTTTAAGATGAAGACCCATAAATAGACTTCCATTACTTTAATTTTCTACGAATGAAGAACCTTCTTTTCCATACTGGTTGGATCTATCGTATAACTTTTCATCTCTGTAATGAAACGGTCGTTTCAAGGTAGATCAGTTCCGATACCAAAAAGGTCATCAGTACATACCTACACTCTCAACCTGACACTTCTTCCGACTCACGGCTTCTTAACTACCAAAACTTGACACCACAATCTCTTCTGAGAACTCTCAGGGAACCTGACGTTCCTCTAGGTTGGTCAGGTAAGATTTCCTCTAGTCGGGACCCGAAAGAAACCTTCCTTACTACAACTTCGACTTTGAGGTCATGAAACCCGTGGAGTACGTTTCTCAACTGAGTAACCTTTTCTGAGACTACGACCCTCCCTAACCCCCGTCCTCCTCTTCCCCTGCTGTCTCCTGCTCTACCGACTTACCGTAGTGACTCAGTTACCTGCGCTCAGACTCACTTGAGGCCCTCAACCACTACTTGTCCCTCCGGACCGCACGATGTTAAGTACCCTAGTGTTTCTCAGCCTGTGTTGACTCACTGACTTGACTTGACTTGACTTGAGTTACTCTTGTGATTGAGTTTTTCTATAGACATGGTGGTACAAATAACGTTGTAATAAATGTTATCGGTTCTATACCTTTTTGACTTCACAGGTAACTACCTACTTACGTCTTTCCTTAACACTATACATTTACATATATATATGTATGTGCTTATATACATACATAACATATATATATCTTATACACATGTATATACACATATAATATATGTATGTATTACCTTATAATAGGTCGGTAACGTACTTACTTTAGAGTGATAAATGTCGTTATAAACGATTAACTTCATTCAGTCTTCTTCTGTTCATGACATATAGTTAGTGGGAACATACACCTTAGACATTTGTTCGTTGGTTCGAGTATCTTTTATCTTGTCTGACGACTAACGGTCTTCAACCGCCAACTCATCCTCTTTACCCAATGGGAAAAAACACCAAATTTATTTAAACTTTTTACTCTGAAACGACTGTGGTCATAGGTCAACAATAAACTACCGGACCGTGACGTTGTATTACCGGTTAGTCGAACGTTCGTCTAATCAAAGTCCTTGTCCACGGTTCGTTCGACGCACGAGGTCACCACTGAGGAATTTGGTTGGGAAGGGGATCCCTTAGCGGACGGGTGTCTTAAAGGACAAAAGTTCGATGACTGTTTTACTTGGTGAATTACAAGCGTAAGGGAGAAGTGTGGCAATCAGTGTCTCTTCATTAAAAGTTTCGACATGAAAACTACGATATCTCTTTTTAACATAGATAAAAGTTTTCACTAAACTTATGAAGACCAGGTAAAGATTCCAAATTTACCTAATTATAGAAAGAGTATACACCCTTCTCTTCGTGTCAAACGAAATCACCTTTTGGACTTTTAATAATACACTGTATATTAAAACGTACAACCTAATAAGACAATGAAAAATATAAAGGTGATCTTAAAAGGAATACCATATATCAACACATCGACACCGAAACCAAGGACCGAGATACTCGTCATAAAAATAAGAGGTGGAATAAAATAACTGGACATGGAGGAGTATTTGAAGGTAGAAATAAAGAGTGACTATATTGTTATTATTACTACTGATGAGTGGAATGTCTTTATGACACTTGAAAGTAACTAAAAAGATTCAAGGATTTTGAGAAATTCACAGAACCTTTCTCTAACGTAAATTTATACCAAACAAAAAGAGTGCACACAGAAAAAGGTTTCACGTTGGACTAGTTATACGAAACACTTAGTCTAAAAGTTATACTGACAACTTTACAAATCCTGTTAAACGTGTTATGATGATGAGTCTCCCCTTTTTACACTCTTCCCGTGATCGGAAATATTTACATACTTGTCTTAGTTGATTACCAACACTTCACTCACAAATCTTCTTTTTTGAATCTTTCAATTTAAGGTTGATTAAGTGAGATGACACTTAAACTGAATTTTACAAGAAGAGAAAAATATACTGAAAACGAAATAGGAGAAGAAGGGTTATGGGATTACATTCTCAGAAAATTATTTACTTTTCTTCTATTTAAAAAATTGGATGGACCTTTAGTAAAAGAGAAGGAAAACCAAAATAGAGAAACGACCCCTCTTATCTTGTGCAAATAATTTCTGTTGTATAAAAATTTCTTGTTGACATAAACGTTTATTCGGACACCCGTAAGAATGTCTAGAAACTTAGAATTTCGACTGAGAATGAAGTCCTATACATGTGTACTAACGTCTAACCCATGTATTTCTTAGAGATTCAAAGATGTCTTGAAGTCGGTTTCCTCTTCTTTCCGTTGGGGTCTCTATCTGTAAGTCGTTTTCTCGAATGTAATAAAAGTTCCGTCAAAAAGTCACACAAGTTCCATCAGTCCTGTACACTGGGATTACAATTTACAACAATCTGAGAACGTTGGATAAACGTGTATTTGTGTTCCTTTTACCTTAGTTCAACTGTTATAATTTGAAGTAGTTCTTTTTCTCTTTTCTTACCGGATCACTATTCCACGACCTCCCATTATACCTTTTTATAGATGATTCCCTAAAGGTCCGTAACTTTGGTAACGTGTTTATTTCCACGTCTATTTTTCTGACTCCAGTCGTCATCATCGTCTACTGTTCAAAATGTTTAAAGTAACGATTGATAAGTCATCACTGACTAAAAGTAGAAGAAGTGGAACAAAATTTGTCGTCCACGTAAAACAAAGATAGAGATCTCTTCCTGTGTACTAATAATGGTGTTCCTTCTTACAAGTGAAAACAAATAAAAATCGAGACTAATGTTGGCTATCACGGTATTTGGATGACACCGTTTAGTACTATCTTTAGACACAGTTTAGTTCCAGTACTTTTATAAGAGGATCCAAAAGAAGATCTTCATGGTGCGGGAGAACAAAAGGTTGATTCCTTTTCCAGTGCTCACGATTAATCTAATGTTTTGGAACTTCTTTAGAAACTGTAAAGACTCGCCCTTTACTTACCTGATGTTTACGCCGAACAAACACTGTTAGGGACGAGACAACAATGGGTCCGAATTATTAAGTATCGAGAAGAAAAGTCCTAGACACCACGGAATTAAAAATGTGGTGTTGATTAAACCTGTCACTCACTATATCGGTAGGATGAATATCTACGTTTCTCCTTAATTGTGGGTCGGGTTCTAGACCCCGAGTCTAGTACTCGCGGGGAATAACGTTTTAAGTCCGAAATTACTTTCATCCATTTTACTGATCCAGTAAGTCCATACTGGACTTAGTTTAGGGAATACTAATATGTCACCTCCACTGTTGATCTAAGTTCTCTGATCCAGACTATCTGTCTCACGGATTTCTTCTAGACATTGTAACATGTCCTCCGTCCCTGGTTTTGGTAATGGTTCTTTTATTTTTACGTTCTTTCGTTACACCTAAAGACTTTTCCAAAATGTTTATCGACTACTTTCTTCTCTTCACTTTCCATTCCCTCCTTCCCTTTCTATATGGGTTCATTTACGTCTCAAGGTTTTCTTTTCCGAAGAATTTACTTGTTACGTTTCTTTATCTCCTTTTGTTATTTTACCCTTTCTGATCTCTAGAGGAATTCTTTTGACCTCTATAGTGCCCCATACTATTTACTGTCTTTACCATTCTTGGATTGTCTTCGTGTTCTCTAATTCTTCTCCACCGTCCTTTTGTGTCTCCTTGATATGTTTTTCAAGAATTACAGGTTCTATTGGTGATACCATACCAGTGAGCGGACCTGGACCAACAGGACCTCACACTTCAGTTCACCCGGAATTCTTCGTAATGATGTTTGTTTCGATCACTTTCACTGTCTTAAGGTCGAGTCTATACAGTTGAGGATTTTTCTACTACGACAATTTCACGACGTAAACTGTACAGTCGTTTAAACCTTTTGTGTTGTCACCTGTGTCCTGACCTTTTCCAGTCAAAAGTAAGGTTAGGATTTTTTCCCGTTACGGTTTTTTATAAGTTTGACGATATGTTAATGTGGGTAAAGTGAACGATCGTTCCAATGCAAGTTTTAGGAAGTTCAATCCGAAGTCGTGATACACTTGGTTCTTGAAGGTCTACACGTTCGACCTAAATCTTTTCGATCTCCTGGGTCTCTAATTTTGAGGTTGTAGACAACCTAGTACCTCTTTCATTCCCTTAGGTTCTTTTGTGGATGAAGACGAAGTCGATGTGATTTCGTAAACTGACACACCTAGTTTTGTCTGACACCTTTGAAGAATTTCTCTACCCTTATGATCAGGTGGAAGAGACAGAAGACTCTTTTAACATACACCCAGTTCTTCGTTGTCAATCTTGATCTCTACCTTGTTCTCTGACCAAGTGTTAACCCTTTCCTCATGCTGTTGCGACATACAACAGTGGGACGAATAAATTGAAGATACGTCTCATGAAATACGCTTTACGGACCGACCTCCTTGAGGTTCTACCTTAGTTCTAACATCTTTCTTTATAATTGTTGGAGTCCATACGTTCACTATGGTAAAATTACCGTCTTTCCCTTTACCTCGATCTCTCGGAGGATTACTCCACTCACTTTTTCGACCGACTTTGAGTTGTACTTTTTTTTGATTCTAGTATCGTAGACTAGGGTAATGAATTACCGTTCATCTTCCCCTTTTCACTTTCGTCACTGTCCAAAATAAACCCTCCGAGGTTTGTTTCCAGGTAGATCAGTTCCGATACCAAAAAGGTGTCGTTCCTCTCTATTCTTTCGGAAGGTGTCGCTAGTTACGTTTCTCCGTCTCCTTTTCTTGTCTTACCCTTTCTGATCTCTAGAGAAGTTCTTTTAATCTCTATGGTTCCCTTGTAAAGTACGTTTCTACCCGAGCTGTTTCCTGTCCTTACCATACCTGTATTGTCTTCGTCTTCTATAATTCTTCTCCACCGTTCTTATGTGTCTTCTTGACATGGTTTTTCTAGAAGTGTTGGTTCTATTAGTGTTACCACACTAGTGGGTGAATCTCGGTCTGTAGGACCTTACACTTCAGTTCACCCGGAATCTTTCGTAGTGATGCTTGTTTCGATCACCTCCACTACCTTAAGGTCAACTCGATAAAGTTTAGGACTTTCTACTACGACACTTTCACGACGTGAGTTATACGGTCGTTTAAACCTTTTGAGTCGTTACCGGTGTCCTGACCTTTTCCAGTCAAAAGTAAGGTTAGGGTTTCTTTCCGTTACGGTTCCTTACGGGTTTGATGACATGTTGACGTGAGTAGAGAGTGTGATCATTTCATTACGAGTTTTAAGAGGTTCGGTCCGAAGTCGTTATACACTTGGCACGCGAAGGTCTACAAGTTCGACCAAAATCTTTTGTGTCTCCTTGGTCTCTAGTTTATCGGTTGTAGGCGACCTAGTACCTTTTTCGTTCTCTCAAGGTCTTTTTGCAGATAAAGACGAAATAACTAATACGGTTTCGGAAACTGACACACCTAGTGTTATTTCACACCTTTTAAGACTTTCTCTACCCTTATGGTCTGGTGGACTGGACAGAGAACTCTTTAGATATACGTCCAGTCCTTCGTTGTCAATCTTGACCTGTACCTTGTTGTCTGACCAAGGGTTATCCTTTTCCTCATACAGCTCCGACATATAACAGTGGGACGAATAAATTGAAGATACGTCTCATGTAGTACTCTTTGCGACACGACTTTCTCCGCATTCTACCTTAGTTCTAAAGGCCCTCTTTATAGTTATTGGAGTCTATACGTCTACTGTGGTGGGAATACCGTCTTTCACTTCTCCTTGATTTTTCGTAGAACTACTTTCGATTACTAGTCTCACTTTTTCAACCGAATTTCGAGTCGAAAGTCTTTTACTTCTAGTACCGTAGACCAGGGTAGTGAAGTACTGTTTATCTACCCCTTTGTCACCTTTATCACAGTCTGAAATAAAACCCCCCCGAGGTTTTAGTGACGTCTACCACTGACGTCGGTACTTTAATTCTCTACGAATGAGGAACCTTCCTTTCAATACTGGTTCGATCTCTCGTATAACTTTTCGTCTCTGTAATGAAACAGGTGTTTCCAGGTAGATCAGTTCCGATACCACAAAGGACACCAGTACATACCTACACTTTCAACCTTACACTTCTTTCGACTCATGACTTCGTAACTACCAAAACTTGACACCATAACCTCTTCTGAGAACTCTCAGGGAACCTGACGTTCCTCTAGGTTGGTCAAGTAAGGTTTCCTCTAGCCGGGACCCACAAGAAACCTTCCTGACTACGATTTCGACTTTGAGGTCATGAAACCCGTGGAGTACGCTTCTCAACTGAGTAACCTTTTCTGAGACTACGACCCTCCCTGACCCCCCGTCCTCCTCTTCCCCTGCTGTCTCCTACTCTACCGACCTACCGTAGTGACTGAGTTACCTGTACTCAAACTCACTTGAGGACCTCAACCACTACATGTCCCTACGGACCGCACGACACTAAGTACCCCAGTGTTTCTCAACCTGTACTTACTTACTGACTTGATTGGTTGATTGATTTTAGTTAAGTCTGACACTGACGTTGGTACTTTAAGTTACTTCGAACGAGAAACCTTCCTTTCAATACTGTTTAGATTTGTCGAATAGTTCGCATATTTTTTCGTTCGTCTCTGTAGTGAAACGACTGTTTACAGTTCCGATACAAAAAAGGTCATCAGTTCATATCTACACTCTCAACCTGGTATTTCTTCCGACTCGTAACTGTTTAACTATGAAAACGTAATATTACGGAGTCTTCTGAGAACTCTCAAGGAACCTGTCGTTCCTCTAGTTTGGTCAGTCAGGATTTCCTTTAGTTGGAATTTAAAAGTAAACTTCCTAATAATGACTTCGACTCCGAGGTTATGAAACCGATGGGTATAGACTTCTCGGTTGAGTAACTTTTCTGGGAATACGACCCTTTCTAACCTTCGTTTTCCTCTTTCCCATCGTCTCTTACTCTACCAATCTCTCGTAGGGGTTGAGTTAACTGTACTTAAAATCGTTTTAGACCCTCTATCACCTCCTGTCTCCTCGGACCGTACGATGTGAGGTACTCCAGTGTTTCTCAATCTACTCTGAATCCCTGACTTGTTGTCGGTTATTTTAAGTTTACAAGTCTTTATTAAGAAAGTATCTAATCTCTCATACTCTCAATCGACTCATTATTTTTATTCTGGATGAAACATTAAATAATCGTACCGTAGAGTTTATTTGAACTTATTTTTCAAAACAAAGTAAATGTATCTACTTATAACCGCATAGAGTCGAGTGTTTTATCCGGTAGTGTCTAATACTTTGAGAAAAATACACATTCACTTTCAAAAGTGTAAAAAAACATAAACACTTGTCGGTTTGGGTCCTTTAAGTAAAATAATAGAAAAGACACTATTGAAAATTCTACATGTCTAAATGTAAAAGGACAGTAGACTTGTCGACGTTCAAGTCTCTATTATTTGTACAAGTGGACAATCTTCCTTAAATTTAATAATTATAGAAACTAGGTGTTAACGACGTCTCCAAAGAGAGTCTTATAATACGTAAAACAATGTATGACTTTTTTCCTCCCTAAAACATCCACAACAAATGGTAAAATTTGAAACATGTATCTTGTCACAGACTGTGTCTCCATGAGTAATTAACTATTAACTTTCTTTCACGGTATATATAGTATAAAGGTAATTGGAACCGGGTACCATATATCAATAGTGTCAAAAAATAGAGTCAAGTACTTTGTTCAGTGGTGTCTGATACAGTGTCCTTGGAACGTGAAATGGAAGGTTCTAGTGTGACCCTCATTCGGGTGTCCGAGACCCATTACAGTCGGACCAAGTCTTAGGACAACCGTCCACATCGAAAACCGTTCAATTGGAGATTTGACATTAAAAGGATGAAAGTTCCATCTCAACCTTCCATCAACCTTCCTAATCCACGACTTTAAGAACAATTTTCGATTCGTAACAGACCGTACAACACTTAAATATTATCACGGACAAAGTAATATTTAGAATGAAATAGGAGTCTAAACCCAGTTCACCCTCATTGAGTGTAGGAGTTATTGTTTCTCGGTTCAACAAAAAACACGAGAAAAATTAAGGGTTTCCTACTCGATTCAGAGTCCTCGAAAGGTTTCGTCTAGACTGGATAAATCGTTCTTTTTACTTCCTGCGGTTCAAGTAAAAATTACAGTCTATTTGTTGTCTATAAAAACCATACTGATATAGAAGACACAAAAATAGACTTATAGGATAGGATCATCGAGTCGACCATTACTTAGGTGGACGTCTCGTCCTCTGGGGTCAAACTAAGGACCCAACTCTTCTAGGGGACCTCCTCCCGTACCTTTGGGTGAGGTCATAGGAACGGATCCTATTAGGGGTACCTGTTTTCTCAAATCCCCCGGTGTCAGGTATCCCAGTGTTTCTCAGTCTGTACTGATTCGCTGATTCGCGTATGGTAAGACGACGACGACGATTCAGCGAAATCAGCACAGGTTGAGACACGCTGGGGTATCTGCCGTCGGGTGGTCCGAGGGAGTAGGGACCCTAAGAGGTCCGTTCTTGTGACCTCACCCAACGGTAAAGGAAGAGGTTACGTACTTTCACTTTTCACTTTCACTTCACCGAGTCAGCACAGGCTGAGAAGCGTTAGGGATTTCCGATGAATTTGTACGTTTTCAAGGAAATCAACACAAGAGATACTTCTGAACCTGTTTTCTACACGGTACTTTTCTCTGGAATTTGTCCTGTCGTTACAAATCGACAAATAAATCAGATAGTATATATTTTTATTCACTACGAAACTAAATAGATAATTCCTATATTGGTGATGTCATTGTTTACATAAACTTTATCGGTTATACAATCCTTTTTCTTGTTGTAACATATAGTAATGATTCCTTTTAACATTTTTTCTCTTGAAATAACACTGTTCCACAACGATCACTTTCCTTCTCACTTTTTCAACTGAATTTTGAGTTGCAAGTCTTTTGATTCTAGTACCGTAGACCAGGACGGCGCCGGTCGTGTTCGTTCTCAACGTGGAAGTGTCCCTCTCTTGCCTCGCAGGGGCGATTCTTTTTATTCTCTCTCTGTTTTCTACCCCAACTCTCCTAGTCTGGTTTTACCGACTACGGAAGGAAATAACACGACGTCATATATATCCTATTTCATGCACTGAAGACTGTAAGTGTTCTAACAAGAATTAGAGGTTTATGTTAGTGTTCTGGGAATGGTAACACATGTCTAGTGTTATTCTATTAGATAGAAGATAGTTATTCTATTAGATAGAAGATACTTTACAACGTTCTTGGTTTGCAGGACCTCGGAATTCCCATTATTTAAGAAGTCCCCCCGCCCTGTCCCTCGAATCCTTGTACGGATTCCGAGACGTATTGCGGCTCGTCGAGGGTTCTGAATTGGGAAGTGCCCGTCAGGGGGCGTACCAGGGTAGTGAAGTACCGTTTATCTACCCCTTTGTCACCTTTGTCACAGTCTGAAATAAAAAGTCCCCGAGGTTTTAGTGACGACTACCACTAGTGTCGGTACTTTAATTTTCTGCGAATGAGGAACCTTCCTTTCAATACTGGTTGGATCTATCGTATAATTTTTCATCTCTGTTTCCAGGCAGATCAGTTCCGATACCAAAAAGGACACCAGTACATACCTACACTCTCAACCTGACACTTCTTTCGACTCGTAGCTTCTTAACTACGAAAACTTGACACCACAACCTCTTCTGAGAACGTTCAGGGAACCTGACGTTCCTCTAGGTTGGTGAGGTAGGATTTCCTCTGGTCAGGACCCACGAGTAACCTTCCTGACTACGACTCTAACTTTGAGGTCATGAAACCGGTGGAGTACGCTTCTCAACTGAGTAACCTTTTCTGGGACTACGACCCTCCCTAATCCCCGTCCTCCTCTTCCCCTGGTGTCTCCTACTCTACCGACCTACCGTAGTGGTTGAGCTACCTGCACTCAAACTCACTTGGGGTCCTCAACCACTACCTGTCCCTCTGGACCGCACGACACTAAGTACCCCAACGTTTCTCAGCTTGTGCTGACTCACTGACTTGACTTGACTTGACTTAGAACAAATCCTTTATTCTGTCGTGTTTTTACGTATAGTTCAAGAAAGTCTAAATTCAAACCTTTACTATTAGAATCCTTGAGTTGTTAAATTGTGAGAAAGGATCCGTCTATTCTCTGGATTACAGGAGTGAAAGGTTTGTCAAATTAATCCTATTAGAATGAGTGACGTTACTGTTGTCATTATTAGGAACAGAGGTTCAGAGTGGAGAACCTACTTTTCTACCGATAGGTAAACCGTTTGTGTTTTACAGAAATTTCTTTTTTTTCCTCATACTTGTAACCATGATATTAAACCAATATTTTTATCTAGAACCCAAATAAATGGTAACCAACATTCTTATTGGATACTTATCTAAAAAGAACATTAGAATGTTCTCTTACACCCATCTCTTCCTTTCCCCCTATCTTCACTCCACTCCCGAAAAATTATGTTTTGTAACTTTTTCTCCTTTTAATAAAGTCAATTTTAACGGTACGTTTTCTAATAAAAATAAAATTAATACACCACCTCGTGACTACTCCACTAAACTTTTTGTTTTTTTTGTTTTAGTTGGATGAGCCCTTAAGAGTCGATAACACCTTTTGTCGTTGTTCAAGTTTATACTTTGATCCAGACTTACGGTTGTAAAGGAAAATAATCAATACAGTGAAACCTTTATTATAAATTAACAAGATTTAGACTCAACAAAAGTAGTTTTACCCTATTATCATGTCTGAGTGACCTAATAGGACTAATAATTTACTCTGTCACATACGTCTCTGAATTATTTAGAGTCGAGAATATGTACATATAATAGAATCTCAAGTTTGAGTTTTTAGTTCTATTAGAATTATGAACAGGAGGAACAGGTGTCGGATTAATCATTCTAATCACTTTAGTAAATTCATATTTGACAGATCTTCTAATCCACGATAATAACGTTAAGATATATTCAACTCTATGTTAACACATCTGACACCCTTGTCGTCACATTAACTTTAGAAGTCTATTTTAAGAGAACACTTACAAGTGAGTAAAACAAGATCCTGTGACGTTCCGGTATCGAATAAGGAGTTAATTAATGATTTTATATCACAAACCTCTTTATGTTGACACTTTTACCTGGAAAGATAGGAGTATCTTCGACAAGACAGAAAAGAAATAAACCTAAATACAGATGGCACTTTGTGACTTCCCAGGAAGAAATCTGAGTTAGGTAAAGGATCTAGTGTCTGATTCTGTTCTTTGGGACTTCGACCTAATCCGAAAATTTTAATCTAATCTGAAAATCTTCTAGGGAGAGGAAGACAGAGGAGGAGACGACAAAGATGAGAACCTCCGTTTGAGTATGTGTCTTCACAATGAAACGAAGGACAAAGTGTTTTCTTTGTTTTTGTTTAAGAGTTGTGAACAGATACATAGTAGACAGAATAGCCTAGTCTAGTCTAGTCAGCGAGTCAGTACAGACTGAGAAACGTCGACGTACTTAACGTTGTACGGTCCGGAGGGGCAGATAGTGGTTGACAGCCTCAAGTGAGTCTGAGTACAGGTAACTCAGTCACTACGGTAGGTCGGTAGAGTAGGAGACAACAGGGGAAGAAGAGGACGGGGGTTAGGGAGGGTCGTAGTCTCAGAAAAGGTTACTCAGTTGAGAAACGTACTCCACCGGTTTCATATGGTCCTATATATTTGGACAGAACAACAGATATCTATCTTTAGGGTCACTTCATCGAGTAAGTCAATTGTTTATAAATTACTCACGGACGAGACCCGGAGGTGACCTATAGTCTGCGACGTCCATTGTATCAGTCTGCGAGATACCTCAAAACCGTTATTTCGAAAATGCCATATCACCTACTTACTATACTGGTTTATAGTCCTACGCTATTTCCACCATGTTCCAGTGTATCCTCATCAGTTCGACTTAGATTCTTACTTCTTTCGATAGTGACTTTATAAGGTGCCCCATCTAAGACTCAGATATAAACTTCTTTCTCAGTCCACCCCACCACACGAAATCCCCGAGACCCCAACGTCACCCCTCCCAAGATCCGGTTCCTGCATCGTACGGACCCTAAGGTCTCAACTCTCCTACACCGCACAAACTCTTGACCTCCTTTCTTAGGCCCACCTCGTCTCTTCCCGTCCCCCTTACCTTCCATTCCTGTTCTGTAGTCTGGAGTCTCCTGTTCTCAGTCTATGACGTCCCGGAGCTCACGTTGCAGTCTCCTAAGTCTCAGGTAGGATGACGGTTCTCCCTACTCGGAACACTTTGAAATCTATGACCTCTCTTTACCAGTCTGAACACAAAATCTTAGTAGACCTTCGTCTGACCTTCCTACTTGACCTCAACCAATGTTGATTCCGTCCTTCTGGACACTCCGACTATCACCTGTGAGTTGACCCGACGTTGTCACGGGACTCGAGCCCACCTCGACACGAAGACCCCCTTGTCTGGTCGACACTCCCCTCTCTACCAGGTACCTTGACCCTTACCGCCCCAGACCAGGCAACTCCTTGTCCCTGGACGTCGAGGTAACACTTGGTCTGTGTAGTGCCACGAAGTGTCTGTCCGTACATGATTTGAAAGTCAGTCACGAAAAGGACAATACTGTTCGAACAGCCGTGTCCGTCTATATGAGCTTTCAAGTTCACGCAGGACTGCAAAAACGTAATTGAGACCACTTCGATAATCTGCAAATACTCTCGAATGATCCTTCCATATACTTCAGTCTTACTAACTCTAGGGAAAGAATAACTCGATTATCAAAAGACCCTTTGTCACTGTTCATTCAATCGCCACCTCGTCCTGCTCGCTATTGTCACTCTGGACGTACCTTAAAGTCTACCCGTGAACCTACACCTTTCTTCTGTCGGAACGGTTGACGGTAAATCGACAGTTTACGTAGAGGACCTTAGCCTTAACCTGGACCTACGGAGGAGGCGGAGGTAAGGGTGGAGGAGTGGGTAGAGATTCAGGGAGAGATATGGTCGCCGATGCGCCCGAGTAAAAAAAAAAAAAAAAAAAAAAGAAGAAAGACACGTAGACCAAGTGAGAGGAGAAATAGGAAAAGGAACAAAAGTTACTTTTCTCTATCCTGATAAAGCAAAAGATCCAGACTTATTGGTTCGTGTTTGTTCTACCGTTTGTTGTCTTCAAATGGGAGTGAGGAGACCTTCGGCTACTAGGTCCGCAGTACTCCGACGCGGAGGACCTCCGGTCCCTTCCTTGACGACGGACCCAAAGAGGACCGACGACCCTCAACGGACGTCCCGAACCTGGAAGACCCCCTGACATAGACTTGGGGAAGTCACAGTCGGGAGTGCAGGTGCGTTGGTAGTATGTTCTGTAATGAGCACTTTAAATACCTACCGAGACCAAGTTATGGAGTCTATACGTCTCCTGTGGTGGGAATACCGTCTTTCACTTCTTCTTGATTACTCGGAGAACTACTTTCACTTTCTCCTCTCACTTTTTCAACCGAATTTCGAGTTGTAAATCTTTTACTTCTAGTACCGTAGGTCCAGGGTAGAAAGTACCGTTTATCTACCCCTTTGTCACCTTTGTCACAGTCTGAAATAAAAACCCCCGAGGTTTTAGTGACGTCTACCACTAACGTCGGTACTTTAATTTTCTGTGAATGAGGAACCTTCTTTTCAATACTGGTTGGATCTGTCGTATAACTTTTCGTCTCTGTAATGAAACAGTTGTTTTCAGGCAGATCAGTTCCTATACAAAAAAGGTCGCCGATACATACCTACACTCTCAACCTGATATGTCTTTCGACTCACGCCTTCTTAACTACGAAAACTTGACACCACAACCTCTTCTGAGAACTCTCAGGGGATCTGACGTTCCTTTAGGTTGGTCAGGTAGGATTTCCTATAATCAAGAGTCACAAGTAACCTTCCTGACTACAACTTCGACTTTGAGGTTATGAAGCCGGTGGACTATACTTCTCGACTGAGTAAACTTTTCTGGGACTACGACCCTTTCTAACTCCCGTCCTCCTCTTCCCCTGTTGTCTCCTACTCTACCAACCTACCGTAGTGGTCGAGTTACCTGTACCCAAACCCATTTGAGGTCCTCAACCACTACCTGTCCCTCCGGACCACACGACGCCAAGTACCCCAACGTTTCTCAGTCTGTGCTGACTCGTTGACTTGACTTGACTTGACTTGACTAAGTTATGCTGGAATAACATTGAACTAATGTATACGTCTCTGGGATTAAGGTTTATTTCAGTGGAAGTGTTTATACCCACAATTCTGTAGTTGGATAGTAACACCCATTACCCACCCCGTCCCTCTCTGTTTAGTTAGATACCGTTCGTTACGAAGAGTTTATTCTTAGACACAGAGAGGTCCCTCACTAAACCAACTGGTTCATTCAGTATAGGAGGAAAAGAAACACAGGTTCACATTCTTTTGATCTTCTCGGTCTCGTACGAAAATAAAAATAAATAAATACAAAAATGACAACTTAAGGACAACTAAGAGAGACCGAAAGTCTGTACAACCATAAAACTACCGACGGTACCGTTAAGTTCATCGGTCGGCCAGACCACTCCCCTGAGGTCACCTGATGGGACACAGTAACTTTTGTCGAGGCGATTGTCACGGTAAGTGCACTCTTTACATTTACTCTGGTGTTCTTGTCCTATTAAGGTACCACGGTTCACCTCCCCATTGTCGACATTTGTGCTTTACACCTTCGTTCTTACGATGTCATCGGACCAGGGAACCTTGTACGTCGGAGTCTCCACTACAGTTGTCGTTCCGACAACTACCTTCTGGGTGGGGTCTTCACACACAGATCTTCCTCTACCCAGGGAGTTCAAGTTTTACAAGAGGTTATTTTTGTTTCCGGGAGGTTCTTTGTTCAAACTCTTCAGTGTCGGGAATACTCTTCAAAGATGTTTTATGAGAGAAGCGGACCTTGGTTCCTCTAATCCGTCCTACGGGTCCCGGACTACGGTAGACTTAAAGGTCTTTCACAGGTGGTAGACTTGACATCTGTACACCGTAATTCCCAAAGGAGTACTCCCACCGGACGTCTCGTTCAGGATCATATTTATGGGTCATTTTACTGTCATTAGGAACAACTGTTCGTTTCACACAGTTAGAATGTAGACCGGGAGTCCTCGTGTCGTATTTAAGAGTATAGAGTCTTCCCCTAATTAGACGGAAAGGTGAAGTATTTCTCCAAAACTCATCTATAAAACCGAGAGTCTTTTCGTAAGTGGAGTTTTTGAATTTGTTGGTCAGAGTCTATCTTTTACGGAGTCAATTTCTCTGGTACCATAAAATGAAGATTTGTATTAAAACATATTTTATAAGAATATTGGTAGTAGGTTTATTTGACAGTAGGTTAAAATAACTTCGTGGAAGTCGAGGTAGTTGTCGTACAGCTATTAAGACATCATTCTACACGACACGATACGAATCGACGAGTCAGCACAGGTTGAGAAACGGTGGGACACCTGACTTAGGGGGGTCCAAGGAGAGAGGTACCCTAAAAGGTCCGTTCTTATAACCTCACCCAACGCTACGAGAGTAGGTCCCCCAGAAGGGTTGGGTCCCTATCTTGGGTCCAGAAGGTGTAACGTCCGTCTAAGAAATAGTAGACTCGGTGGTCCCTTCGAGGACATCATCCTATGTACTCAAATTAAGACCTTTCTTTTTTTCCCTACGTCTCTTTGAAAAGCATAGGTGACGACATATCTTGTAAGAGGGAACCGTCAAGTCATCGAAAACGTTTAAATTGTAAAGGTTGTAAATTTTTAGAGGATGTTCCTGAAGGGACTACCTGGTCACTAATGCTTAGACGAAGGTCACGTCCCCTGTACCTAAACTTGGGACCAGTTCTCTGATTCGAGGATGTACGGCACCCCGTGGATAGACACGAAACCTCGACGTTGATGACTCGGATACTCGAGACCTCGGACACGAGGTGCTCTCTTCGGGTACTTGATGTCGTTTCGGGTCCCGTCGGTTTTATTTTCATTATTATTAATTAAGTAATTATTTATAATTTTTAAGGATGTTTATCAAAGAGAGGTATTAAAGACTTCAAGTACAGAGGTAAAAGAGTCAGGTGTTTGGAACCAAGGAGAGAAAGATAACTTAGGTATAGAAGAAGTAGTTAAGGAAAGTCGAGACTGAAAAAGGAGGGAGGAGACCAAAACGTACACTTACATCTTAGACCGTGGTTGGTGAGAGAAGATCCGATTTGAGAACGTTGAATAAACCGTGGACTTCGGGTCCCAATAAATCTAGTTTAATACAGTGACAAACAGGTCATATCGGGTCTCCGTAAGAAAGAGTGAGTCTAAGTTCAAGGTCAAGAGTGACACCCAGGAACCCCGGGTCACCCTGGGATGGTGACGGAAAAGGTATCTATAGGGGGAGACAAGAGGAGAAGGAGTCGAGGGGAACGAGGGAGGTGGGGTAACGGAGGTCGGGATCAAAGGTACCTACTGGGTCCAGGGGAGTCCAAAAACCGGAAGAGTCAGTAGGTCGGGGAGGTAGGTCCAGACGTGTCTGAAATGGAGGAGTGGGCGAGTCGAGACACGTTTGTAACCAAAGTACCTTGTTAAAATTATTTCGACACTACAGTAGGTAAAGACAAAGGAAAAAGGAATGAAAGAAAATGAAGAATCGTAACGAGTAGTGGGATGTACAATATATATATATATATATAAAAAAAACGCGACTCGTTTGTCTCTAGTTTGGCCATATTTACGTAAAAACCAGACAGAGGACAGACGAGAGACGTCACGCTCGTGACAGTATCGTCCTCGACTTAAAACAAACGACGACTTAGAGTAAGAAAGGACTGCTGTCATCACGAACCGTGTATCATCTACGAGCACAAACAGCTTGTATACTCATTGACTAAATGACCGATTTATTTATTTATGTATTGTCCTTTAAAGTATGTCTACGATTTTAAAACGACCTCGTAAAAGGGAGATGAAGTCATGTTGTCTCTGTAGATTTCCACATTTTTTCTCATTTTTCGTTCTGATTGTGTCCTGATAATATTTCCAGTGACCAAAGTAACCCCTTATAATCTCAGGTACTCGTGTGAAAGACACTCAAACTCTATGTTTTTCGGATTTTACGTTGGAAGTCAAGTCAAGTCAAGTCAACGAGTCAGCACAGGTCGAGAAACGTTAGGGTACTTAACGTCGTGCGGTCCGGAGGGACAGGTAGTGGTTGAGGACCCCAAGTGTGTTTGAGTGCAGGTAACTCAGTCACTACGGTACGTCGGTAGAGTAGGAGACAGCAGGGGAAGAGGAAGACGGGGGTTAGGGAGGGTCGTAGTCTCAGAAAAGGTTACTCAGTTGAGAAACGTACTCCACCGGTTTCATGACTTCAAAGTCGAAATCGTAGTAAGGAAGGTTTCTTGTGGGTCCTGACTAGCGGAAATCTTACCTGATCAACCTAGAAGAACGTCAGGTTCCCTCAGAGTTCTCAGAAGAGGTTGTGGTGTCAAATTTTCGTAGTTAAGAAACCGCGAGTAGGAAGAAGTGTCAGGTTGAGAGTGTAGGTATGTACTGATGACCTTTTTGGTATCGGAACCGATCTACCTGTCAACAGTTTTTTCATTACAGAGACGAAAAAAGAAAAATAAATAAAAATTTAAAAAAAATTTAAAAATGAAATAAAATGAAATGTTATGACATAACCAAAACAGTATGTAACTGTATTTAGGTGGTACCCATATATGTTCGAGGGTTAGGACTTAGGGGGAGGGTCGAGGGTGGGATATAGTAGAGAGACCTAGTAGGGGTACGTGGTCGGGGTTCGTAGGACATAGGACATAGCTTGTATCTGACCGTGAAGCAAAGAATGTACTATCATATGTACAAAGTCACGGTAAGAGGGTTTAGTAGGGTGGGAGAGGGAGAGGGAGTCTTAGGTTTTCAGGAAAGATATGTAGACACAGAGAAAACGACAGAGCGTATGTCCCAGTAGTAATGGTAGAAAGATTTAAGGCATATATACACAGTCATATGACATAACCACAAAAAGAAAGACCGAATGAAGTGAGACATATTAACCGAGGTCAAAGTAGGTAGAGTAATCTTGAGTAAGTTTACATAAGAAAAATTACCGACTCGTTATGAGGTAACACATATACATGTCGAAAGAATAGGTAAGTAGACGACTACCTGTAGATCCAACAAAGGTACAGGACCGATAATATTTGTCACGACGCTACTTGTAACCCCATGTGTACAGAGAAAGTTAAGATCAAAGGAGCCACAAATACGGGTCGTCACCCTAACGACCCAGTATTCCGTCGAGATAAACGTTAAAAAATTCCTTAGAGGTGTGACAAGAGGTATCACCGACATGATCAAACGTAAGGGTGGTTGTCACATTCTCCCAAGGGAAAAGAGGTGTGGGAGAGGTCGTAAATAACGAACATCTGAAAACCTATCGTCGGTAAGACTGACCACACTTTACCATGGAGTAACACCAGAACTAAACGTAAAGAGACTATTACTCACTACAACTCGTAGAAAAGTACACAAACAATCGGTAGACATACAGAAGAAACCTCTTTACGGATAAATCAAGAAACCGGGTAAAAAACTAACCCAGCGAATAAAACAGAGACGGAAAATTATACGACAGATCCAACCAGTATTGAAAGGAAGGCTCCTCATTCGCAGAAAATTAAAGTACCGACGTTACGTTGGAATGTCTATTGGTAAATGGATTTACATGTTCCATTTATTCGTCTAAATCTAATACCTTCCAAAATTTCGGTGCAACGAACACAAACTTATAAAAACAAGGACTATCTATAAATGGTTCACCCCTAGTTTACGTACATTCCACGTCAAACTTCGATGTGCACTTTTTCCATTTTGTTCATGACCGAAAGTTTCCTAAAGTCGAACAACTCCACCGCTTTGTGTTTCGTACATGGACTTATAGTGTTACTTTTTAATTTGACTATTTGGAATTCCTCACTAGTGTACTCCTTCAATAGTTTACATAGCCTACACGAAACTTAGGGAATCCACCTCTACGTGTACGGTCTCGTCTCACACTCTCGCTCATATCCTGTCCTTCCCTTTTGTGACCCACGTAGCGGAGTCACTCGTAAATAACTCGTGAATGACATATGGTCCCGAAGGTACCACCGAGTCTACCATGTCTAAGATGGACGTTACGTCCTCTGGTCCCAAACCAGGGACTCAACCCTTGTAGGGGACCTCCTCCCGTACCGTTGGGTGAGGTCATAAGAACGGACCTCTTAAAGTACCTGTCTCCGCAGACCTCCCAATATACAGGTACCCCAGCGTTTCTGACCCTGTGCTGACTTGCTGGTTGTGAAAGTGAAAAGAAATGATAAATTATACGGTATCCGATCCGTAACTTGTAAGTTCTGTCTTTTTTTTCAGACACAGGGGCTAGATACTACTTTATCTACGTATTAAGTCACTAAAGAATTCTTTCCCCTCATAACACACCAACTGGAAACTGGTCTCTCAACACCCCTATGTTGTCCCCTTCGACGGAGGTGGACTCTTAATCGTTCCGGTCCTCTTATGGTGGTCTCGAAGGTACATCCCCTACCCTCTCCGACCCCTCTGTCATACACACACACATATACACACAGGTTCTTCTACCTTTTATTGTAAATCACTTCTCCGTTCTTCCCGACAATGGACCCCCTCCGATGGTTCTCGAACTACGACGGTTTCGTTTGTAGAAGTCTCTAGTCCTTTTCTTTTTCGTTGTCCAAAACCATTATACTGAACTCTTGAGAAAAATTTGGAATAAAAGGAAAAGAAAGAAATAAAGTAAATAAATAAAAATGGTAAAACAGGTAATCATTCATATGTGAAGTCACCGTAATTCAGGTAACTGTTGCGACATGTTCGCAGTTGTGGTAGGTGGAGGTTTTAAAAAGGTAGGAGGGTTTACCTTTGAGACAGGGATATTTGTCACCAAGGAGGAGGAAGGTTCGGGATAAAAATCTTTAACTTCACTATATACCTGATATTTAACCTTGTTCTTTCTGGTCAATCTTCTTATAACGTTGAGACTAACTTCGATAACACAAAAATAGACAAAAAGTCCTTTGTAGTATAACCATTCAAGAAAAACTCCAGTTTAAATACCGGTTATTCTAAAATTCTTTTCACAGTAAAGTTTAAACCATACCTACCTTTCATAAATTTTCGAAATTTTTTTTTGGGATCTTTGAGTATTAGAACCTAAAAATCACTCTTTACGAAGTGAAAATTAACTTGATTCGATCAAATTATCTTTTCTTAAAAATATTCAAAACTTTATTTTCACCATAGGTTAGAATATTTATTTTTTGACGTAAAGACGGTTTAAAATAAACTACATTTGGGTTCAAGTGTTAATCGAAACTAATTTGAAAGTCAGTGGGACAGAACAAAACTCATGCTGTTACGAATTCCATCAACTTTTAAGTATAAATTTTCGAAATAAATACTTTTGAGTACAAAAGACTTAAAAGACTACTATCAAAGTCTTAATCTTAAACGAAACGTTTTCGATTTTATCACTTTGGTAAAAATCAATTTTAAATGTAAGTGTCATACAAACATAATCTTACGTACATAGGTTAGTATAAACCACTTTAAATAAGATAAAGTTTCCACATAAAGTTTTTAAACTACTAATTCATCTATATTCTTTCCTTCCTGTCTCAATTCAATTAAATGTTAAGACTCATTTTATTGACGAGAATAATTTTACATTAAGACCACAGTATTGACTATGTATCATTATAATAGTACTTTAAGGGTAACGTTACGAAGGATACCGAAGGTACTTCATCTCCCGAAATGGTAAAGATTGACTGGAAGGCAAAACAAAATCAGTGTTTAATGGGGGAAGATGGGACAAATAAATTGAATATACGTCTCGTGTAGTACTCTTTGCGACCTGACCTTCTTTGTGTTCGACCTTAGGTCTAACGGTCCTCTTTATAGTTATTGGAGTCTATATGTCTACTGTGGTGGGAATACCGTCTTTCACTTCTCCTCGATTTTTCGGAGAACTACTTTCTCTTTCTCCTCTCACTTTTTCAACCGAATTTCGAGTTGTAAGTCTTTTACTTCTAGTACCGTAGGCCAGGGTAGTGAAGTACCGTTTATCTACCCCTTTGTCACCTTTGTCCCAGTCTGAAATAAAACACCCCGAGGTTTCAGTGACGTCTACCACCAAAGTCGGTACCTTAATTTTCTGCGAATGAGGAACCTTCTTTACAATACTGGTTGGATCTGTCGTATAAGTTTTCGTCTCTGTAATGAAACGGTTGATTTCAGGCAGATCAGTTCCAATACCAAAAAGGACACCAGTACATACCTACAATCTCAACCTGACACTTCTTTCGACTCGCGACTTCTTAACTAAAAAAAAAAAACTTAGTCAAAAAAGTAAACTTAGTCAAGACTACTCTACCTACTTTGACCTCGACTAATATGTCTCACTTCATTCGGTCTTTCTTTTTGTGGTTATGTCATATGATTGTGTATATATACCTTAAATCTTTCTACCGTTATAGGAACGCTGGGACATACGTTCTGTCGTTTTTTCTGTGTCTACACATATTGCCTGAAAACCTGAGTCTCCCTCTCCCTCTCCCACCCTACTAAACCCTCTTACCGTAACATTGTACATATGATAGTACATTCTTAGCTTAACGGTCAGATACAGACTACGTCCTATGTCGTACGAACCCCGACCACGTATCCCTACTGGGTCTCTCTACAATACCCTTCCCTCCACCTCCCCCCCACGTACAAACCCTTGCGTACATTTTTTATTTCTNTAAAATGTTTTTTTTTTTTTTTTTTTTTCTTAACTACAAAAACTTGACACTACAACCTCTTCTGAGAACTCTCAGGGAACCTGACGTTCCTCTAGGCTGGTCTCTAGTCGGGACCCTAAAGAAACCTCCCTTACTACAATTTCGACTTTGAGGTCATGAAACCGGTGGAGTACACTTCTCAACTGAGTAACTTTTTCTGAGACTACCACCCTCCCTAATCCCCGTCCTCCTCTTCCCCTGTTGGTTCCTATTCTACCGACCTACCGTAGTGACTGAGCTACCTGCACTCAGACTCATTTGAGGCCCTCAACCACTACCTGTCCCTCCGGACCGCACGACTCTAAGTACCCCAGCGTCTCAGCCTGTACTGACTTGCTGACTTGACTTGACAGAGAAGCTATCGGAGATTTTAAAATTTTAAAGACAAAATTTTAAAATCTCCGATAGTGACTTTCACTTCCCGACCTTTTTCTATATGGTGCGTTTATCTCTGGTTTTCTTTCGTCCTCACCGTTATGAGTATAGGCTATTTTATCTGAAATTTTGTTTCCGACACTTTTCTCTGTTTCTTCCGGTGATGTATTACTAGTTTCCTTGTTAGGTTCTTCTTCTATATTGTTAATATTTATATATACGGGGGTTATATCCTCGGGGCGTTATACATTCTGTTTACGATTGTTTATACTTTCCCCTTTAGTTGTTATTGTGTTATTATCACCCTGTGAAATTATGGGGTGAGTGTGGATACCTGTCTAGTTGATTTGTCTTTTAATTGTTTCTTTGCGTTTGAAATTTACTATGTAATCTAGTCAATCTGGATTAACTATAGATATCCTGTAAAGTGGGGTTTTGTTACTTAAAGTGAAAAAAAAGTTCACGAGTACCTTGGAAGAGGTCCTATCTAGTGTAGGACCCGGTATTTAGATTTGAACTATTTAAGTTTTTTTAGCTTTAGTAAGGTTCGTAGAAAAGACTGGTATTACGTAATTCTAATCTAGAGTTAATGTCCTCTTTTTGATAATTTTTAAGGTTGTATACCTCCAACTTGTTGTGTGAAGACTTATTGGTTGTTTAGTGTCTTCTTTAGTTTTTTCTTTAGTTTTATACGTATCTTTGATTACTTTTACTTTTGTGTTGTTGGGTTTTGGACACCCTGTGATATTTTCGTCACGATTCTCCTTTCAAGTATCGTTATGTCCGTATGGAGTTCTTTGTTCTTTTTTCAGTTTATTTATTGGATTGAGATGTTGATTTCGTTGATCTTTTCCTTCTCAACCTCTTGGGGTCTCAATCATCTTCCTTTCTTTAGAATTTTTAATCCCGTCTTTATTTACGTTTTCTTTGTTTTCTCTGGTATCGTTTTTAGTTGTTTCGGTTTTCGACCAAGAAACTTTCCTATTTATTTTAACTGTTTGGTAATCGGTCTGAGTAGTTCTTCGTTTCTCTCTTTTTAGTTTAGTTATTTTAATCTTTACTTTTACCTCTCTAGTGTTGTCTGTTGTGTCTTTATGTTTCCTAGTATTCTCTGATGATAGTCGTCAACATACGGTTATTTTACCTGTTGCACCTTCTTTACCTGTTTAAGAATCTTTTCATGTTAAAAGGTTTTGACTTGGTCCTTCTTTATCTTTTAGAATTGTCTGGGTAGTGTTCGTG
>SJYO01018169.1:24916171-25203056 GCA_006410555.1 Capra ibex | reverse complement strand
AATTTTTCTTAAGTAAACTTAGTCAAGACTACTCTACCCACTTTGACCTCGGTTAATATGTCTCACTTCATTCGGTCTTTCTTTTTGTGGTTATGTCATATGATTGTGTATATATACCTTAAATCCTTCTACCGTTACTGCTGGGACATACGTTCTGTCCTTTTTTCTGTGTCTACACATATGGTCTGAAAACCTGAGTCTCCCTCTCCCTCTCCCACCCTACTAAACCCTCTTACCCTTAATATTGTACATATGACAGTACATTCTTAACTTAGCGGTCAGGTACAGACTGCATCCCACGTCGAACGAACCCCGACCACGTACCCCTACTGGGTCTCTCTACAACACCCCTCCCTCCACCCTCCCCCCAAGTACAAACCCTTACGTACATTCTTAATTTCTAAAATTTTAATTTTTTTTTTATTTTTAATTTTATTTTATTTTTTTTTTCAACTTCCTTTTTTTTTATTTTTTTATTTATTTTAAAGACAAAATATACATATATTTGTTCAGGGACTTAAAGGAATAAAAAGAAGAAAGGGAGATAAGAGAAAGGTCGTTACCTTTCTCAAGTGAAACCTCGAGTGAAACTACCTAAACCTATGTAGTGATTCCAGTAGAACACCAGACCTTCACTTGTAAAGGACCATAAAAATAAAGAGACGACCTATAGACGTAGTCTCGTAGGTTACCTACTGGGGATCTTAGAGAGGTTATTACACAGTTTTAAGACAGAGGAGTAGGAGTTTTGAGGTAATGGTAGTGGGGATAGTACACCAGAGGTTCAGTGACCCAGGTTTGTCAAAAACACCCCCGAGGGGATGAACCGGGTAGAAATGAAGTGAGAATTTGGAGACATCCGGAATCAGAACGTAAGTACTTGTCCCAGATTGAAAAGAGATAAATAAAGGACCGAAATAGGGTACTTTAGATAGAATAAACGATATATTTCTGACTAGAAATACTTCATACTGACTGATTACGTCCTAAAAAAAAGGACGGTGAGACGTCTATACTGTTGATTATGTGGTTTTACTCGAGTAATAGAATAGGTTGTCGATCAAAGGGAAGAACGTAGGGGTCACACTTGAACTCTGTTGTAGGGGTCATTTTACACTCGATGTACAAACAAAACGGGGAACGACACAGGAGTGGAGGATCTTCTCAGAAATAGTAGTAATCCGTGACTCATAAAAACTTATTTACTTGTTTACTTGTAGTAGTCGAAGGTAGGAGGTAGAGACATTGTTAGTGACTTTGAGAAAATAGGAAAGACACAAAAAATAGTAGTCAGACGAGTGACAGTAAAAAAGAACGGTCCTCTTACACAGGTATTGGAAAAATGGCTGCCTTCAAAATAGAGTACTCATCAATATTGGTACGGAAAAGAGACAGATCTTGTGTGGTCACCAGGGAGCCAAGGACTTAAAAATCGGAACTTAGATTTGAGAGATGCCGGATCGTACACGGATTAAACGTCACAATAAAAGACGATGAGGAACGTCTTGAAATATATGACAGATCAATTTGAATGTCAGAAGGAGAGTAGATGGAGAAGGGTTAGTTGATAGGGTTATACAGATCCTTGGCCCCTAAGGATCTTGAGTCTAATAAGTCGCGATCTCAAACCTTTCAAGGTCCTCTTGGTCCTGGTGAAATTGCACGAGATCGGAGACACGGAAATCAGGTGTTCAGTGGATAAGAACCTTTAGATACAGACGAGGAGAAACAGATTTGACGTAACAGGAAATTTTAGTACAGCTCGTCAAAAATTTATTCGGGGGGAAGTGATTGGGACTCGGTCCTATTGGTCCGTTACTGTAGGGTCGCGAGTTTTAGACAGTACAAATAGACACTTAAAGATCGTAGAGTACTTTACGAAGTAAACATAAATCGCCAATTATTTATACGTAATTTACTTGTTTAACGGAAGATCGTCTTATGTAAGATTTTAGATGTCAAACTGAAAGTTCTGGAAGCACTTATACGGATTGGTAATTGAGTAAACTTAAACAAGTTAATCTAAGTTACATTACATTTAAGTTGATTCTAAATATTTACAGATGTTAAAACGTCAGAATCAAGAGTAGACATAACGAAAAATAAGGGTAAACTGGGTTAAAACGTTTACATGATACGGAAAGGAAAACAGAAAACAGAACTGATATTCTGGTGGGAGTTTTCCGTTAATGGACTTAGAGACGGACAGGATTAGGTAGTGTTAACAATTCCAGGTCTAATTGTTGACGGGGGGTACTCGTAAATAGTAGTCAGGGTTCCCTAAGGAAATTAGAGCGTGGAACGAACCTTATAAGAATGTGAGGACTACGGGAACCTCAAGATGATGTAATAAACAGTAGAAATAGAAAGGAGGAATGATCTAACTTTCGTTAGTAGAGACGTAGAAGTAGTAAAAGAAAAAAAAATTTAAAAGAAATTTTTTTAAAAATTTTATATTTAAACAAATAAGATTAACCTCCACTTAATGAAATTTTATAAAAAAACCAAAACAGTAAAAGATTAAGTTACGGACCACGTACATAACTTGTTTTATAATTAAACACAAAATTTTAATATTTAATTTTTACGCACTTAAAACTTTAGGTTTACTTTCACTTTTATAGATGAGAATAATTTCTACTTTAACACGACGTCTGGTAGATTACCTCCGTCTAAATCTTCGTAAATTGAAATTAAAAATGTCCATACTTAAGTCTGTAAAGACCCTATCCAGTGATTTACACTGGAACTGTCGTTATAAAGGGAATAAATAAAGTTTCTTATAAAATGTCTCTTTCTTAGGACGAACTAATAAATCGATGATTTTCGTATATATGAAGGAAACTTAACTTTTAATCGAATTCAAAGACATAGAGAAAATATTCAACAACGGTACCTTTGTTACAGAGGTGGTAAAACAGGCGAGATTTATAATATAGACAATAACGTGACATACATTCCTATAGTGTATGTCTGTTTCTTTAGTGTTAAATGCCAAATACCTTCTAGTTTAAATTATGAAGTATCACATTTATGTGAGAGGAAATATGATCACCGAGATTATAAACCCTTTATTAACCCCTTACCATTCTGTGAGAGTAAATTTTTCAAAAATTACCTCCATTAAATATTAGACTTTTATTCCTCACTATAAACAAAATGATTCCACAATGTAAGGTCCAAGTCGTGTACCGGTGTCTCAAGACAATAACACTTCCCGAAACACTTGAATATAGACGGAAAGGTGAAATCATCACATTTATTAACGAGGAAGTTCAGTACAGTCAAGATAGTTCTGAAGTGAGAAGGAACTTAAGGGTCAACTCGGAAACGTACAGAGAGAGTGTGTGTTCCTCTGCTTCCTCAGATAGGAAAGTGGTAGTAGGACGGTAGATTAATACAAGAATTAAGGAAAGTTTCTAGAACTGAATCGAAAAATAAACGGAAAGTCTGTTTCGCATACAGTAGGAGTGGTCCATTTTCCTTGTCCTCTTTCTCGGTCTCTAGTCTGTGCTCCTTAGGACTACCCATCCCCAACACAACTTTATACTCACAAGTGGTAAGTCTCCTTAGTCGTTCCTAATTATAGGACTCCCAGAACAGAAATTTTAGTTAATACACAGGTTGTCATGACTAAGTGTCGGAGTTGGACCCAGTCGTTTAGACAATAGTAATTTGTAAGAGGAAGAATGGACCTTAGAACACCTTACACTCATGACACCCCAGTCGTCCCAACATTTATTAAATCTTTTCCGACACATATATCTACTTGAGTTTACTTACCACGAAAGACACTCACCGAAAAACTCATTTGACTTGATTGTTACTACTCTAAGTAAATGAGTCTTTTGTTTGTATTAGACCTGTGTAACATCACCCCTTCGAGATACAATCCTTCCGTACCACAACTTAAAGTTCACATAAATCGTGTCATTCTGTTCCATTCTTCTTCGGGTTTTCGCATCATTTAGTTTGGTAGTATTCACAGTGTTTTTATAAAATTTGTTAAGAATCCTTAAGTCACCGAATGAAGACTGACCCTCCTAGTTCTTTGTCGTACTTGTTCCCGTACCTCCCCGCACTACATCTCGGAGTTCCGAACTGTCCTATATACCTATGGTTAATATTTGTACTGTTCGCCCTTCCTTAAAGACCAATTCTCCTATAGGAAGATCTATACAAAAGTCTGTGCAATTTAAACTAAACGAGTCCTTTATAAGTCCCTCTAGAGAGATCGTGTGTCAATACTTTCGTTTCCCCTTCAAGTTCTTTCTCGTTCTTTCTCACAGATACCGTGACTGTGGGAGCAACCTTTAAGTCTGGTAACCAAGGACTTCCCCCTACAGTAAATCTAACTATTCTTCTATCATGTCTCCAACAATTCCCTTATTTCCTATTCGTTTGTCTGTTTTTTTAGCTTTGGAACCTTCACAAATATCATTTCTTTTCCCCTTCTTTAGTCTCAATCCGGCTTTTAGTATCTTCATGTCATCCCACCTGTAGCTGTTGTCCATACCTCGGTACATAATTCCTTTCCCGTCCAGTTCGGGTAGTGAACCTCCTACTCCTGTTTAGTCACTGTGAACCACTATAAAATCTATAGTCTAAATGACCCTATGTTCCCCGACATCCGACCCACTTCCTCGTTCGTGTATATATGATAGTAACCTTTTCAAAGTCACTTTTAACTTTTTATATTTTCTAAAAGTACTTATCACCTTTAACCTACTAGTGTTCCAAAACATTAATAGTTAACGTTTATATCTCAAAATAAGAATACAAAAATTAAAGCCTAAGGAAAAGACGAAGACCACAAATTGATACCATAACAGACTAAAAAAAAAAACCACGTTGAAACCAGTAACATCGTGTCAATAAAAAAATACTCCCATACACGTACGTACGAGTTAGTGAGTCAGCACAGACTGAGGAACGCTGGGGTACCTGACATCGGACGGTCCCAAGAGACAGGTACCCTAAAGAGTTCGTTCTTGGGACCTCTCCCGACGGTAAAGGAAGAGGTCCCCTAAAAGGGTTGGGTCCCTAGTTTGGTTTAGAACACATAATCATGTGACCGTCTTCCTAAGATATGGTGACTCGGTAGACCCTTCGGGGAAGACTCCCACATCAAACGTAAAAAAGTATTTTACCATATAAAATCCTACGGACGATATATAGAATGGTAAACCGGTTACAGGACGTAACATCTCATGTCTAGTGGTTCCAGAGGACATTTTTTAATATTACCGGAGCGGACCGGCTCTCATACTCGAAAGGAGACACGATTTCTATGTATTGAATAAACATAGACTCATAAAGAAACTACTTAAGTATCTTCTTAAACGAAAGAAAAGGATGGACAGTAAACAAACGGAAAGTCGAAAATAAAATTCTTAAGGTCTAAGAAGAAGTCACTCTTGAGTCGTTCATAGAGTCAAAATGGACTTTTCCCTACTAGAAAGAATTCATTCGATATGTTAGAGTCGTGTTTTTTTATTGTAACTCCTTTCTACTTCTCGTCCTTTCCTTTTACAGGACAAAAAAAAAAAAAAGGAGCACATCGAGTATCTCGTACGTTCCAAAATTAATTTCAGTTAATTTTTAAAAAGGGTCCGAAGTCGTGGACTCTCTTTGTACCTTCAGAAATCTCGAAGTCACTTTCAAAAAAAAAAAAAAAAATTCGAATTTTTTACCGAAATAACTCAACCGAATAGGAGGGACGTCGGACTTTCGTCGAGGGAAGTGAGAAACTTCGAGGGTGATCCGCGGGACGGTCCACGTTTCGCCTGGAGTAAGGACCCGACTCTAGGAGACGAAAACACAAACACCGAGCCCCGTCCAAAGTTTTGCCTATCTAGTTCAAGAACCAAATCGGTCAGAAATTTTGTGTACGTTAAATATTTACTCGATAAAGTCGGGACTCTTTCTTCACAAACAACCTAGTAATGAAAACTTTACAAGACTACAAGTTAAGAGATGCATAAAGTATGTCAAGGACTTAGGACTTAATAAGTGACCCAAAATATCTCATCCTTGTTCTTCGTCGTTAATTTATTAAAAAAAGGAAACTAAATAGGTCAGACAGTTTCTTTTTATTTTCACAACCTCTGAAAGTTTATAATGATAACCTCTTTTCCGAAATTTACAAAAGATACAGACACTTAGCTAAATACAAAACATTTATTCCAGTGGACATAGAAAAAATTGGTTTCCCCTATCATCCCACACCACCCTACCTTTTTATTCCATAAATCCCAATCTATGTATGATAATATATATTTATATATTTACTGTTCCTGGATGACATATCGTGTCCCTTGTATGAGTTATAGAATATTATTGTATGTTACCTTCTCCTATATTTTTTCTCACATATATATATATATATATATATATTTTGTTAGTGAAACGACGTGTTGTGTTCGATTACGTTGTAACATTTAGTTGATATGGAGTTATTTATTTATAAAAATTTTCACACTATGGTTTAAACACGCCATTTATACGTAGTGAACATAGGACGGTCAGGAGACCTGGACCATCGTCTCCCACTTCGGGTACTATTCTTTATCAGATACGAAAACAAAGAGTCACCTCCTCTTCCTTCCAAGACCCCTTTACAAATTTCCAATTTTACAAATATTTACATTTTTAGTTCTTTTTACTTTACAGAACTTTTTTAGATGTACTATAAACCAAACTTTATGGAAGGTTTTTAGAGTTTTGTCTAATACGTAACACCCAGTCATCACTTCTTAGGTGGACAGTTACGTCCTCTACGATCTCTACGTCCAAGTTAAGGACCCAGCTCTTCTAGGGGGTCTCATCCTTTACCGTTGGGTCAGGTCATAAGAAAAAAAAAAAAAAAAATGAAATGTTATAACATAACCAAGGTCATAAGAACGGACCTTTCAGGGTACCTCTCTCCTCAGACCACCCGATGTCAGGTACACCAGAGTATCTCGACCTGTGCCGGCTCATGAGTACGTACGTATGTACCTTCGTTTTCTTTACTTTACTCCACTTTGTGGAACTTATTAAATCCCGTTCTTCATCCACTCAGTTTTCGATTTAGGATGACCCTAAATGAACGAGAGAACTTACAATCTCTGTATTTAAATCATAGAAACTGTAAAACAAGTAGGACGGGTTGAGTTCACAAGACCCTTGACCTCTATACAGTCGAAGGTGTCTTACCAAGTAAGAATTATAAAAAGTTTATCCACAACAATATGAACCTGAAGGGACCACCGAGTCTACCATTCCTTAGACGGAGTCACGTCCTCTACTCACAAGTTAGGGACTAAACCCTTCTAGGGGACCACCTCCTTTACCGTTGGGTGAGGTCATAGGAACGACCCTTTAGGGTACCTGGTCCGTCAGACCTCCTGACGTCAGGTTCCCCAGTGTTTCTCACCTTGCACTGGCTCACGGATTGTGAAAGTAAAAGAAACGATATGCATAGATATTAGTACTTTTTAGATTCAACATAAAAGTGTATCTTCTAGAATTTGGACCACCCCAATAAAGATACATCACATTTATTAACAAAATTATCGTCTAAGATAACATAATAAGTCTTGTAAATAAAAACGGAATTTTAAAATTTGTTCGTGACAGAAGAAACATCAACCCAACGAAAGTGAAGATTCGTTACTACACTATCCTGAGTCAATACTCACTGCAAACCTAGTATGTTTGCACACAAGATTCCGTCCCAGAACGACTGCGATACTACCTAACAAGTATAGGTTTGCAAAAATTCCTTTTATTTTTTAGACATAAGTTTATCCGACTGTAAATAACTTCCTTAGTAAAATGTGAGATGGTGATTAACAAAAGGAATTGAAAGTGATCGAGGAGTACTAATAATAATAGTTTTTAAAAAGTTGGGAAACCTTGAAGGGTTTGAAAACTTAGTCTACACTATAAAGGTAAGATCAGTGACCTTTGAGTCACCACTTACGATTAAACCCCTAAGTAGATTCTAAGCGACAAAAATTCTAAGATTTATTTAGGGACTGGGATTTGTAGTGTCCAAAAGAACCGTCGTTTAGATAATTTCCGGATGTTTTCCTTTATGTAGTTTCGTCTCTTTCCTGTGAATGTATAAAATACCAAAATTATAGAGAGTCGTTATGATTTTTTGATAGTTTCCGTAGTGTAAAGATCATTATAATTTGTTCTTTTCTATAAAAAGAATGAAGATTTGAAAAAATAGGTGTAGAAGACGAAAAATCTTTGAATATCAAAAATACCTTAAAAAGTTAAGTAAAACACGAAATCTAAAGGAGAAATTAAGAACGGGTAAAAAGTACACTAAATTTGAATAACTCTTTGAAAAATCACGAATTAATTAATTTATTTAGTCCAAACAGAAGGTTTCAAAGACTTTGATAAATTCGAAGATATAATGGATTTAAGATCTAAACTTTAGTTTAAACTTACTTTTAAACTTTCCAAAAATCTAAGTCGTTTATAAATGACTTTTTAATGACACAAGTTAGAGGAAATGGATTATGGTGTCTACGTTTATCTTATTATCAGTGAGTTCTTCGAATATTATATACATCAACCTTGTAAAATAGACTTTATTTTCAGTCTTATCCTCTTGACGGTAATATATCCCCAAAATTTTACCAACTTTCCTAATCTTCTCTGTTGAACCATCCTCCACTTTAAACTTGACCAACACAGATCCGGATTCATCTTAACTACACTACAGACCCTCTCTCTTCCACTATCTTCCGTAAGGACCCCTACCTACCTCGCACTCATTACAGAGTCTCCTTTCACTACCCCCGCGTGGCCATAACCTCAAATTGACCTAATAACCTATAAGTGACCTCTAGTCACCCCATACTCCGACCTTTTCCTCTGTCTCTGGTGGAACCTCTTTGAAATACACTAAGGTCCGTGAGTTACTCCACTGACTCACAGGAATTCTTCTCTGGACCACTGATTTTTTATTGTTGACCCGTAACTACAAAGGTCACCTAATCTCGTCTTTCGGAACGTCCGCTCTTTCGTTAAATACTTCTACACGTTTTGTAACACCAAATGCACCTTAGCTTTCCGGGACACCTAAGAAGTTAACACACCAGTACCGGGTTTTACAGTCTTTACTAGTTTCCGAACACGGAACCACTCACTCTCTTGTCTATGTAGAAACTTTCTCGGTCTCCAGTCTCCTCCGGACTCGAGACCCCCACTTTGCGTTGTAGGCGAGACCAGGACTCTTAAGTACCGCTACACCTCCTCGGGTTGTCCGTAGTAGACTGTAGACTGTTATTGGTGTCCGAGAACAAAGACCTCATCTCTACCCTACTCCCTCGGCAAGGTGTCTGTCTTACCAGGGTCTGATGTTCCTGTCTATCTTTTGGACTGCATCTTTGGTCTCCCTCTGTTTCAGTTGGACCTCTTCTCACAAAGTCACGCCCCTCCTTCCTCCTACTTTCATGTCAATTTTTCGTTAACTTTTTATTTTCAGTTTTAACGTACCCCTTTTTTATTTTAGTTCTGCGGAACGTTCACTACACTGACACCGTGTTTCTTCTGTGACCCACTTTACAAAATAGTGACTATAACAAATCTTAGTGACCGTGTATCACTGTTATTTTCGTCTAACGTTTTCTTTTTTTTTCTTCTGTGACCCACTATCGGACCTCCATGTGTCTCACCTTCCTGGTGTACTTTATGGACCTACACACCCTTTCGTCACCACTTCTTTATTAATCCCCTCACTCTTCCTCGTCTTAACTTAATCGTTTGGGGAATTTCTCCCTCTCTACGTCTCACGTCCTCCGATTTAACACAGTCTCTAGTACTTCCCGTTACACACACACACACACGAAAAACCGATTTGTCACCGAAAAGGAGAAGTCACCACTGAGATATATCTGGGGTTTCAGTCATTTCAACCCGTATTTCAGGGGTTCTCCGACCCCTAGGGACACTTTCCTAAAATCACCGTAATGTTCCTCGTAACCAGACCCCTGATGTGACCTCAGTGTCCAGTGAAGGAGTGAAACTAGTAATAATAAAAAGTTGAATCGACAATGTCCGAAGACTAATACTAGTATTGTCTTTTGTTCAGTAAATTTTTTATTTAGGGTTATCACTTCTATAATACACACAAATGATTTTTTCGAGAACTAAAAAAAAAAAAAGAAAACCACTAAAACCGGTCTTAACTCTTCATTAAAAATGAAGTTAAACGAAATACCCACAATAAATACTCATACACGTGAATGAAGTAAGAATCTTACCTACCTCAATATGTGCAACGACGAATCAGTAAAGTCAGTACAGGATGAGACACACTGGGATACACGACATCGGACGGTACGAGGAGACAGGTACCCTAAGAGGTACGTTCTTATGACCTTACCCAACGGTACGGGAGGAGGTCCCCTAGAAAGGTTGGGTGCCTAGTTTGGGTCCAGAGGAGATAACGTTCGTATAAGAAATAACGACTCGGTTATACATACTATAGGTTTATCATTGAAACATGTATTGTGGTGTGTTTTATAGGATTTATAGTTAAATTTAATACACATATACACAAACATACACGAATCAGTACAGAAACGTTGAGGTCATATTTAATATAATATACAATATATACATATATATGAGTCAGTTTTAGTAAATCAACGAAAATAGTTTTGATAATACTAACAGTTCTTTACGATATTATATACAATCTCTGTAAAATGATTCTTCTAAAATTTTAGACCTTTAACAATGTGTGTATATCTGTACATGTGTATACGGGTGTGTGTATGTACGTATGTGTACGTGTGTGTACACTTGTGTACGTACGTGTGTGTACATTTGTGTGTGTGTGTATAGGTCAAGGGAAGTTGAAAAATTGAGTGTTATAAGGTGTGGGGGATCTGAAGGAACATAGAACCACCTTCACACACCATTGAGACCCGGGTACAAAATATTCCCCTTTTCATCGTGGGGGACGTAGAGTTCCGGGTCGGATTTCGTAGAAGGACCAGTAAATACAACAGAGAGATCAGTCGAGTGGATCTTCCTATTCCTGAGACTCAATCTCTTCTTCCTTCCTACGTTCCTATGGTTCATGGGTTACGGGGAGAGTCTCCTGTAGAGGGATTCCTCTGTAACCCGCTTCGAGTGGGATGACACCTGAAATATGATTGTACTTTATTTGTGAACTGTACGATTCGGTGACAGAGAAGTTCCAACGAATAATGTTGTCGATTGTAATGACTGAGACTGAGTATGTCTTATAGAGTCATTTGAGTGTCCTTTTTTATTTTATTTTTATTTTTGGGAAATCCTAAACATCTATAAAAAAATATTTGTCTCGTAAAAATTATTATAAATGGGATTTATTCGACTTATAACAGTCTTTTCGTTTCAATTTACACAAAAAGAAGTAAAAAAGGATATTCGGAAGAACTTTAGATTCTAGTAATATATATAAGTTGTTTCTTTGAATAATGTTGTCGATTGTAATGACTGAGACTGAGTACGTTTTATAGAGTCATTTGAGATAAAGAGTATCCTTTTTTTATTTTATTTTTATTTTTGGGAAATCCTAGACATCCATAAAAAAAGATTTGTTTCGTAAAAATTATTATAAATGGGATTTATTCGACTTTTAACAGTCTTTTCGTTTCAATTTACATAAAAAGAAATAAAAAAGGATATTCGGAAGAACTTTAGATTCTAGTAACATTTATAAGTTGTTTCTTAACATACTGATAAGGATTAACAGAAACAGGCTACCTTGTGAAACCATTGTTTGAATGGAACTGTGTGTATACGATCTGTTATAAGAGGTGTTTGACAAACATGATCCTTTTAATGTTAATTAATTGAAATGATGTATTATAATAGTTTTCTATCTCAGAAGTCAATTAAAATCAATATGACTCTATATGAAAGGTCTAGGATTAAATCTTTATCTTTACGATAACTCTTGTAAAAAACAATATAGATATTTCCTATGTGTTATGAGTTTACGTATTTCATAGGGAATTTATTTTACGGATGCCACGTCTGTCTAGTATTTCAGCTTTACATTCAACTATTAACAACGACACGTCAGTGATTCAACACAGATTGAGAAACACTGGGGTGCTTGACGTAGTACGGTCAAGGACAGGAAGTGATAGAGGGTCTCAAACGAGTTTGAGTACAGATAACTCAGTCACTATTCTGGGATTCGTCATCCAATATTAGGTTTTCACCTGATTCGTCAGTCTCGACTGTCGTAGGTACACTCCTGGTGAGGACAAAACTACCAAAGGAACGTAAAAACTTTTGTAAAGGTCACAACAAAATTTGTTGAAATAAAGAGTCTCTAACGTATCTCTTTTATCTGATTTTCTATTACGTTGATGTAATGTATACAGATTAAGATACTTAAGGGACTTTAAATGGAACTTGTGGTTCTCCTTATGGTAAAGGTTGGGGTAGTGGTGACAGATTAAGACAACGAAGTCATTTTCTTTTTTTTTTCTAACACCTCTCCTCTGTTTCCTATGTTAAGGAAGGTAAGGTAAACATATGGTCTTCTTGAAAATTACCTTTATCGACTCTTTATGTGTTTAAGTAACACTGTAGAACATCTGACTGAGAACCTCTTCCTTTTTTTTTTACGTAATGGAACATTTACAGAAGGTTACTCTGTCAAAGGGTCAATACGAGGTCTTTTTTTCTTTTTTTTTAAGTCGAAGTTTTATTTAGAAAATAAAAGGAAAAGGAAAATTCTATTGTACAAAGAGGATAAAATATCGAAAAAGATCTGGACACTTTTACAAGTTAAGATTGTAGAATTTTTTACAAAAATAAACCTCGTATTGATGAAATTTCAAACAAATCAAAGACGACATAGTGTTACACTTGGTCGATATATAGATATGTATATAGAGTAAGGAGAACTCGGAGGGAGGGTAGAGAGGTAGGGTAGACATAACGACTAGGACGAGTGTCACGGTTAACAGAGAGACATAGAGTCACACGCGTGACAAACGACTCGGTCACCATCCGTTCTGCACTCGATTCTCCGACCTTCTTTTACACTGGTCGACATCCTTGATGTCTGCGTAAATAAGAGAGGACTGACCGCACCGTCGGTATTGTGTCGGAGAGAGGACCGACTGGGTCGTCGGTTTCGTCGTTGGTATTGTTTTAGTATTGTGTCGGTATTGTATCGGTATTGAGTTGGAGTATATTGTATTAGTATTACAGCGAGGTCGTATCGGGGGTACGTCGTCGTCAGTCCCGAAAGTACTATTTCGAGTATGTCCCCATGGTGTGTTTCATCGGACACTGGTTTACTCATGAAACACTACCCGTATGTGTCATGATATTTATTAGAGTCGAGAATGTATTTGGAATACTACACGTTTCAGTAACAAATGTCTTGTACTCCACTCTCCCGTGCTTTTGCACCTCGTTCTGTCGGACTGACCGTGGTAGAACAATTACAGGGGTGTGGTAGGGATCGAGTAGTTTTTCGAGACTCATCTCGAGGGACACAATTTATCGTAGGGTAATCGAGAGATAAAGTGTGTACCATCACATATATACAGTTACGATGAGAAAAATTTTCAGACGAGACACACAACAAGTCCACGATTCAGTACAGACTAAGAAACACTGGGGGTACCTGACGTCGTGCGAATCGAGGGGACAGGAAGTGATAAAGGGTCTCAAACGAGACTAAGCGTAGATAACTCAACTAATATGATAGATTGGTAGAGTAGAAAACAACGGGGGACGAGGAAAACAGAAGTTGCAAAGGATCCTAGTCTCAGAAAAGGTTACTCAGCCGAGAAACGTAGTCCACTGGTTTCATAACCTCGAAGTCTTAGTCAGGAAGGTTATAAGTCCTGACTAAAGGAAATCCTAACTGACGAAACTAGAGAAGCGTCAGATCCTTTGAAAGTTCTCAGAAGGAGTCGTAGTGTTAAGATTTCTTAGTAAAGAAACTGAGAGTCCGAAGAGATACCAGGTTGAGAGAATAGACGTTTAGTGATGATCTTTTTAACGTCGAAACTAATATACCTGGAAAGGACCGTTTGACTACAGAGGTTAAAACCTACGTGACAGATCAAAACAGTATCGAAAAGAAGGTTCCTCTTTCGCAGAAAATTAAGGTACGGACGTCAGTGGCAGACGTCACTAAAGTCTCCGGTCGTTTTCTTTTAAACCGTGACAAAGGTGAAAAGGGGGAAGATAAACGGTAGTTCACTACCCTGTTCTACGGTACTAAATTGCATGTTGGTTTAGGAAAAAGTATAAACAAAAAAGAAGATCGAAATAATTCAATATTAATGGTGTATCGTAGAATATTCAAATTCCATATGTCGTATTATTAGACTAAATATATGTAGTACTGTACTAAGTGTGTTATTTAAATCACTTGTAGATTGTAGAGTATATCTATTTTCAAATTTTTTATTTTTTTTTTAAAAAGAACACAATTGAGAATCCTAAATGAGAGTGTCGTTGAAAGTATATGTTATATGTAGTCACAATTAATACAACATGTAATTGTGGAAATTATAAATAAATAGAATATTGACCTACAAACATAGAACTCTGGTGGAAGTGACGGGCGGCGACCTCTGGTGTTTAGACTAGAGAAAAGGAACGAAAACTTCATTTTAACTGGTTATTGTGATACATTCAAAGACAATACGTAGTATCACTGTGGTATATATATATTTAAAGTTTGATTAGTATTGTTATTCAGTAATAATATACGGTGGTATACCTTAATAACCGATATAAGGGGTATGACATGGAGAGTGTGAGTCCTAAGTACATAAAATGTCGACCTTTGAACATGGAGAATTAGAGGAAGTCGATAAAGAAACGAGGAGTGTTAGGGTAAGAGATACTGTTGGTGAAAAAACAAGAGACATAGATATTGGACAAAGTTAAAAAATTACAAACAAGTAAACAAAATAGAAAGATCTAAGGTGTGTATCCACTTTAGAATCTCGCAAATAGAAGGAGACAGACCGAATAAAGTGAAGTGTATCTGGGAGATCCAGGTAGGTACAATGAAGTTTACCATCTTAAAGGAGGAAAACACCGATCATAAGGTAACACATATATATGTTGTAGAAATGGGAAAGTATACAATTACCTGTGTCCAACAAAAGTACAGAACTGGTAATATTTATCACGACGACACCTACGACCCCACGTACGTAGAAAAGGTTAATCGACACAAAAAAAAAAAAGGGGCTACTTATTGATCCTGACCTTAATGATCCAGTATACTACCAAAATACTGATTAAAAAACTCCTTTGAGGTACGAAAAGAGGAATCACCGACGGTGCTACATGTAGGGGTGGTTGTCACATGTTTCAAAGGGAGAAGAGGTGCACGAGTAGTTGTCGACAAGGAACACTACAAATACTACTATCGGTAAGACCGTCTAGACTTCACTAGAGAGTAGCACCAAGACTAAAAGTAAAGAGACTACTAATCATTATAACTCGTAGAAAATTACACATATACAACTGGTATGTGTACAGAAACCTCTTTATAAATAAATCTAGCATACGGTAAAAAATTTGTCCTAAGAAACTAAAAATCTATAACTCATTATGAGTTTGATTATTGAATTTCTATAGCTCAAGAAAAATATAAAACTCATAATTGTAGAGTCTATATAAAAACTTTTATTGAAAAGGGTGAGTCCTCTATCAGAAGTAAAAGAACAATAAAGGATGTACACGTTTTCGAAAAAGTAAAGTGTATCAGAGTAAACAAATGAAAACGAAAACAAAGGGAACGGGTACATCTATATATGGTTTTTTAACGATCGCAATGATAGTTTCCTGTGTGACGGATATAGAAAAAGATCCTCAAAATACTAAACTCCAGAATGAAAATTCCGAATTTAGACCAAAAATTAAATAAAAGCACATATCACACTATTTCACCAGGTCCAACTAAGAAAAGTACAGTGATAGGTCAAAGGGGTTGTAGCAAATGGCTTCTCCGATAGAAAAGGGGTGACATATAAGAACGGAGACAACAGTATCTAATTAAGGGTTATATCCTAGTCATCGTATTAAAGTACCTGACTCCTCGGACCGTCCGATCTCAGGTTTCTCAGGGACGGAAATCCCAGAGGGACCACCGAGTTTACCATTCCTTGGAGGACGTTACGTCCTCTGGACCAAAGTCAGGGACCCAACCCTTCTAAGGGACCTCTTCCCTTACCGATGGGTGAGGTCATAAGAAAGGACCTCTTAAGGTACCTGTCTCGTTCGACCGCCGATGTCAGGTACCCCAACGTTTCTCCACCTGTACTGACTCGCTGATTTTGTAATCAGTCAGATCTTCAATTTTAGATTAAATTTTACTATTGATAATCGTACTAATTCTTTCAATTAATTTCAATTAAATTTCAATCAATTTCGATTTAATTTGAAGGTGGTCAAATATTTCAGTCTCTTATAATTTAATTTATCTTTGAACTCGTGTGTGAACGAGTTTACTTGAAGAGGTATTGCAACGTTGTTCACTAGTCTCTTTGGGGAAGTACTACTCTGCCAAAGAAGGTGTCCCTCTTAGTCAACGACGGTCACACCGAATAAACACTAAATAAACACCTCTCGTCGATGTAAACAGTTTTTGTAGAAGGAACACAATTTTGATTTGAAACGGAATTAAAATGTGGACACGGAAGTCTTTGTCGACTTCCTTTCAGATTAGAAAGAAAGTACATTCTTGATAGTCAAACAGACTCCTGTCGATATGATATAGTGACTTCAGAAGACAAGAGGTGCAATTCATTGAGGAAAAAACCTTAGATAAAGAGAATGTCGTAACAGGGTTAACAGAATGGTGTACTCCGAACGAGGACAGACGTTCAGTCGAACGTTTACTTTCAAAGATCTGACACTTCGTTTTGAGGTTCACACCAAACTGAGTACGTTTCAAAATAAACCCCAAGGAGACCCGTGACGATCTCCATATCGGGACAGAAAGAACCTTTCATGACTATGTAATTTCCCTCATTGTGACTTGAAAATTGTTAAATTCGTACATAACTATTTAATACATAGAGGGAAGATTATAAATATTTCAACTCAACTACTGAACTTTTATGCTATATGATATCAATAATTTAAGGTACAAGTGTCTAGATCGGTTAATATGGTCTGGCAACTTATAAAAACTAGGTAAAGACTGTTGGTAATTCCAGTAGTTTATACGTCTGATTTAAGTCGAGGGACGGACTGGACTGGACTGAAAATTTCCTGGAAAGTAACATTGTATTGATATAAGTAAAAGATTATATATAGCAGATACCGACGAAAGTGTGATTTTCTCTTTGAGTCGTTTCAACTCATAATAACCATTTCTGACACCGGGTGTCTCCATTTTATAAATGATAGAGTACTAAATATCTTTTGTGAAAGGGTCAGAGTTTTGTATAGTCAGTAGGGATGAAAGGACTTCTAAAAAACTCTTACACGAGTGCTTCTGGTTTTACAACCGATCTCATCCTAGCACTCTCCCTTCCGAGGTTGGCTTATCTGTATGACTTGTTTACTGGTGACAAGAGTATAATTAAGTAAATTCGATCACACAAGAGTTCATTACTCTGACAGGACGTCGGTGTAAAGAACTACAGGACTACTTTCCGGGACGACCCTATGTCCCATGAGAGACGAGTGACGGTCCGTGGGGTCATTGTGAGACTAGGACCCTAACAGATTCGATTTCCTGGAGTGTGAGTCGGGTACAAACGAGTATCTTGAGTGGTAAAGAGAAAGATGCACGGACGTGGCCGAGTAAAAGAGGGGGTCTACATAAAGAGTCTTTTGATCAGAAACTCGTTGGAATCATTTTTCACGAGATTTCACTACGTTAAACGACCCTATGACGTAAGATGTATGAAACCTCTGTTCTACGTGTATCGTAGAAGATCTCTAAGATGTCATTTATATATACGAATCCTTCTTGCTGAGTGAGGATAGGATGTAATAAATTGGTTGCATCACCAAATGAACGATTCAGAAGAGACTGTGAAACCTGTGGTACCTGAATCGGGAGGTCCGAGGGGACAGGTACCTTAAAGGGTCCGTTCTTATGACCCCAACCAACGGTAAAGAAAGAGGTCCCCTAGTAGGGTTGATCCCTAACTTTGGTCCAGAAGACATATAACGTCCGTCTAAGAAATGTCCGGTTCGGTGGTCCCTTCGGGTAATGAAAAGGCATCGTGTGAGAAAAGAAGATAATTACAATAGGTCTTTGAAACCACCTTCTTTGCCATCTTTTTACATATTTAAGGGAAAACCTCTTACATTGTGGTCAATAAAAATCTACAACGCTGACAAAAGACACCCGAAATCTTCAGCCACTTTCTGACCCCCTTTCTCTACCACCCTGTTTAACCCTATCATCGGGACTTTACATATGTGATGGTACACACTTTATCCTTGATTACCCTTCAACGAGATATCGTGTCCCTCGAGTCAGACCACGAGACACTGTTGGATCTCCCTACCCTACTCCAACCTTCCTCCATGTTCCCCTGCACACATATGGATACTGACTAAGTCCAACTACATACCGTCTTTGGTTGTTTTGTAACATTTCGTTAATAGGAGATTAATCTTTTTATTTGAAATTTTTATTTCTCTTTTCTGTTCCTCTTGATATAGTACAAGTGACTCTTGATTAAAAAATATAGTCTTTATATTTTATAAAACGGTACCTTATAGTCCTATATAAACTCGAGTTGAATTTTCTTAGAGTTGACTTCTTTAATATATACATCATAGTAAACTTTCTTCATAAGGTTAATGAAAAGGTATATTAATATTAAAAATTAGATATCGGTCCTTTCTGAAAGTTATTTGACTCAAATTTTAGTATTTTTCTTTCTTTCTACGGTAGAGTTATTGTAGTTTCACGTTCCCTTTTGTGATTCACGACAACATCTTCGACGTTCAATGGGTCTTAGATCGATTCTATTAACTGCTCCCACCGATATGACTTGTTGTCGGGACATAACCTTCTTCCACAGTAGGTCCCGAAAGTATCAGTCTCTCTTCAGTTCTGGACCAAAACTTAGAAGTTTCCTGTCCGACTGAGAGAACAATCCTTGATTACGTCGACTACTGAAATTCAACTTCGGTTACGAGTAAATGGTAAGAGTTTTAGGTTCCCGGGATTTATTAATAAAATTTATATGAGACGGACACGAGATATTTACCTGGTTGTTTCGGACCTACTGTCGTGTAGACAAATGTTGTGTTAAATGGCTTATAAAATTCGGGAGGAGACGAGTCCTTTTTCTTCTAAGGGAAGTTTTATAATGACGAGTAACTGTTACGTGGACCGGTGGGTTCTCGAGACTACCTCCACTTGTTACTCTACTTACAGTAAATGTACGGACTATTGTGTCGTAGATAAGATGTCAAGTACCAAATTCCTCGTTAAAGTTGTAAGTTCAGAATAATAAATTTTTTATGTAACTAACTCCGATATCGACGGTATCTGCCACTAAGGAGGCTACCTAGACCCGTCTCAATCAACTCTTGTAAGACCTTTCCTAAGTGGTAAGATCTACCAAAACACTAAGTAACCTTGTCCAGTTTTATAGTTGTAAAAGTTCTCAAACCTCCTTCAACTAAGGTCCGGAGTACAGATTGAAAATCGAAGTATGAAGTCATCTCCTTCATTAACGTCGTCACCATCTTTATCTTTCCGTTGGTCGTAATCTTCACTTCGGACTTCTGCACTGACTTAACGACGTCAGCACTATTTTGGATTCGTCTACACCTCAACGAAGAATACCAGCTCGTTTGTTTTACTAAGGAACTCTATCTTAGATGACGACTACTTCCACGATACTTCTAACAACTTTACCGTTGTTTCCTAAATTTTATGTTGTATCTGAAACAACTATTTCGTCACCTTCCCAAACTCTCCCAACTTAGGTTAAAAGTTTCCAAGAAGACACCCAATTTATACTAGTTTATCGTATCGTTCGATGTCTCTTTAGTCACTGTCCTCTTCAGTTAACTACGTCGTTTGAACTAATGACAGAATAAAATTCTTTCACGGTGGAGTTGGAAGTCGTTGGTGTGGGACTAGTCAGTCGTCGGTAGGTTGTAGTGTCGTTCTGAGAGGTGGTCTTTATACCAATACTGAGTGAATTCCGAGTCTACCACCAATCGTAAAAAATCGTTATTTCGTAAAAATTTAATTTTATGAAAAATCTGTGTACGGTAACGTATACATTATCTTTTGTCAAATCACATTTGTATTGAAATTAAAGGTGGCCCTTCAGTTTTTTTAGAACACTGAACAAAATAAACTTTAAACGAAATAACGTCATAGACCTTGGTTTGAGTGAAATACAGACTTCAGATAGATATACAAGGACAGACATAGGAGGTAGGACGAAAGGTACACATAAGGTACTCTTTACTAATCGTAATAAAACTGACGTTCAAAAAAAAATTTCTTACTTAGTACGAAAGGACGCGAACGACGGGAGAGGTGAGTTATATACAGAATCTTTAAAGGGAGACCGAGGTATTGATGACGATGATTAAAACTATAGAAACATTTATGGAAACATCTATCACAGGATACTGGTAACCGTCACTATGGGTATTTTGATGGTACCGTTTATTATATGGTAAATTGACGAGAAATTACAAAGTAGAATCGTTGTCTAGGGTAGAATATATTTTGGAGAAAAATTAAATATTCGGTAAACCAATGAACCCGAAGGGACCACCGAGTCACAAATTTTCTTGGACGGACATTACGTTCTCTGTACTAAAGGTAGGGACCCAGACCTTCTAAGGGACCTCTTCCTTTACCGTTCGGTGAGTTTATAAGAATGGACCCTTTAAGGGACCTGTTTCCTCGGGTCACCGGAGTCAGGTACCCCAGCGTTTCAGTCTGTACTGAATCGTTGATTTGGTGGTGATGGTAATCCGACGAATGTCAAAATGTTAAATGATTCTTATGACGTTATTTTATTAACGAGGCTGACATGTAGTGGGTGGTTCTCAGATCTTACATATAAGTTTACCTTAGAGACCCGGTGAATCGTCTCACCGACAGGATAAGGATCCGGGGACTTGGTATTGATGACTCGGACTCCAGATCTCGGGTTAGGACGCTGATGGCTTCGGATATGCGTAGAAACCCGGGTACGAGACGTTGTTCTCTTCAGTGGTGTTCCTCTTCTGACGCGTGACGTTGATTCCTCCACGTGGGTAAGCGACGTTGATCGCTTTCGGGTGTACGTTGTTGCTTCTTGGTCGTTTTCCGTTATCTATTTGTTTGTTTTTCATTTGTTTTGTATGTAAAAATTTTAATGCTACCAATAATCTAGGAAAATATACAAAATAAAACATTACAGAATGACTCCTTCTCACGTATAGTCTTGTAGTTATAAAATTTCGGTATAAAACCATTTACTTAAAGTTGTATGAACTTAAGAAAATAGGAAGAGTCGTAAAATACGAAATAGGACTATTCCTCTAGTGTCCTAAATGTCTCGAAATACCGTGTTCTTTGTACTTCTTAAGGTAATTTACAGTCGAGAATTTTGAAGGAGGCGAGAAAGATGAAGGACCCTCCCAAAAGAAATTGGAGAAGTACATGGTCTTGACAGTACAGGACTCTCTTTACACAATTGACTTTTACTTCACTACTGTAAAAAGATCATCGGAATACAAGCTGACAACCACAACTTGAACCTAGAGGAACCTTTAGTGTTGAAACTTACACACCCATCGTGGTGGGATCCTAAGTTTCCTAGTGTACTACTAAGAGTTTAAATTCATCTTCATCTTCCTTTGTACTTCTGAACTTTTCTACGTAACAGTCAAAGGAACCATTGCCGGTCGAATTCTCTTGTCAGAGAGTAGACTTAGACAAAGGGGTGAGTCACAGAAAGTAGAGACAAATCAGAGTAATAAAGTCCACCAATAATAGGACAAGGACTTGAGGAAGATACTAAATCTGAAAATTCCCTTTGATATGTCCATGTAGATTAACGTCACTAAAGTCAATTTAAAATACCAGACAAAATAACTGATTTGTTGTATTCTATAACATATTCAAATTCCACATAGCGTACGATGAAACTGTGTAAATATAAGACATTATGTTAACTATGTAAATAGTCATATATGACGTTATTCCAACGTCACTGTAAAGTGTTAATCAGGATGAATATCCTGTTATAATAAAAGATATCGGTAACGTCCCACACAATGTAACAATACGAAATCAATGATGAGTGATATTCGTGAAAAAGGTAAAATTTCTTATATAAAGAGGGGGTCGGTGGAGTCCTTCATAAACCAGAAGAATGGGTTCCAGTAATATTAGATATAACAACTACACATTGGGTTTGTTCTCACACTTACAGTTAGAATGGTCCTCTGTCACACATCCTTCGGTCGAGTAGGAAAGTCGTTGAGGATTAATCTTCAAAAGTATGGTAGGGTGACGTTCGAAACCGTTTCTAATTTGAGACTATTATAACAGAGTCCGGAAGTAGAGATAGACTCTGGAGTTCGAAACAGTCCTTCGACAGGGTCTAACGCAGAGTAGGAACCCTGGAGTGTGAGTAGTGTGGTACGACGACCAAATAGGTCCCAGAGAAGGTGACAGAAAGGGTGACTTTCGTAACGGGGGACACATAATCCCGAGTCAAGAGGTCTCTTTGTCTTGGTCATCCTATATCATATATATTCATATATACTAGACAATTATTTACTAAATAATATCCTCGACTACGTGTACCAATACCGTCGATTCTTCGGGACGGTACACGTGACCCACTCGGCCTCGGGTCCTCTCGACCACCACTTCGAGGTCAGGTACAGGTTGAGGTTTCCACCCTACACCAGACTCTCACTGAACAGGGGAGGACTCGTAAACAAGACGGGTCCGGAAGTCACCCACTCTACCCGCGGTGAGGGAAATCCCTCCCGACTGAGTGTAGTTAAGTTTACAAGTAGAATAGGGTTTTGTGGAAGTTCCATGTAGGTCTTACTAGAAATTGGAGTATAGGCCGTGTGAATAGGGGCTGAGGGTGGGGGCACCGGGTCGGTACAGGTGTGTACGTTAGTTGGTAATTTTGTACTTACCAACATGAAAAAGACGGCCCAAGTGGTACTTGTTTGTAAGGACAGACCAAAGAAGTCTGTTATTGGGGAGATGTGAGTGAGGAAAAATACAAAACTCTGGACCTCGAGTATCTCAAAGGTCTTGAAAGGAAGGTTCAGGTGAGTTTGGGTCCCACAACCCAGAAGTCTACTGTCTCCACAAGAAATCGAGAGGTAGCTCTTAAAGTTGTCGTCAGTGAGGAGGAATCGACTCCAAAGACAGTGTCTATACTGAGAAACTCAGGAAAACTACCAGTAAATGTCTGATGTGGGAGATGTAATTAGATCCTAAAGTTGAAAATCTTATAGAACAAAAGGAAAGAACACTACGGATCGTAGGTAAAGACACTGAAATCACGAAAAATGTACTAATTAAAATCAAAGTTTAAATGTCCGTATGGAGTCTCTATAACGTTCAAAGTAAGGTAGTGTTATTTCGTTTATAATATTATTTCGTTCATTATTAACAAAAACCGTTGGGTCACATATTTAATCCTCAAATCCTAATTGACTATATATGTTGACATATACTGTATTTGTTCCTAGATGACATATCGTGTCCCTTGATGTAAGTTATAAAACGTTATTAGATCTTACCTTTTATTAGACTTTTTCACACATATACACATTGAATTAGTGAAACGACATGTTGACCCTTGTTGTGTTGCAACATTCGATTCATATGAAGTTATTTCACTTCACTTCAGCGAGTCAGCACAGGCTGAGAAACACCGGGGTACCTGACATCGGATGGTCCGAGGAGGGAGGTACCCTAAAAGGTCCGTTCTCATGACCTCACCCAACGGTAACGGAAGAGGTCCCCTAGAAGGGTTGGGTCCCTAGCTTGGGTCCAGATGTGATATCAGATAATTCACACGTTATAGTAATACAGAATTTTTCGTTGCATGTGTGGAATCAAACTTTTTGTGGACTAACGATTTCTTACAATCGGTAGTGGTCTCGGGAATCGTTCCACATTATAAAAACGACGACCTTCCAAACGTTACAACACCCTTAATAGTTTTACACGTGTCTCTATATTTCACTCGTTGACGACAGTCTTTGTCCCAGGACCATCTGAACGAGTTCCGTCCCAGTGATGTTTGGACGTCCAGCACTTGCTACGTCATAGACACTTCGTGTTATTGTACCTCCATGTGGATATGTCGCGAAATACCAGATTTTATAGCATCTGTCAGTACTGATACTGTACTGACTGGGTGTGAATGTCACCTAGGACTTATAACGATAATCTAGTAGAAGGTTTACTACTGCACGATTTGAGATCATAAGGGTAGAAAGTGGTATAAAAAGACAGCAGGGGTCAGAAGGAGGAGATGTGGAGTCTGTAGACAAGAATTAAAGGATAAGAAGACCTGGACAGAAAACGGGGGCGGTGATCCTCCAAAGGGAGTCCTGAGTGACTGGGTCAACTAACTCAGACCTATTGATTAAGTCAGACGAATAACGGTTGTAGAAGTTACGGGAGTGAGGGATCTAAAGGTCTTGTGAAAGACTTTTGAGGATTCAAACTTAATAGGATTGTTGAACGTCAAAAACAGAGATATATCCCTTACGACTTACTACGAATTCCTTTTTTTTTTAACACTACACCTGACGACAGAGATGTCTACATATTTGACTTGGGCGATTTCTTATTTCAAGTCGGAGAATTGGTTTGTATTTTCCTCAGACACGACACTGGGGACGAAAGGAGGAAAAGATCTATGTAACAAGTCATTTAGGGAGAAGTAAAAGAACAGTTCTTGGTCTTTCAGTCTAAAAGGGAATTAACGTTCGATTATCCAATCGGACGGTGTGAAAGTGCCTACAACCGTCTTTTGTACTCTGGGGACCGAATCCCACACATCACTTCTTAAATTGGAACAGGTCCCCAGACCGAAGACAAGAGTCAAGGACCCTCCATTAGAGATTCGAGAACCTTACGTGATGAACTTTTTTTATACAAACAAATGGGCACTCGGGGTTCGGTACGACCCACCACACTAAATACTATCTCCAAACCCAGAACAGTATAGTCGATCAGAGGATCTCCTCGACTCTTGATTTCATCGAGTACACTTGGGAGGAAGGAAGGAAGGAATAGGGAGTTGGGAGGTGAGACGGTCAAAATGTCTTGTAAAGAAATATGGAAGAAAAAGACAGTACAGATGTACTGTCTGAGATGTGTAACCGCGAGTCCATTCTAAGAGATCAATCCCTGTGAGGCACGGATAATGGTACACAGTAATAACTCTCCTCGTTCCTGTGGAGACCGGGTCTCCCTCTTCTATCGACCTTCGAGACGTAGACCCTGGGGACGGGAAGGGGAGGGGTGTCACGGGGCAGGTAGTACGCCCGTGGACCTCCCCAGAGTCACCTACGACAATGTGTGTTACCGGAACTTCGTGTCGAATTCTTGGGCTTGAACGCTTGAAAGTGGAAGATATAACCTTCTATTTGTACGAACGGGTCTTTGGAGATTAGAGAGTACGGACTTGTGTTTGAACGGAAAACGAGACCTTCCTCAGGATGGACAGAGAGGGTTCCAATAAACGATATCTTCTCTTCACTAAACTTCACTTCACTTTTAGTCAGTCAGCACAGACTGAGAAACGTTGCGGCACCTGACATACATCGGACGGTCCGAGAGGACATGTACCTTAAGAGGTCCGGTCTTATGATCCCACCCAACGGTACAGGAGGAGGTCCCGTAGAAGGGTTGGGTCCCTAGCTTGAGTCCAGGGGGCGTAACGTCTGCCTAAGAAATGGTAGGAACGTTTCCATTAAACCTCGTTTTCCCGTCAATCACCCGACTCTGTACTCTCTGAGGTGTGAAGAAAGTATGGTGTGGAGAATATGTACAGGATTTGATGAAAAGACCTAAAACACAGATAAAATAAGTATAAAGGGAGGACAAGCTTTATGTGACAATTAACACTACTTATAATAAGTAGAAAGTTATAAGAAAAGTTCCCACAGGATTTGTTTATAGAGACAATTTCATGGAAGGCGGAGATGGTGGGTTGTGATTGGTGGGAAAAAACTGGGAGGAGTTGAAGGTCGTAATAGTACTGGAGAGGGAGAACAGGAACTAACAAATTCAAAGAAAAAGAGACGACTTTGTATGTTCCTGATGAAAAATACACAGGAAGTTGTGACACCCATCGTGACAGAACGGTGTGTCACCGAGGACCCTGTCAACAACTTTACTTCTTGATAAGGTATAAGACTACTTTTTATTAAAACTAGACTAAGTCTTTCAAATTACCAATTCCAATCCTGTCTGTGTGTAATTCAGTCACGACTAAAAAGGCTGAAATAGGCACCTTAATTGGTTCTTTTACCTTAACGGGTCACTGAGTTCTCAGGCGTAACATATTCTCAGGAGAGATACCATGGGTTTCTTGTGTTACGAATGTCGAACCAGGGCACTGAGACGAAAAGGACCTTGGACCGGTAAAGAGAGAGAGGTACAGATGGTGGTCCCAACTTCTGTAGTCAAAAGTAAATTAAGTGAATCGTCAAAGGACAAACAGTGAAACAAAGAGAGTAATGTCTTCGGTCTCACTATTAAATTTGTACGTCTAGTTTGGGACGGGAAGACAACGAGTTTTGCGTCGTTGTTAAAGGAAAAAGGGGGTGTCATTTTCGGTTACGATATGGTACTGAAGAATCCCGAAACAACAACCGAGAAAGGGACGGACTTTACGAACGGGTGGTCAATTAGGTACACTTGTTAGTGTCTGGGATTCACAGTGGATGAAGAGCTCCTAGCGAATGTCTCCTAATAGGGTTTATATGGTAACCTTAATGTTTGCCACGGGTGTAGGGTTCGTGAGGACAGGAATGACGACTGAAGAAAACGAAAAAGGGGACATTGTCAATAGCAACTGAGTAAATAAGTAACCAGTAACATCCGAAGGAGGTTTAATATTTGAGGTAGTCCCGTCTCCGGAAACGAAAAAGGTGACTACTCATGTTACGTGAGTCTTGTCTTAGACCGTGTATCATCCACCAGTTCTTCATGAAAAAAAAGAAAAAAGAAAGACACGTAGTCAATGACTTACTGACGTCGTCCAAATACCTCGACAGTGACGAGATGGTAAATATGACAAAGGTCAACCTTTTTGTCTTTCACTCCCTACCTCACTCCCATTGACACTACTGTCGTATAACTCTTCCGACTCAAATCCCGTGTAAAACCCGGTACACTCTGAGATCCGGGAGTCTAAAAACTGAGTGAGTGGTGGGCTCCGGATGAACTACCACTCCAACAATTGTACACATTTGGATGTACTTAACAGGTGGGATGTCAAACCCCAGAGAAGGTTCTGGTCCTCTTTCCTGGTTAAAAATTGGTATAATTCATACGAAAATTAAACCGTAATATCGTGATAGTCGCCCGGAGAGTCAATGAATGTATACTACACGATGAGAACCAAATAAAGTAATAATTTATTAATAATAAAATACATTAAACTATAAATAAACGGACATTCGGTCCAGTAGATCAAGTGTGTGATGAGTTTAGACAGTGAAAAGAGAGGAATCCTTAGTATTGTCTACCAAGAATAGAATATTGGTATCCTCCTCTTTGGTCTTATCTTTAGACAGAGGTCCCTCATCGTCGTTACGTATTTGTTCCACACCAAAGATACCATAATCTATTAGTACGGAAACCCATACTGTTTCGTCCTCCGTATTAAGACTATAGAACTAAAACTCCATACACAAAAAGGTACGTATTGTGAAATCTTTCTACACCAATACTCCCATCGTTTATAAAAACTGAGAAATCGTTAAATAAAGATAACATTCTGTATTGATAAATGTTTGTTAAATCGGTTTCATATCTACGGTAAAGGAGTATAAAATATTATCACTCTAAGTATTTATAAAGGAGACGTTCTGACTGAGTAACTTATAAATCTTTTAAAAAAGAGAGAGAAGTTTGTTCCTTAGTCTAATTTAAAAGTGATAACATCCGTAAAAGGTTTTTATCCAAAAAGTAAGGAGAAGAAAGTATTTTACATTGAAATATATTATAAAATTACAGAGAAAAACCAATGTAGTTGTCTTCAGAATAAGTAAAAAGAGTGTTATGTGACCTCAAACACTAATCTATTTAACAATGTAAAAAGGACAAGTATAACAAGGACATACAGGATAAGTATTTCCTGTTAAATAGTTCAAAGTAACGTGACACATAAAAGTGTATGAGTCCTTGTTTTGGACCTTCTGTTATCAGATTCGTTAGACATTCTGGTTCGCCTTTATTATAAGTCGTCGAAAGCCTTGTTCAAACACGTCCTTGCACAAGACGTTTGTTGAACTATAAATCTAGATTACTTATAAAGGATGAACCTTACACTTAAACGACTTATACGAAGGACCGTGGTGGAAGGATCACGGTCTTGCACAGTACAAAAAGGAAACTTTCGAGAAAGTATTTCTCTAGCCACGGAAGTTTAATTAAACTTAATTAGGAATGTAAGTCACAAAGAAATAACGGGTGATCTCTTTTTATTTACGACGTAAAGTGTAATACTTTTACTCGGAGAAGTCAAGAGACGAAAACAGTTTACGAAAAGAGAGAGAGAGGGAGGAAAAAGGAGACAGAGAGAAGGAGAGAGAAAAGGGGTATAAAGACCTAAAATTTCTCGGTCTTGGGGGAGAAGAACGAGATAAGAAGGATACTAAAGACTTCCTGTCGTGGTACAAATGTGTGCCCACCTCTAAGGACGGTGAAATTGTGTTGTCCAATGAAACGTATTGTCACAGTAACGCATAAACACAAACAGGAGGTAATTGTACTTTATTAATGTGTCCCTCCACTTTACAGTGGTATGTATAAGACAGTACAATGAAGAACAGTAATCGACTGTCCTATTGGGTAACTAAATCTGTGTCCATTACCCCTAAGTTATCTGAGGGTTCACAACTTTCTGTTAGAGAGTTATGCACGGAACTCTTAAACAAAAGTTCGTCCTGTGTTCCCTACAAAAACGACAATAAGAACAATTACTACCCCGAAAGACCCACCACGATCACCATTTCTTGGGTAGACGGTTACGTTCTCTGTATTCTCTGCGCCCAAACTAGAGACCCAACTCTTCTAGGGGACTTCCTTCAAGACTCTCACCGGGTTTGTCATTTTTACAGAATCCAAATCACCACTAATAAATTATTATCATTATATAGACTATCTCACAAGCCACTAATTATTGTCACGTTTAGTGTTTAACATTTCATGTTATGTTTATAGGAACACTAAAAGGTCATATTGGAGGTTACTAGTAGTGTTTTAAGACCAGACCCGTTTATTCACTAAAAGGGGTCTAACTTCTTAAGTCGTCACCGTATTTACCCAGAAGGAGTCCCTAACTTGTAGACTAGTTCACATAAGGTCCTCTTTGAAATCATGTTTCGGCTCAAACTAAAGTTTGGTGAGTGTGAAGAGTCACACAATAGGAGTCCTTATATTATTTATATAACCTTAAGTGGTAGTACTTTAAGTCAAATAGATTAACCCTCCTGATACAAAATTCCTTATGATTGAAAATCAATAAACGTTTTAACTCGACTTTTATAGAAGAACTTCGGAAGTCTGTAAACTCGAGTTCAAATGACCGGTTTCTTTATAAGTTGAGTTAGTTTGAGGGTTGATTTAAGGGGTCACGTGAAAGTTGATTCGAGTTTGTACTCTATATAAAGTATCAATAGTAGTAGAAACGGAAACTGAACTGAAAAGTCGACTCATCGAAACTCAGTGAATTACAGAGAGTTAAACTTACAGTAGGAGATTTTTTACTCCATCAATATTGTCTAGCTACAAGGGGTTGGGTTTGATATGACTCTTCAGTAATAGTTCTCATCACTCAGTCTCCTGTACACCTCTTCCTTTTCCTCTCTCTCTACCCACGTCCACCATTATAGACTTGAACCGACCCGAAGGGGTCCACCACGATCACCATTTCTTGAACTGACGGTTACGTCCTCTAAATTCTCTACGCCGAAAGTAGGGATCCAACCCTTCCAGGGGACCTCTTCTCGTACCGTTGGGTGAGGTCATAAAAACGGACCTCTTAAGACACCTGTCTCCTCAAACCGTCCGATGTAAAGTACCCAACGTTTCTCGACTTGTTCTGACTTCGTTGAGTCGTGACGTATACACCGAAATCTGGTCTCGCCCTTGGTGAAGATCAAGATTCAACCTCTAAAACGTTTGAGAAACTCGAGAAAGTTTTGACAAAACCACTGAATATACCATAACTCTATAGACATAACTTTCATTTGTAGAGTAATAAAACTACTAATTTTTCTGTAATTCAATTTTTACCCAAATAAACCAAAGTTTCCCTTGGTTCAAACTCTATAAGTAGAGATTAAACTTATAAGAGAAAAGGAAAATTTTTTGCAGATAATGAAGTTTTGATTAATAAACCCCGTTACTACTCAAAAATTGTCTTCGAACCTTTTAATGAATTGTAATTTATTACACACGATTTCTCTCCAGAAACTTATACCACCGACGAGTAATAATTTAATGAGAGAAGAATGCTTTAAATGTATAATTTCCCTTGAAGAATACTTTTAGCTACACTTTTCGAGGGATGTCCACGAATTAGAAAAGAAGTATACTATCTATTTGAAATATGATTTTCTTTAGGAGTCTAGTTTATAAAGACTTTAAAAAGGATTCATCCCGACCAGTGAGAGAAAATGTGCATGGATTTCATAAGAAACGGAGTATGGCTCAATGAGTCAGTACAGACTGAGAAACACTGGGGTACCTGATATCGAATGGTCCGAAGAGATATGTACTCTAAGAGGTCCGTTCTTATGACCTCTTACCTCAGTAAGTAAAGAGATCTCATAGAAGGACTGGGTCCCTGTCTTGGATCCAGAGAACGTAGCGGCACCTAAGAAATGGTAGACTCGGTGGTCCCTTCGGGACTTCATAAGATATGTTGAAGAAAATATGTCATGGATAGAAACATAACTCTAATAAACAGAAAAGATGACCTTTTTAACTTCTGTATTTCGGGTTAAAGAAAAACACGGAACCGTATAACTGTTAAAGTCGGATGTACAAGAAGAAGGGGGTTTGATCTCTTTCCCCAATAGTACTTACTGAAAGTGACAAAGGCCTATATGCTGTACCTAAAATATTCCCTACCGTATTGGTTTTATATTCCTTCCCTTACGTAGTCTCTGAGAGTTTCGTCTTCCTTCACTGAGTAGTTTCCTTTACACTTTACTTATGAGAGAAATTTTCGACTTTTGTTTCGTTTCGAAAAATTTAAGGTCTCCAATTTCTCATCTCCTTCACTTCTCTTGTTAGAGTTTCTCGGAAACTAACAACCCCTCCAACCCCTTATAGACTTTCCTTTAACATCTTTTACAGATTAAAACGACTAACACCACAGACAAAGTGAGAACGACAAACAAATCAAACAACTGGACACGAAGGGTCGAAGATTACGGGAGTGCCACAGACCTCTCGTAGAGAGACAGACTCGGAACCACCCTACGCCGGTTCGAGACTGACATCTTTGATAGAACGTTAAGACCACCAAAACCTGTCAACATAACAAGAACCGACTACTATACCAGGGTGGATTCGGAATCTTATGTCTCCTTTTCTCTGACCTGACTCATGTCTCCGTCACCGTAGTCGAAGACCAAAGGTTTCGGTCATCGTCTTAGACCCATCATTGACTCGGGTGCAGTGTATGGTTGTCTTCGTAAATACGTTGCCTCCGTTACCGACATAACTGTCGCGTCTTACAAGAGTTAGTCCGAGAAATGTTCCCGTCCAAAACCGATGTTCCCTAAGACGGTTAAAAAAAAAAAAAAATTGACAAAGAGGGTGGTGGTCATAAGGATTACTAAGTCATTCGATAGGTTAAAGGAAAGTTTTATAAAGAAAGTTAATCGGTCTCAGATAATGACTCATGTTCATTCTTTGGATTGACTAAGTCAGTAAATATTCCTTACGATCAATTTAGATCCATGATAAAATAATATGGATTTTCTCATTGTAAATACATCTATCTATCTATCTATCTGTCTTGGTCTTTCTGACGTAACTCAGACGATATATTCGTGAGACTCAGACCGTGACATTTGACTGTACTTTGTTTTTCTTACTATCTAAAGATTGATAATACACTTTACCTTCACTTTCAGCGAGTCAGTACGGGTTGAGAAACGCTGGGGTACCTGATGTGTCAGGTACCTTAAGAGGTCCGGTCTTATGACCTCACCCATAGGAAAGAAAGAGAAGAGGTACCTTAGAAGGGTTGGGTCCCTAGTTTGAGTCCAGAGGTCGTAACGTCCGACTAAGAAATGGTCGACTCGGTGTTCGCTTCAGGTTCTTATGACCTCACCCATCGGATACGGAAGAGGTCCCCGAGAAGGGTTGAGTCCCTAGTTTGGGTCCAAAGACCGTAACGTCCGTCTAAGAAATGGTCGACTCGGTGGTCCTTTCGGGTTGATAATACTGAGAGGTCGTATAATAATACCAAGAGGTTGTCTAAAAGAGTCAATTTTATTAAAGTCAAAAAGGTACATCTCAGTACTATAAAGTCTTGTCTCTATAAATATTTTAGTATCTGATTTTATATAACAAATAAATACGGTACTTCTAACCTGAGGGGTATTGAGTTCTTTTGACCCCATGACCCTCCTTATCGTTCACCGAAGACCCCTTATTTTATATTAGTAAATGAGATTATGACTTTTCGTTGTGAGTACATATGATTCAGTAATATTACAAGTATCAGAACTGGGGCATTAAAGAGAGGACCATTACACACGACTTCTTTATTGTTGTCCTTTTTTACATAAGACTCCTCGAAGTGACATCGTGTTGAATTTTAATGTCTTTCTAACTTTTGTTTAGGTCACATGTCTTTATCCACTCTATCAGACAACTTTTTGGTGTAAGGAAGAGGGCAAGTCCTGGTACCGTCTGAACACGAAGGAACGTCGGGACTCTAACTTGTCTCGGACCGGTCCGTATACCTCCACCTACACCCGTGTCGAAGGGAAGGTCCGTCTTCGGAATTTGGACGTACACTCAGGAGGGACCCTGGAGTTGTCGGTTGAAGAGGTTCTTTTCGGACCTCGGGTGTTACCCGTGTCTTACACAGTCTTCATTTGGAAGACCAATAATTTACGACTGCTAAACATAGACTTACAATGGTGTCACATTAGATTCGACCACCGAGTCTCCAATTTCACAGACGGACGGTACGCCCTCTGGCCCCAAGTTAGGGACCCAGCCCTTCTAAGGGACCTCTTCCTTTACCGTTGGGTGAGGTCATAAGAACGGACCTTTTAGGGTACCTGCCTCCTCGGACCACCCGATGTCAGGTACCCCAGCGTTTCTCAGTCTGTGCTGACTCGCTGAAGTGAAAGTGAAAGAAAGTGTCACATTAGATCAGACAACTCACTTACTTATCCGATTTATTTGTAAGAAATTCACTATGGTCACCTTCTTTGTTCCATAGTCGTTTAATACATATGAACACCTGTTTCTGGATTTTATAATTTTTTTACCTTTATTGAACCAATAGTGTCTGTCCTTACATTTAATAAATAGAAAATTTGAAGATACACTATCGAAATCAAACATTAGACGGGTCACAGAAAAAGTTTTGTCAAGTGTACATTTCAATTTAAAATTTTTCACTAATTAAGTAAATTTTCATGTAAAACCGTATAGAAAATTTGCAAAGTATAGTACTAAAACAAAGTCTGGAATTATTAAGATAAGGAATGGAATTGGGTACCTCTGAAAGTAATGTAAAAGTTCTCCTGGTTCCAACAATCTTCTGTTTTAACGTACTTCTAAAATAAGTATTGTCGTCACAAATACCCTAGGAATTGACCCGTACATTCTTGTTCGAAATGCTCTTCTGGAACATGTTAACTTAGATGACGGTGGGTGTCCTATGTGTAGAGAGAGAGAGTGTAACCTATTTCATGTAACTTTGACTTATTAATTTGACGTAAAATTTATGACTGAAGATTGTTTGTATCGGTCCGAGGAGAGACGACTACACGTTTGGTTTTCAGAGATAAAAGAAAAGATTTTGTACTTATTCCCAATAAATAATCATATCGTTATTTGCTCAACAACGATCTCTTGCTCTCGTAACTGTCAAACCTTATATACATACTTCGTTTCAGTCAAACGAATGTCTCGAAGGGTCCTCACGTTCCATGATTGAGGACTACGCACGGGGGACCGGTGTCCTACAGCAGACACGTGAACACGGTTCCTACGTCCGCCAACCGGAGAGGTACAAGAGTCGTAGTCCTCGGAATAGAACCTCTCCTCCACCGATTGTACAATGAAAGAAAAAGTCATATTTATTTAGAACCAAATCAAAACCAACTAGTCAGATAATAAACTTGACAAGAATTAACCTTAAAACTACGTATAAATATTGTCATCTTGAACACTTGAAAGTCTATAACGTGTATTTAGGTGTTTACTTACTAAGATTGAAGTATAAAAGAACACTGTTATTTAACAGTAGTTATAAAAATGAAACTTCGTATCCGTTTGACTCGACATATGTTTGTTTCCAAAAATTTTTTCCTTGATGTGATTAAAACTAATACTCCGATACAATTATAAAAAAGTTATGAGGTCGTTAAAGATAAAAACAATTCAAAGATGTATACATTTGAACATATGACATATTTTATTACGTTTTTTCGTCCTTCTCGTGTCGGGAGTCGTCCGTCGTTACACGGAGTAATTAGACGTGGAACAATGATCCGTTGTCCAGAACGAGTCGGTGACTAGTCACGGAGTCACCCGGGGTGGGTGTTCGGTGGTTGACAGTCACTCACTGCAATCAACAAGACGAGTCGATAACCAGTCGCGACGTCACCCAGGACGGGTGTTTATTGACAGTCACTCCTTGGTGACCCCTCCATTAAGTCAGTTCTCAGACGCCACACCACTGACCGTCCATCTCCCAACTCCATTTTACGTTTAAGTCCGGAAGACCTTCGGGAGGTCGAGTGGGTCGCAACCTGGTCACCCACTCGACCTCCCGGGTCCCTTGTCTGATCTCTGATAAGACACGTCCAGAGGTCTCGGGAGTGATTCCGAGTGATTCGGGAGGTGATCGGAACCGGGTCCGGAACTCCTCGTCACTTGGAGAGGGGGTAGGCACAGAGACACTGGATTATCGTCACCGGTAGACAGACCCAATGTCAGATACTCTGCACCAAAAGGGTAAACCCGTCTGGCTCCTCTGAATCCCGGTCAAACCAACCTACGGACCGAAGGAGTCCCTACTGTCGACCCTTCCCATACCCTTGGACCGGTACTTCCTCGACGGTTGACTTTAGACAGAGGAGAATTTCCTGACCCTGGAACCTCCCAGTTTCAACACAGAACCCTGAAACGGGAAAGAACAGTCCTGTCTTTTATTGTAAGCAGACCATCTCTAAATGACCTTGTAACAATAGAATGGACTGGACTGGAGTTCTTGTTTCCTAGACTGGGGTTCTTCAGACTTTGTTGATTGGTACGGGTAGAGAGTGGAAAACGAAAATTTCCCTGAAAAAGTTATTAAAACCTCAAGAATCCCGTGCTCGATGGGTAGAGGAACACACTTAGACATTGTTTAGAAAGAGACAAGGTTTGACATTACAAAATCATAACTAACTGGAGTGACACGAGGTCCGTGTGCCTGAACACTAAACCATTGTTATTATGTTATGGACACTTGTTTTTACGGAATCTTTACTCATCTGAAAACAAAGAAATGGTCGTATTGAGGTACATTATACTCAAAGACTTCCCGTGTCAAAAACAAATATATAGACATTTTCTGTCAAATTTCTTAGAGAACGACGTAACAGTATACCACTTCGATACAATTAAGAAATCTTACGGAATAATGTCATTCGTGGATTAAATTATTCGAAGGTTTAAGAACTAAATATATTACTTTCTTATGTCTGGAACACATCTGGTATTCACTTTCACTTCACTGCAGCGAGTCAACACAGGCTGAGAAACGCTGGGCACCTGACGTCGGGTGGTTCGAGGAGGCAGGTACCCTAAGAGGTCTGTTCTTATGACCTCACTCAACGGTAAAGGAAGAGGTTCTCTAGAAGGGTTGGGTTCTTAGTTTGGGTCCAGAGGGTGTAATGTCCGTCTGGGAAATTGGAGACGTGGTGGTCCCTTATGTCAGAGAGTCTTTTGGAGAATATCTCTGTGTCTTGAAGTCTAGATTCATGATTGTAGTTTCTAAAGTTCCCTCCTTTCCTTCGGTCCAACTTTCTTCTTCCTCTTCCTCCGCCCTCTCCCCCCGCTTTCCTCATCGGAATGTCTGCAGAGGACGGTGGATGTCTATGGGTCCGCAATACCCTGAAAAGGGACCCGGAGGTCTCTTCTCTCCTGACCTTGAACCGGGATGGTCTTTAGTCTGGTCTGGTCTTGGTCTTAAGCTCAAGAGACGGTTCTCCTCCACCAGTCAGAGGTTAGGAGTCGAGTCCGACTCCCGGGAAGCTGGTCTAAGGACGTAGGTCCTGACCCCCTGATCTTTTTGTCCCTTCCTATTCTTTCCAATTCCTCTCCTTTCTCTCTCCCTTCCCCTCTCTCCAGTTATTTCAGAGAACAAGGAATGGCCAGCCCCGTGAGACCGGTCAACAGACGTAGTCCTCCTCTGGTCCCTGTTTTCCCAGGGTCAACGCCGACGACTCAGACCAGGTGACCGTCCGTTCGACCGGGGACTCATGGGGCTCACCAGTCCTACAGTCAGAGTCGCTTCTTCTCGGGNAGAGACGGTTCTCCTCCACCAGTCAGAGGTTAGGAGTCGAGTCCGACTCCCGGGAAGCTGGTCTAAGGACGTAGGTCCTGACCCCCTGATCTTTTTGTCCCTTCCTATTCTTTCCAATTCCTCTCCTTTCTCTCTCCCTTCCCCTCTCTCCAGTTATTTCAGAGAACAAGGAATGGCCAGCCCCGTGAGACCGGTCAACAGACGTAGTCCTCCTCTGGTCCCTGTTTTCCCAGGGTCAACGCCGACGACTCAGACCAGGTGACCGTCCGTTCGACCGGGGACTCATGGGGCTCACCAGTCCTACAGTCAGAGTCGCTTCTTCTCGGGGGCGGTCTCAGTGGTAAACAACGTCCTTCCTCCTGGGAAAGGTCGCGGGTAATGACCCGAGAACAGATTGTGAGCCTTTACTTAACAGACTCCTCTGTGTACACGACTGTCTCGTTCTCTGGAATGACCCTTTCTCTCGTACATCTGGTACCCCCTCTATAAAATATATACTTGTATTAAATATATACTTGTTTAAATATATACTTGTTAACACTTTTTCGTCAAAACAAACAAGTCCAGGTGAGGCTGTGTTCAACCTACCGACTAACCGTGTGAAGACGTAAGACGGTTCGAGACCCATCAGTGCACGATCTTCTCCCACGGGAAGTGCGAAGGGTAGAGTCTTAACTCGGCTGGAGAGGCGTAGAGGTCTCCCAAGACCCAGAGAGTTCAGTTTGGGTCCAGAGACAGTAACGTTACCTCCAACACACTCAGATTTACACCGCTTACAGATTGGAAATTCTCTTATTTGTGGACCTACAGCCTATAAAGGAAGATAGTAAAATAATTTTTCGAAATCGAGTAATGGTATTTTGGTTCCCACTTTATAGTTTACGTAAAAACGGAAACTTTATACGAAATGAAACATTCTTGACTTCGATTAATTCTTTTTTTTTTTAGTCGTGGAAACAAACTAGAGACATGAATGTTTGACTCGCAAATAAAGTGGAAAGTATATAAAGTATCGAACAAGATCACGAAATCTATCCGAGTGTAATCAAGACTATACATGCAAATTAATAAATCATTGAATCCGTGGAACTTATATATGTCACTTGTGACTTTCTTTTACTAAGTATTCTAAGTTAAAATTTTGTTAAAATTAAAAAGTGCAGAAGAGGACATTTGACTGATAAGTACAACCAAAAAGGGAAGGGACATGATTTACAAACCGTCAATTAAACCAAACAAATGACAAAAAAAAAAAAATTCTATTAGAAGGTAAAGAAATCAGAAGTTTCCTGGAAGTAAAGAAATTAATTAAACTGTTTTAAGGTTTAAGTTAAATTTTAAAAGAGGAGGAGGACCGGTAGAGTAGAGTCTGGTACCGAGGGAAACCTTCACCTTTTCATCAGGTTCTAGTCAGAAAGTAAAAAAAACAAGACGGTAAAGTATGGAGGATAAACGATCAAGGTTCAAACCCTAACACCGTGTAAAATTGTTACCTGGGAAGGTACTCGGGAACCTCTCAGGTGGTGGTCACTCGTAAAGAGGAACATTAAAAGAACTGTGTTCAGTTTTGGAGAAGTCGCGGTCCTGAGAAGGCAAAGGTGGAATAGGACACCTAAGTAAGTCTGTGAAGAATCCCCACTACGATTCGTCCCCAGGTTCGTTCGTCTTGCCCGTTAGGTACGAGTTTGGGGTTTCAGAGGCTACCGAAGTCCCTTCCCTAAAGTTCCCTCCCCCGACATCCCCCACACTAGTCGAGTACGTGTTAAGAGTCTAACCAACCGTAGTTCCACTTTAAAGTTCATAGTAGTTGGAAGACTAAAGTTGGTCAGATCTCAGATACAAGAATACTAGTCGTCAAAAGTAGACCACCCACTCACGAAGGACATTTTTGTTGAATCCTTACACATAGTCTGGAAATATAGTAAGTTCCTTAACACCTAAACTACTACAATGATACACCGTCTTAATATCAGATTTAACAATGATCAAGGGGTCGGGTAGTGAGAAGGGACCTCCGAGTCTACCGTTTCTTAAGTAGACGTTACGTCCTCTGCACCCAAGTTAGAGACACAGTCTTCGAGGAGACCTCTTTTCTTACCGATGGGTGAGACCATGAGAACGAACCTCTTAAGGTACCTGTCTCGTCGGACCGTCCAATGTCAAGTACCTCAGTCTTTCTCAACCCGTGTTGACTCGCTGATTATGAACAAGAGTATTGAACAGATAGTTTCTCTGAATTTTGCTAAATTATAGCTATAAAATAAAAACATCGTAGTAAATTGGACACAAAGATATATGACAAATGAAGACCATTGTGACTAAAGTAGAGCGACTTAAAAGAACCGAGATTATAAAAGACAAAAAAGTACTGGACACGGTAGAGAAAACATATGTCTTCGTTCCGGGTGTATCTATTTTATCTAACAACTTTCGTTAGTAGCAAATCTTGGTCATTGAGTCATTGATGAGTGACCCCTTGACAACCGATTCTTTTAGTATGTAGAATAACTTTCAGTATGTAGTGTAGAGTAGAGATGAAAACTTACTCTGGACTAATCGAACTGAAGGTCGAGACGAGTCTAAGTGTCCAAACTAGAAGACGTCTGTGGGACTCTGAAGGAATAAGAATCACCACTAAAACATAGAGCACACCACCTACGACATCATTACAAACAAGAACACGGGGAAGAGAATATCGTTTCCTATGGGTCCTTCTGGAAACGGAGGGGTTCAGTTAAAGAAATAATAATTGAATAAGAATTCTAGACATGTGGTAGATACTACAGAGGAGACTTAAACACTGGGAGATGAAGATCGAAAATTTCTAAATTTTCTATTAGAAATTTAGTCATAGTAGAGAGTGTTGTAATTATTTACAATAAATTGTAAAAGAGATGTACTAATGATCGTAAATCTCAATAACTTTTACTTCTCTTAAGACTTATCTTCTTTTTTTTAATTGAATAACTTTCGGTAGGATTCTCCCCGACAAGTTTCGGAATCGGTTCCTCGATCTTAAATGAAAGACTCAACTACGAACCTCTCGAATTCAAGTCAAGTATCATCTTATACATTCATCATCGAGATCCCTATTAAGTCATCTCTTATTTCCTTGTCCTCGCTACCTTCCCTTCTCCTCCCTAGTATTTTCTATTGACTCCCGTACATGTCACTGCTTCGTGTCCTCTAGGGATCCCCATTGTCACGGACCTTAAAAAACCTCCTCCCCGTTGGTTCAAATCTAAACTCCACGAGACATAATAACGTTAAATTACGGGGAGAGTGAACTTTCAAATAATTTCAGAAAATAAGTGTATATCTGAGTCACACATTCATATACACTTGGTTTTAGTTTTTTACCCGGTTTCTTGGTTTATCTGTAAAGAAGTTTCTTCTGTATACCTACCGATTGTTTGTGTACTTTTCTACGAGTTGTAGTGAGTAATAGTCTCTTTACGTTTAGTTCTGGTGTTACTCCATGGTAAAGTGTGGTCAGTCTTACCGACGTTAGGTTTTCAGACGTTCGTTATTTACGACCTCTCCCACACCTCTTTTCCCTTGGGAGAATGTGACAACCACCCTTACGTTTGATCATGTCGGTGATACCTCTTGTCACACCTCCAAGGAATTTTTTAACGTTTATCTTGACGGAATAATGGGTCGTTAGGGTCGTATGTGTGGTTCCTTTGGTCTTAACTTTCTCTGTGTACATGGGGTTACAAGTAACGTCGTGACAAATATTATCGGTCCTGTACCTTTGTTGGATCTACAGGTAGTCGTCTACTTACCTATTCTTTCGACACCATGTATATGTGTTACCTCATAATGAGTCGGTAATTTTTCTTATGTAAACTTAGTCAAGATTACTCTACCTACTTTAACCTCGGCTAATATGTCTCACTTCATTCGGTCTTTATTTTTGTGGTTATGTCATATGGTTGTGTATATATACCTTAAATCTTTCTACCATTACTACTGGGACATACTCTTTGTCGTTTTCTCTGTGTCTACATATCTTGCCTGAAAACCTGAGTCTCCCTCTCCCTCTCCCACCCTACGAAACCCTCTTACCGCAACTTTGTACATATGATAATATATTCTTTGCTTAGCGGTCAGATTCAAGCTACGTCCTATATCCTACGAACCCCGACCACGTACCCCTACTAGGTCTCTCTACTATACCCCACCCTCCACCCTCCCCCCAAGTCCTAACCCTTGAGTACATGTGGGCACCGTCTAAGTACAGTTACATACCGTTTTGGTTATCTCATAACATTTCATTTTATTTCATTTTTACTTTTATTTTTTTCATATACACTTGGTTTCGTTCAGAAGAAACAGGTATTTTCCCTGATAAAAAGTACCCTGGATTCATTACGTTTAACATCTCCGAGACTTGGTCTTCTGAACCACAATCCCCAGTAGTAGTCTGACATTCAGAGACCCCGGACCTGAAGGACGTTTGGTATCCCTTCAATGTATTGTAGCGACGTTATCGTAGAACCAGAAATTACTCTTCACCCTTGGTCACCTGTGAACGGAACACGATCGTGCGTTAAAGTCACTAAGTCTATGTTGACATAATATCTTTATTTGACAGTGTGTTTTCCGTGAATCACTTATGGGTAATGGAAGGGCTACGACAGCAACCTAGGACACCCCAGGATTCTGAGAAAAGGGAAATCCTGATGTTGTTTGTCGAACCCAGTTATAATTACTAAATGTTCTTTGTTAGCCCCGATTAATTCACCCCTTGACACGATACAAGGACTTTAATGTTCCCTTTGGTCCTCGTTAAAACAAGTATTCGAACTGACAACGGATAGATATCTGTACAAAGCTAAACTACAGCGGTAGACTCTCACTATAAATGTACACTTACACAGACATTGTAGAGAACCTAAAGTTCTTCAGAGAATTATGTACGGTTTACCCTTTTCTTTCACCGCCTTGTTACCTTCTACTCTTGTGTAACTCTTCCGTCAGCTTATGATCTACAAAAACTTAAACTTTTAGACTCACTGTTTCAGAATATAACCATCAACAAAGAGTTTCTTAGTCTCTATTAGTAAAATACTACGGTCCTAGAAGAATCAAAATATTGACCGTTAGAGGTTGGAATGTCGTCGTGAACCCTTACTTTCTCTTCACTTTACACACCCACTCCTCTTTCCGTTATAAAAACCTTGATCGGGATTGTCTTCCGTCATCATCATAAACTTCTCTACCGGTCCTTTTTATATTGACCCAGTCAGATCCAGTCGGTCTAGATACCAAAACCTTAGTTTTGTGTCCTCTGAGTAAAAACCTGATAAGTTACGCCAAAAGTTGTTTTAAAAGTAGGTTAAGTACCGTCTTTTAAAACGACATACTTAACGAAAGAATTCAGAAATTTTTTCATACGAGTAACTAAAGATGTAAAGTCACTATAAGTTATTTATTTTAAATTGTCCGTACAGTTCCTACCCCGTTCGGACAAGTCTTACTGTAGTGACTTCTTCACGTGAATAAGACCCCTACTGACCTCGTACGGGGACCCGAGACTGTGGTCTCGTACCGATGAGGAGAGACTGTCGGCATAGAAAGGGTTGAGGAGAGAAAAGGAAACAGGGGTGACAAAAATTGTAGTAGAAGGTAGGACGGACAAAAAGGGAAGATCTCTGTCTTACTTACCTTAGATGACCATAGGTACGTAGTATAAAACATGGATGACCATTCACACAGAGAATGGAGTAAAATGTGTTTTGCTTTACGATTACACTTTTCTTCACACCTACGATTGACGAACCGACGGTACAGATTTTTGTGATTGGTGTAGAAGACATGGGTAAATAGAAAACTATCTATAAATCTAATGAAGGTGAGGGGACGATAACATTTGTCACGACGTTACTTGTAACCTCACGTGTGTAGGAAAATTTAGTTGAAAAAGAGGTCTACATACGGGTTCTCACCCTAATGTCGTAGTATACCATTGAGATAAAAATCAAAAAACTCGTATCACGGATTTAAATGTAAGAGTGTCTATCACATCCTCCGAAGGGAAAAGAGGTATGGTAGAGGTGATAAATAACGAACATCTATAAACTACCACCGGTAAGACTGACCATGTTCTACAATAGAGTAACATCAAAACTAAATGTAAGGAGACTATTAACGGAGACAACCTGTAGAAAAGTATACGGAGAACCGATAGACATACAGAAGAAACCTCTTTATAGATAATAATGAGTCGGTAATTTTTATTACTTTATTACAGTAAACGTCGTTGTACACACCTGGACCTCTAATAGTTTGATTTCACTTCATTCAGTCTGTCTGTTTCTATTTATAGTATACTATAGTGAATATACGTCTTAGAAATTTTTCAACTACGTTTACTCGAACAAATGTTTGGTTTTACCTAAGTGTCTGAATCTTTTACTTCAATACCAATTATCCACCCTTCCCTTCCCTCCTTATCTAACCCTCAAACTCTATTACATATGTGTGACGATACAAATTTGATCTATTGGTTGTTTCTGATGGGATATTTTATCCTTGTGAAGAGTTATAAGAAATTATTGGATTTACTCCTTTCTTAACTTTTTGTCTATCTACATATACATACTGACTCAGTGAAACGACATGTGGACTTTGATTGTGTCATAACATTTAATTGATACGACAACAACACATTGACGATTCAGTACAGGTTGAGACGCTAGGGTAACTGACATCGGATCGTCTGAGGAGACAGATACCCTAAAGAGTCCGTTCTTATGACCTTACCCGACGGTAAAGGAAGTCCCCTATAAGGGTTGTGTTCCTAGTTTAGGCACGGAGGACGAACCGTCCGTTTAAGAAATGGTGACTTAAAAATTTTTTTTTTAATATTTTCACTTTGTGATTGGTTCTCTAAGTACACCGGTTTTATCGACGACGACTTATGGGTACAAATTATTCTTATCCCGTCTTTCTTAATAAAACCAGAAAAGTTTTGGTCCAGGTCGGTTGATAGCTTAAAAGACTAACAGAGTGTTTGAGGACCATATAATTTTTACAACTCGTTGTTAATTGTCAATCGTGTACCCCTAACCCTTTAGCAACGTAATTCATGATTTTAGTCAGTATGACGTCAGGGTATGAATTTCTATAAATGATCAAGAAATTATACATAGAACTAAAAGGGGGACACGTCTATTCATCGTCTACCCATCGTTAAATATCCACTGTGAATTTTTTACTTAGTATAATTATGTATGACCAATGTAATGGTTTCCTTCACGGAATGTTTACTCCGTGTACCCCCCAACTACGACTTAACTTCTCGTAAAGATTCATCCAACGGAAACGACTCTTGCTTATGATTCTTATGATACACAGCTTGTCACACCTTTTCCTTTTTTTGACGAATTTTTATGACAAATCACTTACAGGGTCCCGTGTGTCACCGATGTTTTCTTTTGTATTAAAATTTTCTCGTTAAGTTATCACAACTTCAATATTTTGACATGGTCTACCACTAGATAAACGGTTTTCGTGTTTAATAATTGAACGAGTGTTTTGAGAGGACCCTCTGTATCACCAAATGAATATTTCCTTTTACATTCAATTAAGTAGACATTAATACGTAACTCACACTTGTAATTTGAAAATATGTTCTTTCTTCGTGAAGAAATCCACTTTTGACTAAAAAGGATATATAAACAACTCATACAATATCATTAAAATTTATATAAAAATTTGAAACAAATGGAATTTTAGAGGTCTCCTTTTTCACTTTTAACCATACACTCTTGCACAAATTCGTCGAACGTTGATGGTGGAAACCTTTCCGGTTTATAATACTTCAAAACGTAAGCAATCCATCAAACTTTCTATTTCCATAAATTATATCAAATAAAAGAAATCATCTAACATCATTCTAATTTGTGTGACGTGTACATGTGTGTACATTTGTGTGTGTATGGAGAGAAAAGACAATTTGTGTGATACCTAATCGATGGAAAAACTCTTGACCCTGTCAAAATATAAGGAGAGGTAAAGGGGGTGGTTGATAGTGTCCAGATTCAAAAATCATTTGTAAACACATTACTTATTTAGTTAATGAATGATTTCTACATCGATATTTTAAGTTCATGTCACTTTTTTAGTGTGTTATTTAAAATGATTTAAATTACAACCAAAAATAGTAGTCTTTAATCTTCTGAACAACGTGATTTAAATAAATGAACATGTGTTGTATAAATTAAGAAATTTCTGAAATTAAGAAATTTCGAAGACCTTTTACTCTTTATAAACTTATCGATGTTATTTCATGATGTACGAAACTTTGACATTTCTTTATTTACATTCAATCACAATACAAAAGAAAAATCCAAATCTTAAGAAACTTTCTACATACTGAAAATTCTTACTAGTTGTGTACCTCTTTAACTAAAAAATAACGTAATTCAAGACTCACCAAATCGTTTGAATAACAGGTAAAATTGTTCCTCTGTTAAAGTACTCATGACCACAGATAAAAATGGACTCGACTCTAATGTGCCGTAAACCCTTCGGCAATAAAGAACGGTCCACTCTCTATCAAATGTCGAAGATGTGACTCAGTCTTAAAGGGACTTTACTCAACTCTTTTGTAAAACCGACGTCTTACCCACAAACAGAGAAGTCATCAACTCGGTACCTTCGGAACACGTTTAAGTGAAGGTCGCCAAGTTTTCAGTTTGTAAGTAGAGTTCTTGTTCGAATTTACTTCTTGTATTGCATAGGAACGTCGGAACTCTCTCGTCTACACACTGACTCAGTAACGTATTGGACTTGATCCCACCTTTTTTATCGACAAGAGTATCCAATAAATTTTTAAGTAACTCATTTCTAACGGAAACAAGGTGTGACCCACAGACAACACATGTCTTAAACACAAATACACTCGTTTCCTGTACTTTATTCCTCGATGAACCTTGACCACTACCGTCCTCTCTGTCATCTTTGGTTGACTTAGGTAAATTTTTTAAGTTACACTTACTTGTAAAAACGTATAGAAATGATCAGTATATACGTTAATCTTACATTATAAAATCACTCTACGAACAAAGACTAGAGACAGTTAATCAAGACTCTCGCGAAATCTACAACGACAGGTTTGAGACATCTACCAGTTTCTCACAAACCTATAAAATGGTGGACCTCTTTTAGAACAACTGACATCCACTCATTGTCAGGAATTCCCCTCTGTAAGTGTTACACTTAAGAAAATTACAGAAATTGTAAATTCTACGGTAAGATTTACTAAAGACGGACACAGAACGATACGACTTACAATAATAAGATATAACGTACTGGAAGTAACCGTTGTCAGACTATAAAGGTTTTACATTTACAATAATAAAAAGAAGTTCAGACACTGAGCTAGAAAGGTTCAAGTTTTAGAACTTGAAGAATCCTATGGTGTAATTTAGAACGAATAGACCAATGATTATTGTAACAGAGAAAAGAAGACAGTTCTACGTTAGTGATGTCGAAAAGATTCCATAGACGGTAAGAGATTAAGAGATAATTCATAGTCAAGTCAAGTCAAGTCAAGTCAACGAGTCAGCACAGACTGAGAAACGCTGGGTACTTAACGTCGTGCGGTCCGGAGGGACAGGTAGTGGTTGAGGACCTCAAGTGAGTCTGAGCGTAAGTAACTCAGTCACTACGGTAGGTCGGTAGAGTAGGAGACAACAGGGGAAGAGGAGGACTGGGGTTAGGGAGGGTCGTAGTCCCAGAAAAGGTTATTCTGTTGAGAAGCGTACTACACCGGTTTCATGACCTCAAAGTCGAAGTCGTAGTAAGGGAGGTTTCTTTAGGGTCCCGACTAGAGGAAGTCTTACCTGACCAACCTAGAGGGACGTTAGGTTCCCTGAGAGTTCTCAGAAGAGGTTGTTGTGTCAAGTTTACGTAGTTAAGAAGCCGCGAGTCGGAAGAAGTGTCAGGTTGAGAGTGTAGGTATGTACTGGTGACCTTTTTGGAACTGATCTACCTGGAAACAACCGTTTCATTACAGAGACGAAAAGTTATACGATAGATCCAACCAGTGATAATTCATATACTATTGTATTTTTCGGTATGTGAACAATTTTCGTCTTAATGTTTACATGAAACAGTAATTACAGAAGGGTGATATGACTTTGACAAAGGCGTGGTGGTGGGACACCCAAACCCCTTAATTTTTTTTTTACATTGGTGATTGTACAACTCACCAACCTCAAAAGATGAGTGGATACATTCGATTTAATTAATGATATTATTGAGCCTTCACCCACCAATAAATTAATAAGGGTAAAGTATCTAGTCCATTGATTTTGAGTCTCTGGAATGTACTGAACAGGTTCCTATACCTTGTTCTTTCCCTAATTTGAAAGGAAGGTTTAGTCTCTCAGACTAAACTCTTATATACGAAAAAATAAAATTTTATAGATTGTGTTAAAATCTTTATAAAACGGATTTCGTAATAAAAAATTTCTTATTATTTGAATGAAAAGTTTCCGATACTACTTAATACTCAGACGACGTTCGTTACTATCCGGTTTTTTAACCTGTTGGATCTTCTTTACCTATTTGAGGATTGTTGTATGTTGGAAGGTGTCAGCTTAGTCCTTCTATAACTTTTAGGTTCGTATAGTCATCATTTACTGACTTTCGTAAAGGAAATTCTAACCCTGTTCGGTTCTTACAGGTGTGAGAGATGAATGTAAGTTGTGTATAACCTTTAGGATCGGTGTCTTTAGTCTGTTCTTTTTATTTTCCAGAAATTTAACGTTCACTTCTTTATTTGACACTAATAAACGTCCAATGTAGTACCATATGTACCTTTTGAGATTTCTGAGACGATTTTGTTGACAATATTGATCATTTACCTAAGTCACTTCGACGTCTTATGTCTTTATTGTATATCTTGAGAGAACACAAAGACATTTGATTATCGTTTGATAATCCTTCTGTTAAAATTTTCATTAGGTTAAATGTTATCTTAGTTTTTCGTATTTCAAAAATCCTCAGTTTAATTGGTTCCTTTATTTTCTGAATATGGGACTTTTGATATTCTATAATACTTTTTATAACCGTTGTTGTGTTTATTCACCTTTCTATGTGGTGTTAGTACCTATCCTTCTTAATTATAATAATTTTACAGGTACGATAGGTCACGTTAGATGTCTAGGTCACGTTAGGGTTAATTCTATGGGTCTCGTTAAAAGTATCTACATCTTCTCTATTAAGATATTAAACATCGCTAGGTGTTTTCTGGTGATCATCGGTTATGTTAGAACTCCTTTTTCTTGTTTTGACCTCCATAGTACTATGGACTAACGTTAGATGTTTGACTGTCATTGACTCTGTCATACCACAGTTATTCTTTTGTCTGGTCATCTAGTCGCCTTACATTATCTCTCGAGTCCTCATTTGAGTATATCAGTTGATTAGACGACGACAACGATTCAACGAAGTCAACACTCTGGGGTATCTACCGTCGGGTGGTCCGAGGGGTCAGGGACCCTAAGAGGTTCCGTTCTTGTCACCTCACCCAACGGTAAAGGAAGAGGTTACGTACTTTCACTTTTCACTTTCACTTCAACGAGTCATCACGGTTTGAGAATCGCTGGGGTACCTGACGTCGGGTGGTCCGAGGAGGTAGGTACCCTAAAAGGTCCGTTCTCATGACCTCATCCTACGGTAGCGGAAGAGGCTCAGTTGATTAGATGTCACTTCTTTTGTTCTTATATAATTATGTTATCCTTTTTCCGTCAGAGAAGTCATTTACCACAATCCTTTTGAACTTTATTCAGTTTGTTTGTATACTATAGTGAGGATGTACTACATTTTACTATCTTTTCACTTGAGAAATATTTTACCTTTGTNGGGTACCTGACGTCGGGTGGTCCGAGGAGGTAGGTACCCTAAAAGGTCCGTTCTCATGACCTCACCCTACGGTAGCGGAAGAGGCTCAGTTGATTAAATGTCACTTCTTTTGTTCTTATATAATTATGTTATCCTTTTTCCGTCAGAGAAGTCATTTACCACAATCCTTTTGAACTTTATTCAGTTTGTTTGTATACTATAGTGAGGATGTACTACATTTTACTATCTTTTCACTTGATAAATATTTTACCTTTGTCTGAAAGTTTATGGTCTTTTTTTGATTACCGATGGTTTCTCCGTTGTACACACCCTTCTCCCTGTTTATTCCTCAAACCCTAATTGTATATGTGTGATGTTATATATGTTTTCTATTGGTTGTCCCTGGATTACATATCGCGTAGTTCATGATCAGTTATAAGATACTATTAAATATATTTTTTACTTAGATTTTTTCTTACTTATATACATGTACGTATACATATATATTGATTTATTGAAAGAGTTTGTAGACTTTGATTGTGTTGTAACATTTAGTCTATATGAGGTCATTTTAAAAAAATTTTCACTTTAAACTATAAAATAAAATTCTATAACAACTTTCATTAATACTATAAGTAACGTAAATATTTCATATTTTATGAAATAACAACCTGAGTTACTAAATGTCTTTCGATATCTAAACTTACTCACTTTTTCAACCGAATTTCGAGTTGTAAGTCTTTTACTTCTAGTACCGTAGACCAGGGTAGTGAAGTACCCTTTATCTACCCCTTTGTCACCTTTGTCATAGTGTGAAATAAAACCCCCCAAGGTTTTAGTGACGACTACCACTGACGTCGGTACTTTAATTTTCTGTGAATGAGGAACCTTCTTTTCAATACTGGTTGGATCTATCGTATAACTTTTCATCTCTGTTATGAAACGGTTGTTTCCAGGTAGATCAGTTCCGATGCCAAAAAGGACACCAGTACATACCTACACTCTCAACCTGACACTTCTTTCGACTCGTGGGTTCTTAACTACGAAAACTTGACACCACAACCTCTTCTGAGAACTCTCAGGGAACCTGACGTTCCTCTAGGTTAGCCAGGTAAGACTTCTTCTAGTCGAGACCCTAAAGAAGCCTTCCTTACTACGACTTCGACTTTGAGGTCATGAAANCACTGACGTCGGTACTTTAATTTTCTGCGAATGAGGAACCTTCTTTTCAATATTGGTTGGATCTATCGTATAACTTTTCATCTCTGTTATGAAACGGTTGTTTCCAGGTAGATCAGTTCCGATACCAAAAAGGACACCAGTACATACCTACACTCTCAACCTGACACTTCTTTCGACTCGTGGGTTCTTAACTACGAAAACTTGACACCACAACCTCTTCTGAGAACTCTCAGGGAACCTGACGTTCCTCTAGGTTAGCCAGGTAAGACTTCTTCTAGTCGAGACCCTAAAGAAGCCTTCCTTACTACGACTTCGACTTTGAGGTCATGAAACCGGTGGAGTACGTTTCTCAACTGAGTAACCTTTTCTGAGACTACGACCCTCCCTAACCCCCGTCCTCCTCTTCCCCCTGTTGTCTCTTACTCTACCGACCTACCGTAGTGCCTGAGCTACCTACGCTCAGACTCACTTGAGACCCTCAACCACTACCTGTCCCTCCGGACCGCACGACGCTAAGTACCCCAACGTTTCTCAGTCTGTGCTGACTCACTGACTTGACTTGACTTGACTTGACTTGACTTATCTAGACTTATATTTAAAATTACTTACAATCAAGAGTTTTGACGAAAAATGGACATTCCAGTAGTTTTCAGTGTACTGTGTACACGTATCTCACATGAGGTACTCGCGAGTACCCAATTTTGTTCCTCCTTTTCACCCCCAATCTTCTATATTCCCGGAATCTCGTAGAAGGTCCGTTATTAAAGAGAATGTTCCTCAATCTACGTCGGTGAAAGTAACTATCAAACCACGAAAGAATGTTTTGGTTTACAAAAGAATGACATACTAGACGTTAGTAAGACGAACCATAAACGAGTTTTCTCGACTTTTTAATGTAGATGTGTTTTGGGACGTGTACCTACAAATATCGTTGAAATAAGTATTAAAGGGTTTGAACCTTCGTTGGTTCTACCGGAAAACATCTATTGACCTATTTACTATTTGACCGGGAAGGTCTGTTACACTGTAATAGGTCACGACTTTTCTTGTTCGACAGTTCGGTGCCTTTCTGTACCTTCTTTGAATTTACGGATACTGACTTCCTCCCTTCGAGGTTGATGTACTGTAATACCTTTTCCTTCTTCATACTACTTTCATTTTTTTTTTTTTTTAGACACCAACGGTCCCAGTCCTCACACTTCCCTATTTATCCATCTCAGGTCTCCTAAAAATCACGTCACTTTATGTCACGTACTATGGTACTACTACCTATGTGTAAGTCAATGTAAACAGGTTTGGGTGACTTACACGTTGTGGTTCTCTCTTGGGATTACATTGGATTTCTGAAACTCACTAACACTACTTGGTCACATGCAAGTAGTCAATATTGTTTACATGGGAGACCATATGTTCTACGATTCCCACCGACTCTCACCGACTCATACCAGTGTATCCCCGTCCCTCATTTACCCTTTAAAAACAGGAAGGGCGAGTTAAGAGACACTTGATATTTGACGAGATTTTTAATCAGAAGTTTTTTTCTCAATTCGTTTATATGAGGCTCCATCAAAAATCCGTCTGTAAATATATACCTCTTAAAACGTTGTCGATATTCCTTTTCAGAAGTTAATTTTAAATGCTTTCTACGTCTGTTAAAAGCATACGGAAAAGATACGTCTAAGAGTTGTTTTAATTCAAGTATACTAATTAATCAAATATACTAATTAATCATTACATCCGACGTCGGGTACCCCAACGTGTCTCAGCCTGTGCTGACTTCGCTGAATCGTCGTCGTCTCGTAATGATGATACTTAATTTTTTGTTTTTGTTTTATCTAAAGAGAGACCACTAAACGTTTCTTAGATTTTCTTAATTTTCAAATTTTAACGAGTATAGATTTGAGATCTACCTGTAAACCTTCCTGGAACTACCATCCATTGTTTCAACTTTAGAGACCGATAGTGTATTTCACACTTTCAGGACGTTAACTCCTTCGTTTCAACTGTGAACCACCTTTTGAACTTCTATGACTTTACAAAACAAGGGAGTACACTAATGATAAGTTTAAAAGTACTTTTATTATCCCTGAAAAAACACCTACCTTGTCACTATAAAACTAGTTTTCATAAAACGTAAAGAATTTTAACAATATATTTACGGACTAAATATAGGGTTATAAAAGTCACAATTTTGTAACTTTTGACAAACCTTACCGGATTTCGTATCTCTATAACTTGACAGAAGTGTAAAATGTTTTAACGAAATCATTTCGAAAATACTAAAAAAATAAAACTTGAAAAAACCGGACGGTATTTCTCAATAGAGTTTCATTAAAGAGTCCACTTATTTATTGTACGACTTAAATCCAAACAACCAAAAAAAAAAAAAAAAACCAGATAAGATGGACTTACGATTCATGTTAGAAGATACTAAATATCTAAACACAAAACCGTAAGAACACTAAAAAAAAAAAGACTGTCATTAACTTGTTGTCCAAGACATGGAAGGAATTTTGGTAGTAATCCGACACCACAACTTTGATAGATTAACCATTGTCGTAAGACCTTCACCCCATTTGGTGACCCCTCCTGATTCGTTGTAACAGAGATACTCTCTGGTGTCTGGTATTTAATGTTAAATGTGGTATCAACAATCGTCGTCGAAGGACGGACCCCTTTCCAGTTAGTGGGGAGTCCGGTCAACAGTGGTCAGATCCCTCGACTCTTAGGAACCGTCGATCACCTACCGTTTAAGGTCCTCCCTAGGGTTTCGACGGTGTACCTAGATTCCTTGTACAGAGAAGAGACGTTGAGTACGGTAGAACTCTCCAACTTCTAAATGGACTTGAGAGGTGTGCCTCACCCTTAACGAATTCCTTTGTCAAAGATGTCTAATAGACTATCCTAATAGAGACTTCCTTTCGGTCTACTAAAATTTTCTTAAGAGACAAGAACACTCAAATCGGACCCATTATTAAAATAGAACAGAGTAAATCCTTCTAACGAACCGTGTAATTCAAAGAAACACTCGTATAGTGACATGTGTATTACTTGAGTGTCAGATTAAATCTCGTCGATCTCATGGAACTCAGGTATCGATCTTAGGACTCTCTCTACTTCTTACTACCTCACTCTATGTCTTATTAGTTGTCACCTTACTTTCCTTCCTCCCCGGTACTTTTTACACATATTTCCAGGGAAGAACCCAACACTAATAATACTAATACTAATAACAATAAAAACGACTGTTTCGTTCTCTAAAATAACCCTTTCCCGTGGGCCCACCTCTCGTCATCCCATTCCCTTGGGTCCTCTTGTCGAGACGGCATACCGAGTGTCAGAGTCCAAAATACCACTACCCAAATCAAAGGTCCACCAGAAACCGGTTTCCCTAGGATCTCAGTCGTTATCGTTGAGTTCGGTACATATACCACAGACCTAACGATAAACCTTTCACTCATGAAATCTCTTTCCACTTGAGGTTTGGTTCAGACTTTCTCCCGGGTATCGACCACTACGTGTTCGATCCTGGTTCAACTCTCCAGGTTCGTTTGACACATCTGAGCAACGAGAGGACTCGTGACTACATGCAAAGGGAGGGTTCGGTGCACAGACTCCGGTCTCTGACCAGGCACTGGGTCCCTGACTTAGTCCCTATCACCCCTCTGATCCTACCCTAGAAAGAATGTGAAGATCGTCGGAAAGCTATCTCAACTGACGAAAGGGACTGGAATTTAAATGAGTCACAAGTGGACTTAAGGGTAGACGGGAGGGTTACTCTTTTCCCGATCACGTTCCTTGGGACTCGGAGGTCTTCCTGGCTCAAGAGTGAGCACTACTCAACCCTCTTGGGGTGGTTGACAAGTCCCGACGGACAACCCAGGTAAAAATTTGTGTCCTTTTGTGTCAAACCTATTTCTGGATCGAGAGTTAAAGAGTCTTTTTCTCTATGAAGTCCTAGTATCATTCACGAACAATAGCCCGGTGTCTTAAATGAGTTCCCTCGTATACTACCGCCTCGTCATAAAATGAGATGAAATCAAACATAAAGAGTAAATGTAAATAAACGTGAAATGAAAGACTATTTTTACTCCGTAGGTAGGTGAAGTAGTCCTTAAAAGTAACAATATCAAGTCAAGTCAAGTCAGCGAGTCAGCACAGGCGGAGAAACGCTGGGGTACTTAGCGTCGTACGGTACGGAGGGACAGGTAGTGGTTGAGGACCTCTAGTGAGTCTGAGTGTAGGTAGCTCAATCCCTACGGTAGGTCGGTAAAGTAGGAGACAGCAGGGGAAGAGGAGGACGGGGGTTAGGGAGGGTCGTAGTCTCAGAAAAGGTTACTCAGTTGAGAAACGTACTCCACCGGTTTCATGACCTCAAAGTCGAAGTCGTAGTAAGGAAGGTTTCTTTAGGGTCCCAACTAGAGGAAGTCTTACCTGGCCAAGCTAGAGGAACTTCAGGTTCCCTGAGAGTTCTCAGAAGAGGTTGTGGTGTCAAGTTTTCGTAGTTAAGAAACCGTGAGTCGGAAGAAGTGTNTCATGACCTCAAAGTCGAAGTCGTAGTAAGGAAGGTTTCTTTAGGGTCCCGACTAGAGGAAGTCTTACCTGGCCAAGCTAGAGGAACTTCAGGTTCCCTGAGAGTTCTCAGAAGAGGTTGTGGTGTCAAGTTTTCGTAGTTAAGAAACCGTGAGTCGGAAGAAGTGTCAAGTTGAGAGTGTAGGTATGTACTGGCGTCCTTTTTGGTATCGGAACTGATCTACTTGGAATCAGCCGTTTCATTATAGAGACGAAAACTTATACGATAGATCCAACCAGTATTGAAAAGAAGGTTCCTCATTCACAGAAAATTAAAGTACCGACGTCAGTGGTAGACGTCACTAAAACCTCGGGGGGTTTTATTTCAGACTGTGACAAAGGTGACAAAGAGGTAGATAAAGGGTACTTCACTATCCTGGTCTACGGTACTAGAAGTAAAAGACTTACAACTCGAAATTCGGTTAAAAAGTGTGAGGAGAAAGTGAAAGTAGTTCTCCGAAAAATCGAGGAGAAGTGAAAGACGGCATTCCCACCACAGTAGACGTATAGACTCCAATAACTATAAAGAGGGCCGTTAGAACTAAGATCGAACACAAAGAAGGTCAAGTCGCAAAGAGTACTACATGAGACGTATATTCAATTTTTTCGTTCCACTGTTATATGTCGGAACTGCATGAGGAAAAGGATAAACCTTGGTCAGACAACAAGGTACAGGTCAAGATTGACAACGAAGGACTGGACGTATGTCTAAAGAGTTCTCCGTCCAGTCCACCAGACCATAAGGGTAGAGAAAGTCTTAAAAGGTGTGAAATAACACTAGGTGTGTCAGTTTCCGAAACCGTAACAGTTATTTCGTCTTTATCTACAAAAAGACCTTGAGAGAACGAAAAAGTTACTAGGTCGCCTACAACCGTTAAACTAGAGACCAAGGAGACGGAAAAGATTTTGGTGGAACTTGTAGTCCTTCAAGTACCAAGTGCACAACGACTTTGGACCGAACCTCTTAAAACTCGTAATGAAACGATCGCACACTCTACTCACGTTAATACACTATCAAACTCGTAAGAAACCGTAACGGAAAAATTCCCTAACTTTACTTTTACCTGGAAAAGGTCAGGACACCGGTGACGACTCAAAAGGTTTAACCGACCGTAGAACTCACGTCGTAAAAGTGTTGTAGTAGAAAGTCCTAAACTTTATCGACTTGACTTTAAGGTAGTGGAGGTGATTGAAACAAGTATCACTACGAAAGATTCCGGGTGAACTGAAGTGTAAGGTCCTACAGACCGAGATCTAATCACTAGTGTGGTAGCACTAATAGGCCCAGTACTTCTAGAAAAAAGATGTCAAGAAGACACATAAGAACGTTAGAGAAGAATCATAGAAGACGAAGACAATCCAGGTCTGTTAAAGACAGGAAATAGCTCGGGTAGAAACGTACTTTACAAGGCAACCATGGAGATTAAAAGAACTTCTCTAGAGATCAGACAGGGTAAGACAACAAAAGGAGATAAAGAAACGAAACTAGCGACTTCTTCCGAAAGAATAGAGAAGAACGATAAGAAACCTTGGGACGTAAGTCTACGAATATAGAAAGGAAAAGAGGAACCGAAAAGTGTCGATAAACATTCCGAAGGGGTTTGTCGGTAAAACGAAAAAACGTAAAGAAAAGGTACCCCTACCAGAACTAGGGACAGAGGACATGTCACAGTGCTTGGAGTAAGGTATCAAGTAGCCCGTGAGATAGATAGTCTAGATCCGGGAATTTAGATAAAGAGTGAAGGTGACATATGAGTATTCCCTAAACTAAATCCAGTATGGACTTACCAGAACGTCAAAAGGGACTAAAGAAGTTAAAGTCAGACTTAAACCATTATTTCTCAAGTACTGGACTCGGTGTCAGTAGAGGACCAGAAAAAAAACAACAACTGACATATCTCGAAGAGGTAGAAAACGACGTCTATTCCTCAAGTACTGGACTCGGTGTCAGTAGAGGACCAGAAAAAAAAACAACTGACATATCTCGAAGAGGTAGAAAACGACGTCTTTTATATTAGTTAGACTAAAACCACAACTGGTAGACCACTACAGGTACACATCTCAGAAGAGAACACAACAACCTTCTCCCACAAACGATACTGGTCACGTAAAAGAACCGGTTTGAGACAATCAGAAACGGGACGAAGTAAGACGTAAGGTTCCGGTTTAAACGGACAATGAGGTCCACAAAGAACTGAGGGATGAAAACGTAAGGTCAGGGGATATTACTTTTCCTGTCGAAAAAACCCAAAATCAAGATTTTCCAGAACATCCACAAGTATCTTGGCAAGTTGAAGTCGAAGAAGTCGTAATGACTAACCCCGTATCTGAACCTAATGACACTATAACTTACCAAACGGAACCTTTGCTTGTCTCTAGTAAGACCGTAAAGACTCTAACGTAAAGCCTGAGAAAACAACTGGTGCTACCGATGAGGTAAAGAAGACTCCTTAAGGACGGGTTTCATCATCTATATTACCAGTAGACTCAATTTAAGTGGGTAAGGTCAGGTAAAATCAAGTGACTAAGGATCTTCAACTGCAAGTGAGAACGGTAGAGGACAAACTGGTGAAGGTTAAACGGAACTAAGTACGTGGACTGTAAGGTCCTTACGTTTTCTTTATTACTCGATTATAAGTAGTAATGGTTTTAACCAAACTATGTTCCTACTATTCGAAGTAAAAATCTTCTGTTAAGGTTATGATTGGTTAGGCATAACATTTAGAGAACACGATACAGTTCTCTTGTATATAATAGACTTTATACATAGATTAATAAAATTGTCCTTTCTCCTTCTTCTTTCGTTACTGTATCGAGAGATAATATGATAAGACCTGATCTTAAACGAGACGGTTCCAGACCTTAGGGTCGTACGTAGTACTTTACCATGACACTATTCTGAACACTTATACGTAATCTTAACTACGATGTAGTTCTAATTCAACTACTAGGACCTCTGTAGATAAAGGATCTACATTTAGTAACTTCTACCTACCCTTTTACAAACATTTTAAAATAAAATAACAAAAAATAAAATTAAATTTTTTATTTGTAAATAAATTTAACCTCCAATTAAAATTTAGATTTCGTAAAGTCTTAGTTTACTTCATAACATCGTTTCTAATTTGTATATTCTCAATAAAGATTTCAACAAAACAAGGAGTACCTACTATTATCTTATAATAATAAGTTAAATAAATTTTCTTTTAACCGGATCTCTAAACTTCCTTTACCAGACAGTAAACCCCCTCGACTTACCTATATCTGTCTTCCTTAATGTGATTCTATAATTTTTCATATGTATAGAGACATATTAGTCCCCAGAAGACGATGGGGACTATCGAGTCGACCACTTCTTAGACGGACGTTACGTCCTCTGATCGTTACACTCTCTTGACCCAACCTAGGTACCCAACCCTTCTAGAGGATCTCTTCCCTTTTCGATGGGTGAGGTTATAAGCCAGGACCTCTTAAGGTACCTGATGTATATACCAGGTATTCCAGAGTTTCTCAGCCTGTACTGACTCACTGAAATTGAAAGACGATGAGGTTTACTCTAAATTTAAAATTCACCGTTTAGAATTGTGAAATTTTGGAAAATTTAAAATGTTATATTCGTTACACTGATATAAGGTCTCTATGACAAAAGATTCTAAAGATTTCTTACTATATTTTTCAAACCCTTTTTTCAGAGTACGTATATTATGACTTTAAATATATAAATTTTAGGGAATGAATAAGTACGACACTAAAAGTCAGAACTCATAATGGATCATTTATTTACTACTACCTCTCGAATATCATTATGTCTTTCGAATACAATATTATAATTGACTTAGTGTGGAAGTAAATAATAACGTATACATGGTAATAGTGTCACTACATTTCACTGTTGAAATGTCTTTGAAGTTTTTTTCTTTTTTTTAATTCACTGATTAATTACATCGAAATAGAAACCCTTTACCTTTATAGGAACCAGATTAAAAATTGAAAGACACAGAAGGTTTAAAAGACATTCAAGTTTTAAACCATTACTAATTTATGTAGGTACGTAACTTTAACTTTTACACAAAAAACTCTCCGTTCATATAATCTTGAAAATTTTCTTTAAGGGTGACAAGGATTACAGAATGCAATAGATAATCGATTTCTAGAAGACCTCCTTTGATACCTGTAAGAAAGTATTTGACTTAGGTATTGGTGTAGGGAGGGAAATGTAAACAAATCGGGACCACCGTCCTGAACTACGATGAAAGGAGAATGTGTAACTTTCTGGAGTTAAGTTCTCAGACGAAGAGTTAACAGAAATTTTAAATACTGAGTTTTGTATTTATATAATAATGGATTCCACGTAAGAGTACAAGTTCGTAGTTCGTTTCAGTTAAAAACGTATAGTAAAAAGAAAGGAGAGGACAAAAGAGGAAAGAAGGATTGGAAATTTTTTTAGACACTTATATATATATATATATATATATATATATATATACACGTAAATATGTATACGTACACACATATACAATAGACACAATCGCCTTACCTCAAGTACATAATCCAATTTAAAAATCTGTACAATTAGGAGGGGTGGGAAGAGAGTCTATCAACGGGTCCTCTGTTCAAAAGGTGACTTTCATTGTGAGTAACTGGATCAACAACCCGTCTATTTTGTTCTCAAGATTCGAAAATCTTACGTACCGTATCTTTTATCAAAACGGTTCCAAATTTTCACTTCCTGTACAACTTTCTTTTATTACCAGAAAGGTAAGATTTGTGATTCTTGAACTTCCGGAGTCAAAGATTTAAAAAATGACTACACTTTCTTGACTTCTTCACACACAGGTACCCCACCTCATACTTCCCTACTACCCTCTCTATACTGACTTTTCTGACTTGTAACCCACAAATCCCAAGTACTTTGTCCTGCATCCGGTTCAAGGTTTCGTCTTTTACTATCAATGGGACCCTACTTGTCGGAGTATCTGGACAACCCGTAACTACACCCCATAGTCTATTATTCCCTCTTGAACGAAGTAGACAAGTACTACTCCGGGGTTCTTTCGTAGGAGAAAGGACACGGAGACTCAAAGGAAATTAAAAGACACGAATGGAGAGTGAGTTGGAAGTTAGGGTTCAGTACCTTGATGTAATCAGACGTGTGGATTTCCTCGAACCGACGGTTAACACTAGTTGGTTTTTAGTACCGTCTAGAGTCTCCTCCTGTCTTAGTCTTCAGTCCACCCTAACAAGGTAGAGTCACCCTCGACCTTGTCTTACCATTTCTGACTCTACGGGTGTCGGGGAGTCACCGTACCACCGTACGGTAGAACAATACGTGTTGGTTCTAACTCTACGGTAGGACCCCATTGTCTGTTGTCACTCATTAGGTACTTTAACTGATTCGAGTTCAGACTTTACTAATAATTTAAAACTTAAACATCTTGAGGGGACCATCGTGTCACCCATTCTTAGACGGACGACTACGTCCCCTGTGTCCAAGCTAGGGACCAGACCCTTCTAAGGTGTACGGCGTCTCGTTGACAAACACACGGTGTTGATGACTCGGGTACGAGACCTTGGGTTCTCGACTCGAGGTCCCGGGTATGAGACGTTGTTCTCTTCGATGGTGTTACTTTTCGTGTGTGTAACTTTGATCTCTCATCGGGAACGAGTGTTGATCTCTTTCGGGTGTACGTAACTGTTTGTGGGTTTCGTTGTTGTCGTTTTTTTTTTAACTTAAAGAATGAAAATGAACCTTCATAGATCTAATTAATAAGACGATGATTCGTCTGTGTCCCCGAGTTCTAATAAAGTACACAATTAAGTCGTCTATGAAAACTAGTGGATGCTACTTAGTCACTACAAGACCCGGGAGTCTACGTCATGACCCTTTTTATTTGGCAATATTTGGTCGTGAGTAAGATCCGATCCCACTCTTTATCTTTTATGTGTTCATTTTCATCTTGTACAGTCCACCATTCACGATACCCCTTATTTGTCGGTACTATTCCCTACACGTAAAAACACCCCCCTATAAAGTCTGTCCGATCCTCTCCTTCCGAAGGACACCTCGACTCTAAAGTCGTCTCTGGTCGTCATCCACTCCTTCGTGGATCACCCACAGGGTCCTTTCCTAGAAGGTCCATTTCTTCGTCCTTCTCTTTTCTGGATTAATTCAAGGTATGCTTTTAGTATTCCGGTTATATGTCAGAATTTCTTTACAAGAATTATTCCTATGACAACTAAATTCACAAGAATGTACTCCGGAGGGACCACCGAGTTACCATTTCTTAGGGGGACGGTTGTCTCCTTTGTACCCAAACTAGGGACTATACCCTTTGTGGGTGTACGGAGTCTCTTTGATTCGGACAAGTGACGTTCATGACTCGAACATGAGATCTTGGACACGAGGTGTTATTTTCTTCGGTGGTGTTACTCTTCGGGAGCTTGGCATTGTTTTCTCATCAGCGACGAACTGTGATAATCTCTTTTAAGACGTGTCGTCACTTCTGGGTCGTGTCGGTTTTTATGTATTTATTGTAATAAAATTTTAATTTTTAAGAACGTATTATTTCTGTATCCTAAAATCCTCAAACCGAGGAATTTCTTAAAACAATTGATATTAACGATTAACGATTTGTTGGTGTTGTTGGTTTAGTACTAAGTAATTAATCCACACCTGTTCTGTTGGTCTTTTCTAACCCTTTTTTATATCCGCCTTGGATGTGACTATAACGAAATTTCTATAGAATGTCAGAATAAGGTCCAATTCCCTGTACTTTGATCTTTCTAGACCAATAAGTGAATCTTTTGACACTTATTTTAGAACCGTATAGTCGTTTTATAAAAAATTTAAATATTTAATAACAAAATAACTTAATACTATTAGAAAGTTTACAACTGTATAAAGTAAAATGTCATTCATAGTACAATTAAAGTAATGGTTAGGTGGTCTTTTCATAAATTTTTAATTCATCACAGTCTCAATGTTTTCACCTATGTTCAAAAGGTTTAAAGATGAAAAGTAAACTTTCAAGTTTAAAATAGTAACCGTTGTTTTAATAGTCTATACAAAGAATTTTTCCGTTCAAGTTTCAGAAACAAGTGATAGTTTTTTTACGGGTGGTTTATGAGTCAAGATTTATTTCTATCGAAAAGACGGTCAGAAAGAAACTTAGTTTTACCACGAAGTACTTTTTGTCATCGATCAAACCGAAAGTTAAGTCTATTTATGTGTTCGATGTCTCGTTAGTAACATGAAACTGTACGTCGTCATTGCGAAATATTTACGAAGGTAAAATAGTCAGACATTTGATTTGGTCGTAATGACCTCATACCTGTACATACAAAATTCTACTTTGTGTTATCATTTCCGTACGCGGAATATAAATATGAAGGTAATTGTCTATAAAAACTGTTTAAACGTTTTATGAACAGTGTATATAACACTCTTGAATTGGGTCCGTCCTCTCTTACACCCCAAAATTGTAAAGAGCAATCAACATATGTATATGTGGAGTTATTCTCATGTCGTACAAAAGTGAGATGAATCGGTAAGGTGAAACTACGTTTTAAGGTGACACTCACCTAAATTACCACTTATTTTACTGACCTCTATTTACTATGACGTTGGTTGTGATGTGTGATCAGGGAAAAATTAAACTAAAAATTTTTGTTTCAGAAAATTTATGTTCTTTTCTCTTTTTTTTTCTAGTTTGGTCGTTCCGTTCCGTACTTATTACATTCAGTACCTTCATATTGTCAATTTTGAAATTTAAAGACTTAAGAAAGAAGTGACAACCCGATAATACACATACATACACCCTCACTCTCCCTGAACATTTATACTTGTTGTGTAACACGTCGGGTGTATAGAAAGACAGTTCGAATGTAGATTCCTTTTTTCCTCAACATTGTGTTCTTCTGTCTTCTAGACGTAAGAGTTACGATTAATATGTCCTTACTTCTTGGATGTCCCAGTCTGTCTGATAGTTCGAACGTAAAGAGTCGGTTTTCATTCCAGTACCCTACATGAGGACTTTCAGGTTCATAAAACAGACTTTAGTTAAAGGTTCGAATTTATATAAGATCCTATATATAAAGTCTTCAATAAGTTCTGAAGAAATAAGTTCTCGGAGGAGTCTGACTAAAATGAGGAGAAATATCAAAATAGTCAGTCATCCAAAGAAAAATTTTTGTGGAAAATACAACGAATAAATAGAATTTATGGTACAAATTGAATTCCCGTGAAACTATAAATATGTAGTCCACAGATCAATAAATACACGTGACAAAACTAAAATGTCTAGAAACAGAAAAAAAAAAAAGTGGAAATAACTTAGAAAAAATACAAGTCAGTCAAGTCAAGTCAGCGAGTCAAGTCAAGTCAGAGAGTCAACACAGGCTGAGACGCTGGGGTACTTAGCGTCGTGCGGTCCGGAGGGACAGGTAGTGGTACAGGGGCTCAAGTGAGTCTGAGTGCAGGTGGCTCAGGCACTACGGTAGGTCGGTAGAGTAGGAACCAACAGGGGAAGAGGAGGACGGGGGTTAGGGAGGGTCGTAGTCTCAGAAAAGGTTACTCAGTTGAGAAGTGTACTCCACCGGTTTCATGACCTCAAAGTTGAAATCGTAGTAAGGAAGGTTTCTTTAGGGTCCCGACTAGAGGAAGTCTTACCTGACTAACCTAGAGGAACGTCAGGTTCCCTGAGAGTTCTCAGAAGAGGTTGTGGTGTCAAGTTTACGTAGTTAAGAAGCCACGAGTCGGAAGAAGTATAGGTATGTACTGGTGTCCTTCTTGGTATCGGAACTGATCCACCTGGAATCAACCGTTTCATTACAGAGACGAAAACTTATATGATAGATCCAACCAGAATTGAAAAGAAGGTTCCTCATTCGCAGAAAATTAAAGTACCGACGTCAGTGGTAGACATCACTATAACCTCGGGTTTTTTTATTTCAGACTGTGACAAAGATGACAAAGGGGTAGATAAAGGGTACTTCACTACCCTAGAGGGGATAAAGGAACGAAAATTAAAGTGAAAGAACCGTAAATACCTCAAATGGAATCCCCACACACACACACACACATTTATACGCATAAGTACTATCTCTTTTGTTTTGACGTATGTCTCGTCCGACCTTACCATTTTTTACCTCCTGTCAACGGAACTCCTTTATATACGTTAGGTTGTAACTAACATGTTCTCACTCGTTATGTGTTAAGGTGACTTTAAACCTCATAATGAACAATATGTCGTATTAGAACATGACGGATTGACTATATGTGCAATGATCACTTTCATCTATTATAAGACGATTTATTTTTAGAATTTACGACATGTATTATTAGTAAACATAGTCGAATTTCTGGTACCAATTTGATATGAAGTTTTCACATTGAGTCTTATAATAACTTTCGAAATCTATATAATAATTTTTTTTTCTTTATGCACAAACGACTTTAATACCGGAAACCTTTTCAATTCAAGACAGTCGGAGTAAAAGGAACACATATTACTTGTACTACACAAGGTATTTCAGTAACGTTCTTAATTATATATGATAGTCACAGAAACTACATCCTTTAACTACAATAAAAATTTTTCAAATGATCGATAGAATAGTTTATTTATAGAACACTTAGATAGTCAAAAATGTTACTTTTGTGTGAGAACTCACCGTTCTAAAGTATGATTTATTTGTCAAGAACTTTATATTATTTTATTTAATGTCAGATTTGTTTCTCTAACGACAATTCTCAAAAAAGGAAAATTAAGGTCTCAAGGTTTCATACATTATAATATCTGTACCTTAACAAACCTAGTTTATATTATACGAGTCATTATTTTACACAACACGAACTTTTATGTAAGTTGAATTGTAATTTCCGTTTACGTTGTCGTCGACCTGGTAAAATTTCTCATTAGGTGGTCTGGAAAAGTTTATATAGAAGACTTGGAGGGATATTAATACCGAGAAACATTGTACAGTAAAAAGACAAAATAATCCTTACGTCGTCATTCAGTATATTAAACAGGGATTTTGACAAAAATTTCGCACAACGACATTAAACTTACGTTTTATGTTCTTTTCTTGGTTATTAAAAGATTTTATCTTATAAGTATACAGTAACAAAAACATGTAGTCTTTGATTGTGAAAAAAAAGTTTTATTTTATAAAGTTATAAGGGAAGAACTCAAAGTTTTTCAGAATACATAAAAGTTCTATTGATTTGAAATAAGAGATACGTTGTTAGAAATCTTCCGATCATACTTTTTTTATATTAAATACCATTGATAATATCTTTTTGTTACATGTAGAGTATTGTGTTTTAAAAATGGGAACCTTTTACAAATTATCACTTTTGACTTTCATTTTTGTACGTAGAAATTTTGTTTTAGATAACCAATCGGTTTAAAATCTACTATATACTACCCTTTCGTGTCTAGTCCTTCAAGAGAATACCGTTAAGATAAAATTGTGTAACCAATGGAAATTTATCCGTTTTGATATCATCGATTTTATTTTATTTATTCACTATTGTACTTCTGAAGAAAGTTGCGACGAAAGCAAATATAACTTACTTTATATAGATGTATACTCTTTTGGAATTTTATAAAAACCCGTATCAGTTCAATCTAAGGACAACGACGACATTATTCACTGGTGTTTAGATCACCGAATTTTGTTATGTGTGACATTAGAATGTCAATACCCGTTTGTGGTTTTTACCTAGAATACCCGATTTTAGTTCCACAAGTCAAGTCGAGTCAAGTCAAGTCAAGTCAAGTCAACGAGTCAACACAGGCTGAGAAACTCTAGGGTACTTAGCGTCGTGCGGTCCGGAGGGACAGGTAGTGGTAGAGGGCCTCAAGTGAGTCTGAGTGCAGGTAGCTCAGTCACTACGGTAGGTCGGTAGAGTAGGAGACAGCAGGGGAAGAGGAGGACGGGGGTTAAGGAGGGTCGTAGTCTCAAAAAAGGTTACTCAGTTGAGAAGTGTACTCCACCGGTTTCATGACCTCAAAGTCGAAATCGTAGTAAGGAAGGTTTCTTTAGGGTCCCGACTTTGGGTTAAGGAAGACCACGAAAGTTCGTTCGTAGTAAGAAATGGAAAAGGTCGGAATCCGAGGGACACGAGGAACCGAATGCTTCACTAGGAGGTGGAAGTTTCGTCTTCGAGGCGTAGGAGGTCAGAGACTGAGACTAAGGTAGTAGTGCAAGGGAGGAGGCTAGGACTAAGTCGGGGGAGAACGTCCATACGAACACTCATGGACTTGGGTGGACCTAAAAGTTCTATTAGGAGGGTAGAGTTCAATAAAATGATTTAGTGTAGGTGTATCAGGGAAAACGGTGGATACCATGGTGTAAGTACCCAAGATTCTTGATCCTTCGTAGATTCTTAAATCCCCTATAATAAGTCGGATCGTGTTATACGAACTACAAAGACTTTATGGATCTATACCCGTTTTCATCCCTGAAAAGGTCTGTTGTACCAACATAAAATTTTGAGTCTTGTATTTTTACTTTTACTGATCATAAAATTTCAATCAGAAGGTCTAAAAAGTTTTCTGAGGTTTAACTTCACACTAAAAATATTTGAATTTTTAGTACTCATTGAAAAGGTAAGAAAAGTCTTTGAGGAGTAAGTTAACTAGTCTCGGTTGGGGTTCGGAGTCTCGACAACACCCGATTAGTGAGTTTCCGTAGGAAATCTTTCTGACGGGGAGTGTTCGATTTGAATACTTTCAAGAGATGTTTAACTTATCTTATTATAATGAGAATGAGAAATCTCCAAAAAAATGTATATTTTTTTATCTATCAGTTGATTTAAACTTATAGTCTATTTGTTATATAATATAAAATCATAACACACAAGACTTATAACAATTCCTGTACGAATATGTTTTTTTAACGAATAGAGTTTAAATTTACATTAATCCACGGAATATTAAAATAAATGATTCAGACCGTCAGGATGTCTCTCTACTATTAGTAAGAATTTACCGGTTTTGGATTCTTTCCACTATTCATTTACCTTTTTTTTCAAAAATTCGTCTTCCACATTCTAATTCATGTTATGCTCCCATTTATATTCAGGAATGAAACAAGAATAATTTGTTTGTTCTTCTACTCAACGTTTTATATAATTTCTGATTTCGAGAATGTTTAGAAAGACTTTTTCTGTTTGTGACGTCTTTGTGACCTTTTTACTGTGTTTGTCTTTTAAGGATCCTTCTCGATTATTAGTACACTTTTATACAGTAAACAAAAGTAGTAACTTCTTTACAGTTGTATTACTCAACATTTACGTTTGGATTTTTTCATAACTGTCACGAGCTTCAATGGTTCTTAGACCCTTTTGACCCTGAGATGTGTGGAAAACATTTTCAGATTTAACCATATTATTATCAAACGTCGTCATACACCCCTATAAATAGATTTATACTCAGTAATTTTAATTTTGTATATACTCAGTAATTTTATATTGTGGTATTATAGTCCTTTAGAGGAAAATGAGTGTCTTTCCAAATTCGGGAACTCGATGGAAAAAAACCTACCGTATGACGACCGGTAACTCCTCTACTTTAGTTTGGAGATCCGAGTGTACCTGAGAGACTTGTCTTTTCCCTAAATAAAAACAGTAGAATTCAGATGTGAGAAGAAAGCTACAAATTGAAAATGAAGGGGTTGAGTTCGAGAGTAGTCCCTCGAGGAGGGATTAGGGATCTTCCTGAAGACTTAGGAATTCAGTCTTATTCACTTTCAGCGAGTCAGCACAGACTGAAAAACACTGGGGTACCTTACGTCGGGTGGTGTTAAGAGAGACACCTTAAGAGGTCCGTTCTTATAACCTCACCCAACGGTAAAGAAAGAGGTCCTCTAGAAGCGTTGGGTCCCTAGTTTGAGTCCAGAGGACGTAACGTCCGTCTAAGAAATAGCAGACTTGGTGGTCCCTTTAGGATTTCAGTCTTACTAGAAAGGGTTTGACGTTTAGACTAGAACTTTGTAACGGAAAAGGGGGAGAGGTGGGAACGAGAGTGAGGTCGGGAAAGTGACAGAGACCAAACATCCTACTCCTGGTCTCTACTCTCTGTTTCGGGAACCCTGTGTGACTGAGGTAGAGACGGAAGAACGTAGTGTGAAAGACGTGGACGTGTGACTCGATCGAGTGGGCCAGGGGCCTCAGGAGGACGATAGGGGTTGGACCGAGGTCTGGACTGGAGATGAATTCACCACTGGAATGAGTGGACTGTACGGGGTCGGTACGGACCCGAATGAGTCCTACCCGAAAGGAAAGAGACACTGCTCCAGTACCGGGTTAATGTCCTCGTAGAGATCACGACGTCCCACGGCGATGACGACCCGTGATTGGCACTCCTTGTACTACAGAGGACGCTAATAAACTAAGTGCAGAGAGAGTGGGTTATTACTGATTGTCTTACTCTCGTTCTTCGAACAGACCAAAACAGAGGTAGTACCGTTTCAGAGAGTTTTTATAAATGACTTGTTCACTTATTTTGTGACCAAAAAGATGTCACCTTTGCCCGACCGATTTGTTACATTCATATGTACTACCTCGGAAAGAGGGTTTAAAGACGACGACGACGATTAGCGAAGTCAGCACAGACTGAGACACGCTGGGGTATCTGTCTTCGGGTGGTCCGAGGGGTAGGGACCCTAAGAGGTCCGTTCTTGTGACCTCACCCAACGGTAAAGGAAGAGGTGGGTTTAAAGATTGTCTCCGAATTTAGAGGGGTCTACTGGTCACTGACCTCTTCCCTCTACGATCCACGTCCGACTATAATTAATAATAATTGGGATTAGACAGTGACGAGATTACTAGAGTTCCTAAAAAGACTCGGTAAAAATGGGAGAAAGGGGTGTTACCAAGTCTCTTCCGTTACCGTGGGGTGAGGTCATGAGAACGGACCTTTTAGGTACCTGCCTCCTCGGACCATCTGACGTCAGGTACCCCAGCGATTCTCAGCCTGTGCTGACTCGCTGAAGTGAAAGTGAAAAGAGAAGGTACGTAACCTTTTCCTTTACCGTCGGGTGAGGTCACAAGAACGGACCTCTTAGGGTCCCTACCGTCTCGGACCACCCGACGGCAGATACCCCAGTGTGTCTCAGCCTGTGCTGACTTCGTTGAATCGTCGTCGTCGTCGTCGGTGTTACCAATTCGATGGAAAATAGTCTAATTACTCTACGTGGTTTGTGTCCTCTTTCGTTTCATCCAACGAACCACGGTTCACATTCGACTAAACCCGTTCTGACACCAAAGTCTGAGACACAAGGGAGACCCGGATTTCCCAAATGTTAACATCTTATTTAATAGACACAGTCAGTATGGACTTAAAATGAGCTTAGTCTAACCACACTCTATCAGAGTCTCAAACTACTTTATTCATCTTTGTGTCAAATTTCCTTTTTTACTACATACGTATGTCAAGAATCAGTTGGAGGAAGAACGAAAAGGAATATTGAGGGAGACTTATACTCTATCATTGACAACATATAAAGAGAGTGACATAAGGGTTCCGTTCGTTACCGATTAAATGATTCCAACTCAGTTGACGTCTTTAAAATCAAATCCTAGAAATGTAAAATTTGTGGGTTGAGTAGACATGTTGCTCTTACTGGGGGACACCGACCTGTATAGTTATCGTATTACGAGGGAACAGAAAGAAGAGAAACAGAAAAAAACCTCCTTTTTTTCAGTAATATTTTACGTCAATACTTTTTTTACGTCAATACATGTTAAATGACCGTTATAGTGCAATGTAGAGACAAACCTAACCTAGGAGAATCGTTCCCATTTCTTTTTCTAAAGTTGTAATAAAGTTAGTGACATACAGTACTGTGTGTCGTTATTGAGTAATGTTTTTACTCATCCCTATAAGGGGATTTTAGTCGAGTATGGTAAAGAAAACCAAATATTGGGTTCGCGTACAAACAAAGGTTTCAAAGGATCCTTGCAGGTCTACCACGTTACCACGACTCAGTAGGACCGTCAAGACAATCGTAGAGACAAAATGTTACTATCCTTGACGTGTAGTCGTTCCAATTCTAAACGGAACAGGAGACCGATCATTTTACGATGACTAATCGAGGTGTAATCTCAGAAAACCTAACTTTCACACGATGAAAAGAGTCCTTGGGACGACATTATTTTAGTTGGGTAGTAATCTTCGAGTTCGAAACCTCTCAACTAGTAAACTATATATAAAAGATAAATTTTGTCTTTTGTTACAAGACAACGACCTCTCTACCCTGTAACCCACTGATCGTAAAAGATCGTACAAGAGGTGAGGATGGAGGGAGCTGGAAGAGTTATGTAGGGAACCGTGTACCTGAAGTAAGTAACTTCTGTAACACTTGGGGACTTGAAGACTTGTGAATGACTTAATGAGAGACACGGTAAATAAACGGTCATTCAGTAACACTTCTTAAAAGGTGTCAAACAACACTAGCTGTGTCAGTTTCTGAAACCGTATCAGTTATTTCGTCTTCCTCTACAAAAAGACCTTGAGAGAACGAAAAAACTACTAGGTTGTCTACTACCATTAAACTAGAAACCAAGGAGACGGAAAAGATTTAGGTTGAACTTGTAGACCTTCAAGTACCAAGTGCGGTACCAAAAAGGTCACCAGTACATTCCTACACTGTTAACCTGATATTTCTTTCGACTCACGGCTTCTTAACTGCGAAAACCTGACACCACAACCTCTTCTGAGAACTTTCAGAAAACCTGACGTTCCTCTAGGTTGGTCAGTTAGGACTTCCTCTAGTTAGGACTTATATGTAACCTTCCTGACTACGACTTCGACTTTGAGGTTATGAACCCGGTGGAGTACGTTTCTCAACTGAGTAAACTTTTCTGGGACTACGACCCTTTCTAACTTCCGTCCTCCTCTTTCCATACTGTCTCCTACTCTACCAACCTACCGTAGTGGCTGAACTACCTGTACTCAAACTCATTCGAGACCCTCAACCACTACCTGTCCCTTCGGACCACACGATATCAGGTACCCCAGCGTTTCTCAGCCTATGTTGACTCGTTGACTCGTTGACTCGATTTGACTTGACTTCAGTGACACTACACCTCGTTATAGTGCAAAAGGAACTTAGGTAAATTTATAAAGGACAATGAATTTAAGGGTAGACAAGTGGAAGGTCTACTTTAGGAACTCCTATCCTCGGTGTGACGGACGAAAAGGTCCAAAGAGATATCCTACGTTTTGTTGGTAGACACGTAATATCCAGGAGTTAATTAAACTAGGATTTAATAGGTCCTTCTTCTGACTCTATTAGTATTAGGTCGAGGGAATAGTTGTAAATACATAAATTTTACGTTCAACCACAACTAACCTCATATATTATAGGAATAATGAATTTACGTGTGAATATAAAGTTTTACTATGGATTACTATGGAGTCACAGTTAAAAACACACACACAAAGATCGGATAATTCTTACTTAATTTATGTAAAGTGGGTGTAAAATACGTACCACGTCCTTCTTATGTGCACCTTAATTTATATGTCTTTTTTATGGTATTACTATTAACAAAAAAAAAGAAAAACTCTTACAAATAAAAAATAAAAAAATGATATTTAAATAAATAAAATTAACCTCCAATTTATGAAATGTTATAGGATAACCAGAAGGGTATATAGTTGTACTATTAATAAATAATGACGTACGAAAGGTAGAAAGATAGTGACTTAAGAGAAGTTCTAACTATATTCTTTTAGGTACAAATGAAAGAAAAGAGTACTTAGTTTACGAATGAAACCTAGTCCAAGCATATCTTCATTTATATATACAAAAGAAACGGGACTACACGAACTTAGACGGTGNATTTATGAAATGTTATAGGATAACCAGAAGGGTATATAGTTGTATTATTAATAAATAATGACGTACGAAAGGTAGAAAGATAGTGACTTAAGAGAAGTTCTAACTATATTCTTTTAGGTACAAATGAAAGAAAAGAGTACTTAGTTTACGAATGAAACCTAGTCCAAGCATATCTTCATTTATATATACAAAAGAAACGGGACTACACGAACTTAGACGGTGACTTAGGATCGTCTCGACGTCCCCGACCCTCACCCCCACCGACCCTTCCTCTCTGAACCCTCCTTGTCTCCACTAGTTTCCCGACTCCCACAGTCTGCGAACCTTCCAATTTGATATTTGTTCGAAACAGAAGAAGTAATAGGACTTGAAAAACACGTAAGTTTCGATATTGAAGTGGGAAAGAGAAGATTTCGTTTGTAAATTTTAGGTTAGTGACCCAATATAATAGGTCTACAACCTCTGGAACTTTCCAATAAGTACATAAACAAAATTTTACTTTGTATAAAGAGAGTTTAGTGTGATACTTATGTCTGATTTTCCGGTCAGACTGTCCGAATATATCGGTCTGAATGAAGTATCAAAGTCGATTTACAATTCAAAATACTGACTGGATGGGACAGGGGTCACGACTATTCCAGAAACTTTTGTACTATCTTAATGGTGGTGGTTGTTTTTTCAGGAACAGTTCTTTCTTCTATTGCCTGTACATCAATACACTGGTGGGGTTAATCGAGAACACAAAAGAGACTCGCAATATGAGAGAACAGTATCAAGTACTCACACTTTTTGCGTCATTCCGTCAGGTATTACTTTGACCTTTCTATTTAAGTCGGTGTAAGTCACTAAATGTCTTAAGTCCCAAATTTGTACGTGTAGTCCAGAAGTCACAGTCGATTTAAAATTGGATTGCGATTTGTAGATAGAGGTGAAGTGACTGATGTGATTTCGAAAACTGACACGCCTAGTGTCGTTTGACACATTTAAAGAATTTCTCTACCGTTATGGTCTGGTGGAATGGACAGAGGACTCTTTAGACTTACCTCTAGTTCTTCGTTATCAATCTTGGTCTGTACCTTGTTGACTGACCAAGGTTTAACCCTTTCCTCTTGTTGTTCCGAGATATAAAAGTGGGACGAATAAATTGAATATACGTCTTGTGATAAATACTTTAAAGTCCGACCTACTTAGTTTTCGACCTCAGTTATAACAGGTATCTTTATAGTCGCTGGAGTCTATACGTCTGCCATGGTGAGAATACCGTCTTTTAATTTTGCTTGATTTCTCGGAAAACTACTCTCACTTTCTCTCCTCACTTTTTGGACCGAACTTTGAGTTGTAAGTCTTTTTTGATTTTAGTACTTTAGACCAGGGTAGAAGTACCGTTTATCTACTTCTTTTTTACTTTCTCCACTGTCTAAAATAAAGAAACCCGAGGTTTTAGAGACACCTACCACTGATGTCGGTTCTTTAATTTTCTACGAACGAGGAACTTTCCTTTCTATACCATTTGGATCACTTTCACCTTCACCGAGTCGGTCAAGTCAACAAGTCATGACAGGTTGACAAACGTTGGGGTACCAGATGTCGTGTGGTCCGAAGGGACAGGTAGTGGTTGAGAGTCTCGAACGAGTTTGAGTATAAGTAACTCAACCACTACGGTAGGTTGGTAGAGTAGGAGACAGCAGGAGAAGAGGAGGACGGAAGTTAGAAAGGGTCGTAGTACCAGAAGAGTTTACTCAGTCGAGAAGTGTAGTCCACCGGTTTTATAACCTCAAAGTCGAAGTCGTAGTCAGAAAGGTTACTTGTAAGTCCTGACTAAAGGAAATCCTACCTGACCAACCTAGAGTAACGTTAGGTTCCCTGAGAGTTCTCAGAAGAGGTTGTGTTGTCAAGTTTTCGCAGACAAAAAGTCACAAGTCGAAAGAAATACCAGGTTGAGAGTGTAGGTATGTACTGGTGACCTTTTTGGTATCGAAACTGATCTACCAGGAAACAACCGTTTCATTACAGAGACGAAAAATTACACGACAAATCCAACCAGTATCGAAAAGAAGGTTCCTTGTTCACAGAAAATTAAAGTACCGACGTCAGTGGTAGACGCCACTAAAACCTCTGGTTCTTTTATTTCAGACAGTGACAAAGGTAACAAAGGGGTAGATAAACGGTTCTTTACTACCCTAGTCTACAGTACTAGAAATAAAAAACTTACAACTCAAAATTCGGTCGAAAAAGTAAGAGGAGAAAGTGAAAGTGACCTACTTCGTGTTCGACCTTAATTCTAACGACCCTCTTTATAGTTATTGGAGTCTATACAACTACTGTGGTGGAAATGTCGTCTTTCATTTCTTCTTGATTTCTCGGAGAACTACTTTCACTTTCTGCTCTCACTTTCTTCTTTCAGTGAGTCAGTAGAGGTTTGAAACACTGGAGTCGGACTTCTGAGGAGACAGGTACTTAAGAGATCCGGTCTTATGACCTCACCCATCGGCAAGGGAAGAGAACCCCTTAGAAGGGTTGGGTCCCTAGTTTGGGTCCAGAGGACGTGACGTCCACCTACAAAAATGGTAGACTCGGTGGTCCCTTCGGGATCTGTGGTATAATTTTTCGTCTCTATAGTGAAACGGTTGTTTCCAGGTATATCAGTTTCGATACCAAAAAGGTCATCAGTATATACCTACACTCTCAACCTGATATTTCTTCCGAGTCACGACTTCTTAATTACGAAAGTTTGACACCACGTCCTCTTATGAAAACTCTCAGGGAACCTGACGTTAGTTAGGATTTTCTTTGATTATCCTACCCCTTGTGTACATATGGACACCGTCTAAGTGCAACTACATACCGTTTTGGTTATGTTATAACATTTCATTAATTGGAGGTTAATTTTATTTATGTAAATATAAATTTTTTTTCTTTTTTTTTCTTTGATTGGGATTTATAAGTAACCTTTCTGACAATGACTTCGACTTTAAGGTTATGAAACCGGTGAACTACGTTTCTCGGTTGAGAAACCTTTTCTAGTTATACCCACATCGTCTCCTACTCTACCAATCTACCGTAGTGGTTGAGTTACCTGTACCTAAACTGGTTTGAGATCCTCTATCAAGGGACCACCGAGTCTACCACTTCTCAGACGGACGTTACGCCCTCTGGACCCGATGTCAGGCACCCCAGTGTTTCTCAGTCTGTGTTGGATCGTTGGTTCGTATCGTGTCGTGTATCAAAAGAAGAGGGAGAGAAACCCTCTATCACGTACGATAGGTCTGTTTCCTCGGACCGTACGACGTCAAGTACCCCAACGTTTCTCAACTTGCACTGAATCACTCACTGAGTTATTGTTATTGTTGGAATGAGAACTGGGATTGTAGGGTCCATCAGAGTATTAGTCAAATTCAAAAGGACTATTCTTCGAATCGTTATCTTTCGTCCTGGGAGACTTTGACATTAGAATTCTGACTTCCGACGACTCTTTCATCGTTTCGAAACTCCGATAGGGACCCTCTGTCCTCCGTCTTTCCATCCGTCGGAACCCACCGTCCTGTCTCCTAGTACTTGAACTAGCACCTTCGACGACTGTCGGTGACCCCGAGGAGGCAAGGAAACCCCTAGAGTGAAACATTACCGCTTTCGACTTCAACGGGTGTTGAGGGTCGAAATTTTGAATAAAATACTTAGGGTTCACACCGGGGTGACGAACTCACCACTTTCGGTGTGTGGACCACCATTCTATTTTATACTTTACACAAAGGATTGGTACCTCTTTCGTTAGTGTAGGCACTACTCTAAATTAAGTGATACCGGAGTAGTGGATATTATATCCTACTGTGGTCCGAGTCGACGGTTGCTGACTATAATTAATAGCTCCGAACTAACCCCAATTGACTAAAACGAATTCCAAAGTCTTAAGAGATTAAAGTCGACAGAGACACTAAGTCCTGAGATTTATGAATAATCTTTACTGTCCTACACGATTTATACTAAGATCTTCCTGAGATCCGCAAAGTAATCTATCGTAGTAGGGAAGGTTCTACATCAGTATACCCTCAAGAATTTAAACATAGACTTTATGAAAACAAAGGTTACATATAGACACGAATGTTTTTACCAAGGAAAAGGACACAAAAACTTTGATACTATAATAGTCAATGTCTCATATTGAATTATAGAAGAAGTAAAACTATCCATCTTACTGTAATAATAATAATTTTTTATGAAGTAGGGTTATTATACAATTATATCATGAATTTTTGGTAATAAATTATTTATAGAATTTATAAATGTTTAAATGATGTCTAATCATATGAATAAAAAGGAGTAATAGTGTCCTGTATTATTTTAAATATAGATCCTTGTTTATATATAAACATTAAATACTAATTGACGTAACACTTTTCGGTTTTTTATTTATTTCCATTTTCATTTTTTGATGAATTATTTTAATGAAGTAATGTATCTCGTATCATATAGTAATTTCGTATAACTCAGTCAGAAGTATATATTTAAATGTATACATAATTTAGTGTATCATTTTTGGTCTTCACAAAACTAAAATATTGTCTGATTAGAATAAATGTTTATCAGAATAATTTCTGTTGAATTTCTCACTTGATTAAGGTAGTATCAAAACGTTGATTTTGTTTTCAAATGAACATTTAATTAGGTAAAGGTATTAGGTGTCTGAACACCGGATTTTCAAAAAGTCTCTAGAGTTTCACTACTATTTTTTATGACCGAAGTCATGTTAGTTCCTTTGTTTTATCTGAGTCTCCGGTAATTCTATCTGCTGAGTGGTAGTCTTTGTACTACATAAAAAATACAGTGTTTTTATAAAAAAATGAATTCTTTTAACTGATTTACTTATTGTATAAAAGAAGGAAACCTTGTCGTACCGAAGGGAACTTCTGTGAACCCCCTTTGTCACTAAAAGGATTTATGACTACATACAAGGACAGGAGATAACAAGTCACTGTTGAACGCTGTATGACCCAAGTTCTACCGGGGCACATATAACAGGATACAATAAATAAAGAAGTGTCGTCTGACCCTAGATAATCAAATTGTGGAGTCATTACGATTTAGGTTTAAATCTGTGTAAGTTAACCAAATTATATCGGGTCATGTCTGTGAGGCTCGGCCAATCTGGACGGACAGGAAAGAGTGTTTTGATGTGGTGTAGACGACCAGAATCCGTTCTATGTAGACTGCACCTTCTGGGGTTCGGGCCTGAAACCTCGGGAGACTGGGTGCCCATGACGTAGGGGAGCGACCCGTTACAGTACCTCAGGACACTCAGGTGACAGACTACCAAAAAAAGGGGTCCTGTGGGTAGGGGAGTAGGCGAAGGCGTACTACTGAAGACTCTTCCAAGGACGACATTTCCCGTAGGGACCTCTGTGCGCACAGTGTCAAACCGAGTTTATCTCTCACGTCTTATGACCTCAGTAGATACCAGTAAACAAAAAGGGAGGTAGGCAGTTCTTTCGGGAACATGAGTGATGTTATGAAAGTCCATCCTTTCTTTAGTTGTTCAAATGACTTATATTTCCATTTTGGAGTCCGAAATGTATTAGAAACACTAACAAATAGACAGTTATAAAAGATCAACATGAGGACCGTACTAGACTGACCCCGTTTAAATTAATTCATCTGGTGTCGTTAGACTCCCAAAAGGACCACTGAGTCGGTATTTCTTAGGTGGACGGTTACGTTCTGTGTACCCAAGGTAGGAGTCCAACCTTTCTAGGGGACCTCTTCCTTTACCGTTGGGTGAGATCATAAGAACGGATCCTTTAGGGTACCTGTCTCCTCGGACCACCCGACGTCAGATACCCCAGTGTTTCACAGTTTGTACTGAATCGATGATTTGTTGTTTTGTTTAGACTTTCTTAAATAGTTATACACAGAAAAGGAGGTACATGGGACCACAAAAAAGGAGTGGTTAAAAGGGGGTGTCGATACTTTTCTTTCTGTTTGTATATAAAAAGAGACATATTTAAGAAGGGGTAACCAAAAATCGACATAACATCCTTTAAAATATATGAACTTACCGTGTTACTTCACTTTTTTAGGTCTTCCCAATAAAGTACAAAGAACGACATATATTTCCGTAAAGTATATCTTAAAGTTAAAAATAAGATTTTAAAGTTAGGTTTTCCATTCAAATCTTATAAAACCGTGACACCATTTGATATATATATATATAATATATATATATATTAAATGGTAGAATTGATAAAATTCTAATATCATTTCAGCACAATTGATATACATGTAACATTGTGTGTGATCCTAAAAAGTAGATTACTTTGTATTTACGATATGGGTGACTTTAAAGTAAAATAAGGAGGGAGATGAGGACCTCTGGTGGTGAAAAAGACAAAGATTCTCAAAGGATAAAATCTTTAAAGTATATTCACCGAAGTACGTCATAAATATAAAACACTGACCGAAGAAAACGAGTCGTATTATAGGATTTACAAGTAGAGACAACGTCGTGTACTTTCCTAAAGGAGAGAAAAGTTTTCAACTTATTATAAAGTAAAAGATGGATAACTAGGTAAGGGGATAAGTAGATAGATAGTGGATAGATACTCTTTAAAAGAAATAGGTAAATATGTAGTTACCTGTAAAACCTACGATATAGAGAACTGATAGCACTTATTGTGACGTTATTTGTACCCTCACGTTTATAGAGAAGTTCTATGATTAAAGTTAACGAAACTATTTATGAGTCTTAACCCTACAACTTGGTACGATATCAAGATCAAAAAATTCAATAAAACTCGTTGTTGGTATGACAAAATATATTGTCTCATGTAGTAACATGTATGGGGTTATCAATACTAAAAAGGTATAAGAAGGGTTGTGTAATTATGAACTATAAAAGATAAAAAATTTTTATCACTTGTAGAATTATCCACACTAGGGACGAAGACGAAATAACTGACAAGGTTTCGGAAACTGACACACCTAGTGTTACTTGACCCCTCCACCCCGCCCCCAAGTCATACCCCTTGTGCACATCCGGACACCGTCTAAGCACAACTACACACCGTCTTGTTTATGTTATAACATTTCGTTAATCGGAGGTTAATTTTATTTATTTAAATTTATTTTTTGTTTTTCTTTGTTTTTAAGAATTTCTCTACCCTTATGGTCTGGTGGATTGGACGGAGAACTCTGTAGACATACATCCAGTCCTTCGTTGTCAATCTTGACCTGTACCTTGTCGTCTGACCAAGGTTTATCCCTTTCGTCATGTAGTTCCGACATATAACAGTGGAACGAATAAATTGAATATACGTCTCATGTAGTACTCTTTGCGACCCAATTTACTTCTTGTTCCACCATAGTTCTAACGACCCCTTTTATAGTCTATACGTCTACTGTTGTACGAATACCGTCTTTCGCTTCTTGATTTCTCGGAGAACTACTTTCACTTTCTCCTCTCACTTTTTCAACCGAATTGTGAGTTGTAAGTTTTTTGATTCTAGTACCGTAGGCCAGGGTAGTGTAGTACCGTTTATCTACCCTTTTGTCACCTTTGTCACTGTCTGAAATAAAACCCCCTGAGGTTTTAGTGATGTCTACCACTGACGTCGGTACTTTAATTTTCTACGAACGAGGAACCTTCTTTTCAATACTGTTTAGATCTGTCGTATTACTTTTTGTCTCTGTAATGAAACGGTTGTTTCCAGGTAGATCAGTTTCGATACCAAAAAGGTCATCAGTACATACCTGCACTCTCAACCTGAAATTTCTTTTGACTCGTGGTTTCTTAACTACAAAATCTTGACACCACAACTTCTTCTGAGAACTCTCGGGGAACCTGACGTTCCCCTAGGTTGGTCAGGTAGGATTTCCTTTAGTTAGGACTTATAAGTAACCTTCCTGACTACGACTTGGACTTTGAGGTGATGAAACCGGTGAACCCTTTCTAACTTCCTTCCTCTTCCCCTTCTGTCTCCTACTCTACCAACCTACCGTAGTGGTTGACTTACCTGTACTCAAACTCATTTGAGACCGTCAACCACTACCTGTCCCTCCGGACCGTACGACGTCAGGTACACGAAAGTTTTTCAGTTTGTACTGACTCGCTCACTTGACTGACTGACTGATTATCCACACTTCACTATAGAGTAACACTAAAAATATACGTAAAGGAACTACAATTCGCGACAACTCTTAGAAAAGTACATGAACAATAGGTAAATATATAGTAGAAACCTCTTTACAGATAAATTTAGAGAGTGAGTAAAAATTAATCAATGAACAAAACAACGACAACTCAACATTCTCAAAACATATGTAGGTCTTATAACTGGAGACTCGTTTATGTATCAAACGTTTATAAAGAAGACTAAGAGATCCAATGGAAAAGTGAGACAACCTACAAAAGAAACGTCTTGACTTCCAAAAATCAAATCTCATCACAGTATCTTGAAGGGACCACGGATGTTACACCCTCTGGATCCAAGTTAAGGACCCAGTCCTTCTAGAGGACCTCTTCCTTTACCGTTGGGTGAAGTCATAAGAACGGACCTTTTAGGGTACCTGTCTCCTTGGACCACCCGATATGTCGGGTACCCCAGCGTTTCTCAGCCTGTGTTGACTCGCTGAAGTGAAAGTGAAAGTCACAGTAAATTGATAAGTAGGAAAAAAACGAATACGAAACAAGAATGTAGGTTCTTTCGTCACGGTTTAAGTAACAGAACTTAAAAAGAGGACACGAAAGAAGATCGTCGAAATATCAAAGTCTAAATTTACAAATCCAGAAAGTAGGTGAAACCGAATAAAAAAACATACACACATTTTCCAAAGTTGAGGTAAGAAAACGTACACCTATAGGTCAAAAGGTTTACGGTAAAAACTCCTTTTAAGGAAAAGGGGTATCACATCGGAATCGTGTGAACACCTTCTGGTTAATTTTATATACACTCCCAAATAAGGACCTACGAGATAAGACAAAGTAACGAGAGACTCGGACTGAAATACGGTCTCGTTATGACAAAAGTAAAACATCGAAACATTACCAGCGTTTCTCAGCCTGTACTGATTCGCTGACTTGACTTGACTTGACTTATGCAAAACTTTAGTCCCTCACACTCCGGAGGTTGAAACGAAAAGAAAGAGGTCCAACGAAACCAATGACCACAAGAAACTATAAAGTATACTTAAAATCATACTAAAAAGGTAAAGAAGTTTTTTTTCAGATAACTGTAATTACCATAATGTAGACGACGTACGATACCCATAATACTCGTAAAATTGTCATACTTTAGTAAGCTATGTACCTACGTCCTACTGAAAGGTGTTAGGTACCTACGTCCTACTGAAAGGTAAATAAACACACATTAAAGAAAGTCGATACAAAACACAAAAAGTCATATGTTCACAAAACGGAAGAACTAATTCTAATAAGAATTCATAAAATAGAAAAAACAACGATCACAATTACCCTAAAAAACCAGTTAAAGGAAAATCCAACAAGTAACGATCACATATCTTTATGTCAATTAAAAACACACAAATAAAAACATATCACGTTGAAACGACGTAAGCAACTAATCCAAATTCCACAAAAAAAAAAAACACTTTAGAAATCCCAAGAGATGTATATTTCAGTTCAGTAGACACTTATCGCTATTGAAACGAAGAATGAAGAACGAAAGGTTGTGTCTACAGAAGATAAAGGAAAAGAACGGATAAACGAGTCCAATCGTGAAGATCATGTTCAAATTTTGTAAGTTCTCATATATCATAACGAGTAAACAATGTCTTACGGTTATGAAGAGAGTAGATAACCACCCACACTCGAAACTCAACGAGAAGACAAACCTCCCTAAGTACCGGTCATTAGTTACCACACCCCCCGTATCACTATTACTATAATAATTAAATGACAAAAATAAAATGTCTAACGTTACAAAATACATTAAGGTGAAATGAGTCACTGCATGAAAAGTTTTACCTCCATAATAATAACAGACACAAAGATGTTACCTGACTTTTGTTAACGGGGTTTCGTTAATTACTCTGAAGACGAGAACGATTTTTTATCTGTGGTCTCTTTCTGTTTATAATATACTAAAGTATATATATATATATATTAGATTTTTTTTACTAGTTTGTTTCGTTTTGAGTATCTCTTTCTCTTGTTTGACCACCAATGGTCTCCTCTTCCCCCACCCCTTTCTTTATCCACTTCCGCCAATTAACATATTTATTACTACCTACCTTTGATCTGAAAACACCACTAGTGAAACATCACACATGTTTATGATTAAATAATATAACATATGGACTTTATTTTACACTACATGTTATTATTATGTTACGATTATATTACATGTAATGTTACAATGGAGTTAATTTTTTTATTTCTCTTTTTTCCTCGAAGTAAGTCCGAAAGTCCTTTCCCCCTTTTTTCTGTTATTTTACATTTTATGTTTCGAATGAAAGACTCTTATTTTCGTTGTTCGATACTCTAAGTGACATGAACTAGGGACTCTTTATAAATATTCGTCAGATCAAAATTTTTCTTTTTAACTCGGTATAAAGTGAAATTGATATTGATGTTTCAGGAATTGACAGGGAAGAGAGAACATAAGTTATACGGTGATAGTATTTCACTAATTAGAGCCCTACTGAAACAACTTACGATCTCACTGGACTAATTTAGTAGGTTGTTTCTCTTTATGTCAAAAAATGACTTTTAAAGGTACAACAGTTGTATCAAGTAGTCTTGACTGAATTGCATGTACCTTAAAGAACGTCGAAACCTACAAAAGAGAAGGTACATCTGGATAGAAGTGAATTCTTCTGACTCTTTACGGACTAAACACACGTTTTGACGTATTCGATTTAGAAGAACCAACCTTTTGTGACGCGACTCCTGACCTTGCTTTTTCTTTGTTTGCATTTACGATTCTGGAGTATTAGTTCAGTCCAGAGTCTGCGTAGTTGGGAATCCATTTTATGTAACAGTTTAGTGCATGTTATTCTCCGGGTTATAGAAGTAAAGGAGAGTGACGGAAAAACAAGTGTGTAGGAGAAGATCGAGACACTTTACAAGAAAGAAAAATAAGTAGTAATCTGAGTAAGATTGAGTAGGAAACTCTGGGACGAGTCTACTTTAGAGGTGTCTACCCAAAATAAGGAGAAAGGTCTCAGTACTTCCTTCCTACAACGAGGGTGTCATAGAACGACAATATGTCACTAAAACCTCTGGTTCTTTTATTTAAGACAGTGACAAAGGTAACAAAGGGGTAGATAAACGGTTCTTCACTACCCTGGTCTACAGTACTAGAAATAAAAAACTTGTATAAATGGATAATATAAAAGATTTAAGTGAAATAGTAAACTGAGTTATATCAAGAAAAGAAAAGAGAGGGTAAGTGAACTAGTGAACGTCATTTTCCGTTAAACATTATCCAAACTGTTTTACGAAACAAAGGTAAATTTTACTGAACTTTTTACTCAGTCTCACTCTTTATCAGTCCATAACCTTCTTGAAGTATCACCTTGAGAACCACATTGTTTCTTGTGTGAATCTCAGGTATAGTCTAGCCAGGGAAATCGAGATTGGGAACACGAGACAACGGGTCCGAATCAGTACGACGGAGACTGGAAGACATTTTGTTACAACGATGTCAGACTTTATGTGTCGTATCGAGTAATAGTTCCGAGACGGAGGGGCCGAACTGGAACACCTACTTTTTAACAGTGACTAGTAGAGGGAGATGTTCCTACTTAAGTCATCGGTGACGTCGACAGTTGGAAGTTGTAGGGGACTTTCCTTAAGTCTACCTCTAGTCCTTACTCCGTAGACCCTTTTATTTCGTCTTGTCCCGAAGTCTGTCAATCTACAAAAGTCCTCTTCAAAAATACTCGAGTTAAGGAACATAGAAGAGTGTAGATCTTTTTGTAATTTTAACGATTACCTCTGTGGACGAGGACATTGATCTTTGTTGGAAAACGGTTTTACACACGAACTGACATGGATGAGAGAAGTGGTTTTAGTTTCTGTCTGTCTGTCTATCTATCTATCTATCTATCTATTTATCTATCTATAACTGGAGGAAAGATGAAGAAGTCTCGGCAAGGAGTCTCGATAGATCTACGACAGAGGACCCGATCTCAGGGGTAAAACGGGGTTTATTTTGAATTGAGTGTAATACTTATAAAAAGTCAACTGTTAGAAATTTTCAGATTGTTGAAATAAGTTTATATATCTCTTTTTTAACGTCTTGTCTCTTATCGTAGACAGAACCTCCAAATATCCTTGTAACACTGGACTGGATACACCTGTCTACGTTCTTGTTTCCTAGGGACACAATTCTTCAAAAGTTGTCAGTCGGTGGGAGAGGTGAAAATCATATTTTCGTCTGACTTAAGATTGAGTCCATTCTACCAAGAAACCCTGTACTCAGGTAGTAGTACAGTCAGACAACCGAAAGACTTATTTCAAAGATAAGGAACGGGGTCGTTAAACAGAGGTCTAAATAGTCGAACAGTATGTCACTCGTCATACTCGAACCTGAGTCATTGTAGTAGTAGGAACCAATAACTCGGACTTGCGAACAAAGGGAAGTTTTACCCGACAGTGATCGTATCTGAAAACGATTAAGTTTTTTTTTTCTGAGATGAAACCGATTCTAACTTGTCATAAGATTGTTGACTATATACACACCGTTGAAGTCTTAATGGTGGTTCTCGTCCTTGACATATTAAAGGGAGGTAAAACACGTTGACCACATTAAAGTCCCGTTGTACCAAAATATTATCCTATTCTATCTCGAGAATCACTCTTAAACAAATCTTTACTAACGTGTCGTCTTTTGAAACTACACGAGTCACATCAATTCACCACCACCCAGAGGTGTCTTAGAAAAAAAAAAAAAAAGTGTACCTTAGACCCGATGTTACTAGGTCTAAAGAGGGACGATCTAAAAAATTGTCTTTTTCCTAGTACTTAACCCGACGATACCACCTTGTATACGAATGACTCACCCCTATTCTTCCCAAATCCTTCTGTCGATTGAATCCTTTTATAACTACATTTATAGTCCTTTAGAAACCAAGGAATCACAGTTTCTCTTCCCGACGGTGACTACACTTCTCTACCTTGTAAAGATAAGAGTAACATAAAGAGGAAGAAAATATAATGATTTTACAATAAAAGTTACATAAGTATAGAATACTTCATAAATCTCTCGTAAGGTTCATGGATGTTAGAGTCAAATTATGAAGTAAAAACATAAATAATCGTTCGTCGTACTTTTTTTCCTTGTACAAACGTAAACTTTAAAAGTGTATACAATCTTTTTGTATGACTACGGTTCCATATAACCGAATGTCAGAAAATGTACCGAATTAAGGGAGGACTCCAATAATATCACAATATATATATATATATATATATCCTTAATGGACTTCCAAAAATATATCCCTAATGACAAAACGGATTTCAAAGTGAGTCCTCGTGAAAGTGAAACCTTGTAACAGAATCGTCCTAACGGAATTCCTAACACATTCTATTAGTCGTACTTTTTTTGAAATACTTAATATTCCACAATATATTTAATTTTTCATGTTAAAAAAACGTAAAACTAACACAAAATAAAATAAAAAATTATATTTAAATAAATAAAATTAGTCTCCAATTAATGAAATGTTATAACATAACCAAAACGGTATGTAGTTGTACTTAGACGGTGTCCATATGTGCACAAGGCGTAGAACTTGGGGGGAGGAAGGAGGGAGGGACATGGTAGGGAGACCCAGTAGGGTCACGTGGTCGGGGTTCGTAGGTCATAGTACGTAGCTTGGACCTGACCACTAAGCAAAGTATATACTATAATATGTACAAAGTTACAGTAAGAGGGTTTAGTAGGGTGGGAGAGGGAGAGGCTTTAGTAGGGTGGGAGCGGGAGAGGGTGTCTCAGGTTTTCTGACAAGATATGTAGACACAGAGAAAACGACAGAGCGTATGTCCCAATAGTAATGGTAGAAAGATTTAAGGTATATATATACAATCATATGATATAACCACAAAAAGAAAGACCGAATGAAGTGAGACATATTAGCCGAGGTCAAAGTAGGTGGAGTAATCTTGACTAAGTTTACATAAGAAGAATTACCTTCATATTTATAAAATTATTTAAATAATTGGTCGAAACAAAACGAAACCAAAGATCAAATGACTTTTTGAGTGGATTCTTCTTCTATTCACTATTTTCTTATAGATCAACCCGAAAAGTAACCTTGACACCCATATGTGTGGAATGGAAGTCTTAACAATAGACACATTTGAAATAATTAGTGTTCTTATTCTATAAAGTTAATAGACACAGAGGAAAATATAAAGTGATATTTTAAGTTCTATAAGAAAGAATACATGACTTCACGGAAGGGAGTCTTAAGTATACAACTTCGGAGTCGAGGGTTTCACTGATATAAATCTCTACCCCGGAAATTCTCCATTAATGTACTCAAGTATTCACACCCGGGGATTAAACCATCTTAGCCACAGGAGTATTCTACTCCTTATAAGGAACTCGTTTCCGGTACATTCCTGTGTCACTCGGTTACCGGTGGATGTCCGGTCCTTAGACCGGAGGTCCTGTACTCAGTTGGTCTTGGAACTAGAATTTGAAGAACGAAGGTCTTAAGACTGTTTTTATTTGAAGACTACACATTCAGTACGTTAGATACATAAAGGAATACTGTCGGATTCATCTGTTTATACCATAAAAATTCAACCGACACAGTAAGGACATTTTAAGGTCAAATCAAAACTTTTGTTACTATTACGTTTATTACTATATAAACTAAACAAAAGAGTCATTAATGAGAGGAATGTATTTAAAGAATCGATAATAGTACGTTTGTTGAATAACTCGTCATGACTTTTAAGAACTACTACATAGAACAATATCCTTACACAGTGTATAATAAAGTTATTAATCGGATTATAACCGATACTCCTAAACTCCACAAAACAATAATACAACCACGGCATTCTTTTGAGGTGTACCATCCACCGAATTTGTTGTCTTTACATAAGAGAGTGTCAAAACTTTCGACCTTCAGGTTTTAGTTCCTCGGTCACCCCGGTCGTACGTCGGACAGAAGGAGAAGATCGAAGACCACCTACATTATGTAGGTTCCGAAAGGACCTAACATACACGTAGTAAATTTGAAGACGGAGGTAATCGTGTACTGTAGGAACGACCCACAAAAATGGAGATACGTTACAAATGAAGAAGGACACTTCTGTAGTCAGTATAACTCAACCCCGAGTACGATTGTCGGAATTGAATCGAACGAATGTAGACGTTTATAGGATAAAGGTTTATTCTGGTTAAGTGTACATGGTCCCCTATCCTGAAATTGTATAGAAACCCTCTGTGTTAAGTTAAGTATTGTCTTGGAATCTAGTAGTCTCACAGTGTTTTATTAATAACCTAATGAACTTAAAATCGTATAATCTCAAAATATTCTGGAATACATAGGGTTGAACACGTTAAACGTCTTCCTAAAGACACATCTCTCCCGTACCGACCGGAATACATCGTGTCACTTAACTACCGTTCCGTCGTTAGTAAGAGTAAAAAGTACAATAAATTAGTTAACTAAGGGTGAAACGTTATATCTATAACATGATTATAATGTGAATCACCAAATTAATCTTCCATTTATATATGATGAATATTAAATCTTGATAAAAGATTTTTCGTCGTAACTCATGTATAAACTTCACAATTTAGAAAATATATATATAAAGAGTTAAGACTGTTATTGGACCATTCTATAAAAACGAGAGTAAAGTTTCTATTCCTTCGATTTACAATTTTATTTATAAATTCACTGAACGAACTCCAATGTATCGAACAACAAGTCAGAGATTCAGTACAGGCTGAGTAACGTTGGGGTGTTTTACGACGTAAGGTCCGAAGGAACAGGAAATCGTAGAAATTCTCAAACGACTTTAAGTACGGGTAACTCAACCACAACGATAGATTGGTAGAGTAGAAGATGGCGGAAGAAGAGGAAAACGGAAGTTAGAAAGGGTAGTAGTCCCAGAAAAGGTTACTCAGTCGAGAAGCTTAGTCCACCGGTTTCTTAACCTCGAAGTCGAGTGTATCGATCATTTACTGATTTAATCCTAATCTACGAAGTAGACGGATAACGGTTTTGAGTATGATAAAAATCTTGTTGTACTCCCGGTAGATCATTTTGTTCTTGAAGTTACCACAGACCTGTGAATTGTGACACACGAAATTGATTTTAGTTTCTTAAATATTTACTGCCAAAGAAAAGAGTCATTACAACGATAACCTATGATCCCTTTAAAAAATTTGTATGTCATTAAAAAATCACGCAGTTGTTTTTGTATCGTCTTTCAGTGTTAAAGATTTTATGAAAAGACCGTATTGTGATTTTATATAGAAGATATAAAGTGTTCCTGTATATGAATACGTCTTATGAAACAAAGGACTAATATCATCTATTTTTTCATAAAATAAAAAGAGAGTTCATTTAATATATAAAAAATGTATATATGTTTAAAAGTCTGTCTTTACACATATATATGTGTAAAGAAGGAGGTCTCCTATAAGGACTGGGTCCCAAGTCTGGGTACAGGGGATGTAGAGAACGTAACGTCTACCTAAGAAATAGAGACTCGATGACTTCTTCGGGATTTTAGTGATTTTAATGTATTTTTATTTTGGTGTAATTCTTTAAGGAAATTACCATCAGTTTTATATAAATGTACGTCTGTGTGTGTGTGTGTTGTACGTATCCGTGGGTGTGCACGTTTTTCTTTACAACTGAAAGAATCAATTTAAATAATAATTAAAAATAGGATTATAAATTTTTAGACTTCAATAGGTGATTCTCTGAATACTTTCTAAAAGGAATGAAGAAATTAACTAACTAATTGGGGTTATACATGAACAAATATTTCCCGAAGTCATCTGGGTTATCCTAGGAATCCAACCAAATGTGATAATCAAGTAACTCGTCTATTTGATAAAACTAACGGAAATTTAATGACTTTAGGTTGTCACCAGACCCTATTTTCGTACATCAGTTATTTATAAGTAACCACCTTAATTATGTAATTACTCTTCTTCTTCAGGGATTTCATTGTGTGGTATGTACGTACTTTACATTTCCTATTCGTTTCATTGTACTTTATGATTATAAAATAAAGGAGAATAAGTAAGAAAGACCTTCACCTCTATGTTCTCACTTATTCTGTTTAGTCTAGGAACTACAGAGTATCAATGAGAAATAACAATCTTATTTCGTTACTTTTTTTATCTTGATAAATTTATCTTGAGTTCTTCGATAATCAGTGACTCTTTACGACACTTTTTTTTTTAGTCTCATTTTACGATCTTTTGACGAGAATAACCCTTACTCTTTGTGTAACAAACTATCCTTCTTGAACTCGTACCCAATTTTTCACTGTCGACTCAACCTTGAACTTACCTTCCTTCCTGGATCTGTAGGTCTATCTCTCAATGGACACGTCCTCCTCTAGTACGTCCCAGGGACTCTACCCTTGTTGAGGAGTTCTCCGGTCGAACCGATGTCGTTCTCTTAGTGTATGTTACTTTAGTGTTCCACACAAACGAGCCAGAGAGTTAGTACAGACTGTGAAACGTTGGGGTACCTGACATCCGGGTGACATCCGAAAATACGGGTACCTTAAAAGGGTCGTTCTTTTTACCTCACCAACAGTAAAGAAGGAAGTCTCCTAGAAGGACTGGGTCCCGAGTTTGGGTACAGGGGATGTAGAGAACGTGACGTCTACCTAAGAAATGGAGACTCGATGACTTCTTCGGGACTTTAGTGTACTATATAGGATTACGTTAACCTTCCGTTATGTTGTACTACGATTGATAAGTAACCTTCACTACTTCACCAACGTTTATTACCTCACCTTCAAACGAAGGAAACCTCTGATTATCTGTACTCCACAGTAAATCTCCACCCGTCCGTCCAGAACCGACCTAATGACCCCCACGAGATTATCGTAGTGGTCGAAACACCGAACCTTTTTTTTTTCATAAGGTAGTCGGAGGACCTTCAGTCTCAGACTTTAGTTCCCTAACCGACCCGAGGGAGGTGTTCCAGATCCCTCCAGAAACGAAAAGGTCGAAGACCACTGAAGTCCGTAAGGAACCGATCACCAACGTGTTGGTGTAGTGATGTGGGTTGAGATGTTTAAGGTATGCTAGAGACACAAAGAGAGGAGACACACGGAACACTTTTACGACCAGTGAACTAAGTCCCCAACGGACATATTACGTTGTACTGGAGAAGAACAGTGGTAATTGAACCAATGTATCGGTTTCTGGAAAAAGGTTTACTCAGATGTTTCTAACCATACACCTGTATAGGAAAACCATTCTTATGATAAGTTACATGATGTTTCATAAATTCTAGTTTTCCCCTGGAAAAATTTCACAGAATTTATTGAAATAAATAGGAATGGGATTTACCTATCAAACCGATCCACCTCTTAAGATACAACCATCATTAAAGGATTTCTTAAAATTCCGTAAAGAGTAGACAGAAGATTGAAGGACATACGTGACCCTAAACAGCTTTCAGTAGGACTGAAACATAGGAAACACATACTGAAGGGAGGTCCCACCTCAGTACATCCCATAACTGAAATAACGGTAACAAGACTTTAAAGTGTAGTATACCGGACGATAACCGGTGAAGTAAGACCTTTGAGTACGTTTTTGCTCGGAAAAATTTTCCGATGACTTCGTAAAAAGACATGATCATCTTTCATAGGTAACACCCCCTTCTTTAAATACTGTTTCATCTGTCTCCTCCAGCCTCTTCCGTTACCGTGGGGTGAAGTCACAAGGTCACGGACCTTTTAGAAGGTCACGGACCTTTTAGGGTACCCGTCTCCTCGGACCATCGGACGTCAGGTACCCCAGTGCTTCTCAGCCTGTGCTGACTCGCTGAAGTGAAAGTGAAAAGTGAAAGTACGTAACCTCTTCCTTTACCGTTGGGTGAGGTCACAAGAACGGACCTCTTAGGGTCCCTACCCCTTCGGACCATCCGACGGCAGATACCCTAGCGTGTCTCAGTCTGTGTTGACTTCACTGAATCGTCGTCGTCTGTCTCTTCCATAATGGTATCCTTTAGTTACCATTCCACTCCTCTATCTCCCAAGACTTGGATTACTTATAGAAAAGAAATTAAAATCGACCCTGAAAAACTTTACCTAAGACCACTTTTTCTTCAAAACCACCATCCTATTCCTTCAAAGATACACAAAGTAGATAAAAAAAAAGTTGTTTTATACTTGTTTCAAACATCTAACTTGAATCTACAAGTTTCAAACTTCTGACTCACCTATCATATTTTGTAAACATTGACTCTTGATCGTTCTCTAGTATGACCAAACATGTACCCGGAACGGTTGGTGGGAATTCTTGACACCAATATTTAGTCATCGATATAGTCAATTGTACCGAACAATGTAAAGAGGACGTTGTAAATCGGCCATTGTACCACTACCTATAACCCTCCCGTGTGTTACGACCAACGACTTTCTAACCTCACTAGCTAGTACCTTAGGAGAGATCAATTCCTTCTTGTAATCCCTTTACCACCATTTATCTCTACTACGACGTTCTTGTTCTCAAACCAGAAGAACTTGACCGACTTCTCAACAACCACACTCCTACTATCTTGTTTGAATAACTTTTCGGTCACTCTTCTCATGAGCTTCAACTCTAAAGTCTCTAAGGTCTCAACACTTTTATAGCGTCTAAACTTGTTTTCTTATCCACCTCAAGCACCTAATTTTCGTCCGAATTACCTGTGTGTGTGAGTGTTTACCTGTCCTTATACCTTTGTTCGTTTATTTACTTAAACTTCATTAAAATATAAAATTACACATAAAGTATTCTAGTTTTATAATTAAAACAACCTTAAAAACGAACGAAATACCAATTAATAAAGGTAAAATTCAATACATACTTAATAAGTGAGATCAGTAAAGACCCACCTCTTGAAAATTCAGACCGAACTTCCACTTTCTACTGACCTCGAATCACCAGTATCTTGACCTTCTTGAACCAAAAACCATCGAGTAGGTGTTCTACTTAGCTACAAAGGACATCTTTATGACATTACTCAAAGGTCCTCTCTACTGAAACCTAACGACTTAAGACCCTACTGATTCACTTCACAAATAATCTCCACACAGGACTTCTTGAATTTCATCTTATAAATTTTCATCTATGATAAACAAAAAAAGAGTAATATTTTTATTAAGTACATGATCCAATTTTTTTTTTGATACTCTTTCGTTTCACTTATTTTGTACTAAACTACACGTGGAATACTAGACTCCGCTCAGAGGACCACGAAAACGAAAGAAGGCTAGAAGGAAGTAAAAAGTCTTAAATACAGCTGATACTTATGATAACTTATTGAAAATTTAAACCGTCACATGGTACACGAAAGGGAGTATGGTTATCTATGAAAGATTTTCTTCTTAATATTATATAAATTTCACATACTCGTGTCTCCTTCCTGTCTCTCACGTACGTGTCCTGAATTTCATCCTAAAAGTGACATACACCCACCCTCTCTCTTTTACCACTGGACTGAACTTTCGTATCAAGTGCAGTATGTATAATGTGGGTTCTACTGTTTCCTCTATGGTCAGAAATCTGGTAAGACTCGTAGTCTAACTCGTTAACCTTTGTATAAAAAGACAGTTTCCTTAATCCCTTTGCTTGAACTGACATCTACTGACATACGCTACACGACCTCCCACCCACCTACAACCTTCGACACGTGACAGTCCCCGAATGTCGGACATCACACTCTCCTCGACTATCTTCCTGTCCACTGTTACCCAAATCATTTGTTAAACTCCATTCTTAGTAGTTTAAATCCATTCTAACCTTTTGAATTCCAAATCTAGTCTTTGTTTTGATAGATCCTTTCTCACCAAATGAGTCTCTCTTATAGATCCTCCCGTAGGTTCACAATCGTCGTGTTCTAATGCTTTATTTTTTATGTTGTGTACGTTAGTCTCTGTGTGTATGTGGGTGTGTGTGAATGGTTCTAACGATTCGAAGGTCGACAAGGTGAGATCCACCCCTTTTACCGTCAAAGAGTCTACTAATGGAGTCTATAGTTTCCGAAATGTATAAAACCTGTATTTTTAATATTTTTAGTCACTATTTAAATGAAGAAAAATCTCTCAGTCACAGAATTATCCTTTACAAATTCTAAAATAAACGAAATCCCTTGTTTCTACCTGTCTGAAACAAAAAAGGACAAAACGAACGAGTAGAGTACAGTCACACACGCAAGACTAAGCACTGACACTATTCGTACCATTAGATTTTGTCTTGGTGTCGAAACGAACAAATCCATAGTTTACTTTAGGAGATGTCTTTTTATGAGAGTTGAGAGAACATAAAAATAACGATATGAAATTTTAAAACAAAATTTATCTTAATGACCTTAAATTATAACCCAACTGGTTGTTAAAGTAAGTCCAAAAAGACATAGTAGAATACCTTTTTAGGAATGACTTTAGTAACCGGGTGAGTTATGTTCTAATGAAAAAATTTGACTGACTTCATCCGTGAGTATGGGTATGTAGGTACAACTACGACCGCACTTAAACAGATGACTTAGTTTACCCGCCACCGAGGAGCTTCCAGTTGTAGAGACGGACACCGGTTTAGGTCGGACGGAGGACAAAGGACGGGTCTACATCGATAATAAACAAATATAAACGTCAACTAAATGTTACAACACAATCAAAGTCCACATGTCTTATCACTAAGTCACTATGTATGTATATGTACACATATGTACGTACATATAATAAAGAGTCTAAGAAAAGGAATTATCCAATGTTGTTTTATAACTCATATAAAGGAACACGATATGTTATACAGGAACAACCAATAGACAAAATATATACTGTCACACATATACAGTTAGGGTTCGAGGATTAAATAGGGAGACGATGGGAGAAGGAGAAACCATTGGTGCAAACAAAAGTAATTGACACCTAGATAAAGACAAAACATTTAAACAGTGTAAAATCTAATGTGTACACTATGGTATACTGTCAACAATAAAGAGATAGACTGAATGAAGTAAATCATACATTCGAGATCCAGGTAGGAACAACGATATTTACCGTGATAAAGTAAGAAAAGATACCGACTCATCTTTGGATCACCCGATGTCAGTCCGATGTTGAGACACTGTTTTCTTATCCTGTACTAAATCACTGATTTGTTGTTACTGTTCTTCAGGTAATATATGTACACACACATACATATATATGTATATATGTGTGTATATATATGCGTATATATGTATGTGTGTGTATATATATTTTGATCTGTCGATGTAAATTTTCCTACTTTACTCTTGAAGGAGATTGTATTATAAGTTTTTACTTGAGTTGTACCTAATTTCTGAATTTACATTATGGTCTAAAATATTTTGAGAACCCCCTTTCCTGTCTGTCTTGTGGGAAACCGTATGTAGTGTTATTATAGAAAATACTAGGTGGAGGATCTCATTGACTTTATTTTTATTTGTTTGTTTGTTTTTTTGTTTACTCTGGATTAATTTGAATTTTCGTGTCGTTTCCTTTGATAGTTGTTTAACTTTTCTGTTGAATGTCTTACCCTCTTTTATAAACGTCTACTACTCTGACTTCTCACTAATTAAAGGTTTCATAAGAACGGACCTCTTAGGGTCCCTGTCCCCTCGGACCACCCGACGGCAGACACCTCAGCGTGTCTCAGCCTGTGTTGACTTCGTTGAATCGTCGTCGTCGTCGTCGTCGACTATAAACTTAAATGTTGAGGATGAGATTGTAAGAGGAACTTAGTGAAACCCACTAATCGTTATTCATTTCTTCAGTAAAACCTACACTGAAACGTTTCTCTTTCCTCCATCCTTTTTTTACTATTTTACATAATCCAGGAGAAATAAACTAGCGTTATACAGTTCACACTCTCTCTACTGTCGATATGAATCCTCTTTACGAACCCGACCTCTACGATGTGGACTCTCAGTAAGTCAAGTCAAGTCAAGTCAGCGAGTCAACACAGCCTGAGAAACGTTGGGGTACTTGACGGTATGAGGTCCGGAGGGACAGGGAGTGGTCGAGGACCTCTGGTGGGTTTGGGTACAGGTAAGAGTATATCTTCCTTTTTAATTATAGTACTTTTACTCAGTTAAGAGACTTTCACAATACGCCCCCTTTCTCTTTTTCTCCCTGAACCTGACTTGGAAACTTTAATAGTATTGATCACGAAGGGACCACCAGGTCACCTATTCTTAGAGGGAAAGTAGATAACTCAAGTAAAAACACACAACCATGATCCCTTCACAAGATCGAAGTAAGAAAATGTACATCGACAGGTCAAAAGGATCGTGATGACAAAACAACATACTGTCTTTGGTTGTGTTGTAACATTTTGTTAGAAGATGGTTAATTTTTATTTAAATCTTTTCTCTCTCTTCGGTCGTGTCACTCTAACGACGTGTATCATAGATATCTTACCGGGGATGAACGGTACTAATCTCTTTCACACGTCCGTCTTTACTTCTGGGTGTCGTCGGTTTTTAATTTTTTTTTTTTTTTTTTTTTTTCTTAGACGGAACGTTACGTTCCCTGTAGATAATCTAGGGACCAGACATTTCTAGGGTGTACGATACCTCGTTGATTCAGGTGTGTGGTGTTGATGACTTGGGTGTACGACGTTACTGATTTCGGGAACTTGGATCTCGGATACTAGGTATTGTTCTCTTCGGTGGTTTTACTCTTCCGACGTATGGTGTTCCTTTTTGTCACGGTCTAACGACGTTGATCTCTTTCAGACACAAGACGTTACTTCTGAGTGGTGTTGGGGGAGAGGGTTTTTTAGTAGAATCGGTCTACAACTTCATACAAACCGACCTATAATTACTTTCTTTGTACATCTCTTGTTCACTCAGTTAAGAGATCTTTTTCTTCTATTTACGTAACATTAACAAAGTAAAATAAGGTAAAATAAACTACCATTTAATACTCCTTAGTAAAAGTGAATAAAATTTATTAAACGTTATACTTTTTAAGTACGACCGAAATAGTTTTACTGACCACTTTTTATGACTAGAGGGTTTACTATCTACTAAATCTTTACATTTTAGAACGTCAACGTAATAAATGACGGATATTCTAAAATTATATACACGGGATCATAAAAGTTATGATTCACCTTTACACAGAAAAATTTAATGATAAAATACTACTTTGTAACCGTAAAAGAACCTAAAGATCTCAAGTCATGTATTAAATTAAAATGTTCTGAACTACTCGTTGGTCTCTTACTATTAGACTCACTTAATTAGATTAGAGTGGATTTTTATTTAAACATTAAAATATTTACATAATGTCCACTATGTATTTAAGTCAGGGGTACAATTTATATATGTCACATGTCCATACAATTACGACGAAACTGGTGTGTGATAAGAGTTGATCAAGAGGTTAAAGGTCTCCATTAATGTCAATAATTAAACAACATATAAGAAGACCTTTCGATAAATGATGAATGCAAATGAGTAAAGTTACAGTAAAATATACATGATTGTACCTTACTGTAAGTTTTATAAAAATTATATAAGTTAATGTCAAATAAATGTTACAATACGATTAAAGATGACACCGGTGTGTCATAAACGTTATAACCAGATTAAAATCGTCACCGGTGTCCCGACCCTTTCCAGTCAAAAACAAGGTTAGGGTTTCTTTCCGTTACGGTTTCTTACAAGTTTACGACGTGTTAACGTGAATAAAGTGTACGGTGGTTTCATTTCCAGTTTTAGGAAGTTTTATCCGAAGTCTTGGTCCTTTAAGGTCTACACGTTCGACCTAAATCTTTTTCGTCTCCTTGGTCTATCTTTTAACGGTTGTTGGTGACCTAGTATCTTTTTCGTTCCTTTAAGGTCCTTTTGTAGATAAAGACGGAGCCGATGTGATTTCGGAAACTGTCACACCTAGTGTTGTTACACACCTTTTAAGAAGTTCTCTATCTTTATGGTCTGGTGGAATGAACGGAGGACTCTTTAGACACACGTCCAGTTCTTCGTTGTCAATCTTGGTCTGTACCTTGTTGTCTGACCAAGGTTTAACCCTTTCCTCATACTGTTCCGACATATAACAGTGGAACGTATAAATTGAATATACGTCCCATGTAGTACGTTTTACGGTTCTACCTTCTTAGCGTCCACCCTTAGCTCTAACAATCCTCTTTATTGTCGTCCACACGTCTACTATGTTGAGATTACCGTCTTTCATTTCTCCTTTATTTCTCGGAGATCTATTCCCACTTTCTCCTCTCACTTTTTGGACCAAATTTTGAGTTGTGAGGTTTGCGATTAAAATACCGTAGACCAGAGTAGTGAAGTACCGTTTCTCTTCCCCTGTTTCACCTTTGTTACTATCTAAAATAAAAGAGTCAGAGATTTTAGTGAAGTCTACCACTGACGTCGGTACTTTGCTTTCCTGTGAATGAGGAACCTTCTTTTCGATGCTGTTTAGATCTATCCTATAATGTTTCGTCTCTATAAAGACGGATGTCTCCAAAAAAAAATATCAGTTTCGATACCAAAAAGGTTATCAGTACATGTCTACACTCTCAACATGGTATCTCTTCCGACTTGTGATTTCTTTACTGGGAAAACTTAACACCACGACTTCTTCTGACAACTCTCAGGGAACCTGTTGTTCCTCTAGTTTCTTCAGTAAGGATTTCCTGTAGTTGAGACTTATAAGTAACCTTCCTGACTACGAATTCGACTTCGAGGTCATGAAAACCGGTGGACTGTTTCTCGACTGAGTGACCTTTTCTGGGACTACTACCCTTTCTAACTACCGTCCTCCTCTTCTCCTACTGTGTCCTACTCTACCAACCTACCGTAGTAGCTAAGCTACTGTACTCAAACACGTTTGAGGTCCTTTATCACCTATCCCTTCGGACCGTACGATGTCAGGTACCCAAGTGTTTCTCAACCTGTAATGACTTGTTGACTTGACTGACTCTTTTAACAAAAACGATAAGTCAACGGTTCAGTATAAACTGAGGAACACTGGGGTACCTGACGTCTTGCGGTCCGAAGGGACAGGAAGTAATAAAGGACCTCAAACGAGTTTGAGTACAGTAACTCAGCTTCTACGGTAGGTTGATAGAGTAGGAGACAGTAGGGGAAGAGGAGGGTGGAAGTTAGAAAGGGTCGTAGTCCCAGAAAAGGTTACTCAGTCAAGAAACGTAGTCCACCGGTTTCATAACCTCGAAGTCGAATTCGTAGTCAGGAAGGTTACTTATAAGTCCCAACTAAAGAAATCCTAACTGACGAAACTAGAGGAACGACAGGTTCCCTGAAAGTTGTCAGAAGAGGTCGTGGTGTTATGTCTTCGTAGTAAAGAAACCACGAGTTGGAGGAATTACCAGGTTGAGAGTATAGGTATGTACTGATGACCTTTTTGGTATCGAAACTGATATTTTTTAAGACATCCGTTACACGACAGAGATGAAAATTATACAACAGATCTAAACGGTATCGAAAAGAAGGTTCCTTATTCACAGAAATTAAAGTACCGACGTCAGTGGTAGGTTTCACTAAATCTCGGACTCTTTTATTTTAGATAGTGACAAATGGTAAAAAAGGGGAAGAGAAGTGACGCTTCACAACTCTGGTCTACGGTATTAGAATCCAAAAACTCACAACTCCCAAAAAAAAATTAAAAGTTATTAAATAAAATAAAATAAAAAAGTCTAAAATAAAAAAAAAATGAAATGTTATAACATAACCAAAACGTGTGTAGTTGTACTTAGGCGGTGTCCATATGTGTACAAGAGGTAGGACTTGGGGGAGGGAGGAGGGAGGGGCATGGTAGGGGGAACCAGTAGAGTCACGTGGTCGGGGTTCGTAGGTCATAGTACGTAGCTTGGACCTGACCACTAAGCAAAGTATATACTATAATATGTGCCAAGTTACGGTAAGAGGGTTTAGTAGGGTGGGAGCGGGAGAGGGTGTCTCAAGTTTTCTGACAAGATATGTAGAACTTGTGAAAGATTGTGGTATGTGTTTTTATTTGAGTTTTGCCTAATTTCAAGATTTACATTCTGGTCTTTGATATTTTGAGGATCTCCTCTTGTATCCTTTTTGTGAGAGGCCGCATTCTCATAATAGTGTCTAGGAAGGGTGAAGGAAACTTTTTATTCTTCCGAAACAACGAACTCGTCGACCGACCAAAAAACGTACCGTAATAATCCCCAGTAACAACTCTCTACCTCTCACTCCGACCCTCTGTCATCTTCTCGAAAGGAAACTTTTTCTTTCTCTACCCTTCCAATCTTATTACTCTTCGACGACCCAGACTGAAATTTCTCGAAACTCACCCGAATCAACCTTTTCCTTTCGTTCTAAAAAAATGCTCAAATCTGACATCGACATTAAACTTTTCTGTCCACGTGGGATTACAACTGTCGTTGTGATAAATTTTATCGGTTCTGTAGATCGTTGTTTACTTACTTATTTCTACTACACTATGTGTATATGTTACATTATGATGAGTCGGTATTTTCACACTTTATTACAGTAAACGTCGTTGTACCTACTTAGATTCCTAATAGTATGATTCACTTCATTCAGTCTGTCTCTTTGTTTATGGTATATTGAATATACATCTTAGAATTTTTTTCTATGTTTGTCTGTATAAATGTTTTTATTTACCTGAGGGTTTGTCTCTTTCGTTTGAATACCAATGGTTTCCCCTTTCCCCTCCTCTCCCTATGTAATCCTCAAGCTTAAATGTATACGTATGATGATACATATCTTATTAGTTGTTCCTGGATGATATATCGTGTTCCTTATTGGATATTTCCTTTTCTTAGACTTTCTCTTATCTGTATACATATGTGTATCGACTTAGTGAAACGACATGTAAACTTTGATTGTGTTGTAACATTATATGAGGTTATATTTTATTTCTCATTTTTATTTATATATTTAATGAGTAACGGAAGGTTTTTTAATTTTTCAATACAATACAAAATACCTTAGAGAGATACCGGAGTAATCTCCTCGAATTATTTTAACTTTAATGAAAAGTGTAATAAATTAAACGTTATAAAATTTTTATATTCATACCACGACTGTGATCAAAGATCCGTTCTTATTCGATCGGGTCAAATACACCAAACACTTTATACACACATGTATTATAATACGTGAAAATATTATTAATTAAAATTACACAACAGTTTATGACGTCAAGACAATCGTCGTACGTAATCAAAGGATAACGACGATATTACTGGATGGTGTTTAATTCATCGAATTCACTTGTGTAAATAATAGATTATCACTGTCTCCAATCTTTAAGTTTTATACAATAATTTTAGTTCTATATTAGTTCCCAAACCGTCCGACACAAAACAGACCTCCTATGTCCCCATTTAGACAAGGAACAGAAAAGTCTAAGATCTCCGACGGTCGAAGGATAGAAGTTTCTCGTACTGAAGTTGGAACGAAAATAGGAGGTCAGACGAGGGAGACTGACCGACTACATCCCTGGAAAAGGAGAAAATCTACTCCAAGGGGTGAAAAGGGAGACCTCCCACCAGAGAGAGTGACGTCACCCATTAGTGTGTCTGTTGGGTCCTAGTGGAAGGGTAGAGGAACTCGGTCGACACGTTCGGGGGAAAACAAACCAAAGGGGGGACAAGGAAGGAACAGGGAAGTGTAAATCATCCTGACACCGACGAGGACCCGGGGTCCAGTTACAAGGTAACCCCGGAGGGGTATCGATATTAAAACACTCACGAAGAAAACCTTTTATTTGGGAGAGATTAATAAAGTTTTCACGGTAGACATAGGACAACTTTGGATAAGTCTAAAAGATTAAACTATTGTTGTTAAAGACGTTTTTGTGGATCTAAAAGGACAAGTCCCGAAGGTACCGATTAAAAAAAGTGGTGAGAAAATCAAGTAGAAACAATAGAATCTGGGTAGTGAGTTTCATTACCTTTATTTTTATTTGTTTACCCTTGATTAATTTGAGTTTTCGAAAACGTATCGTTTCCTTTGGTATTTGTTTTGTTTTTCTGTTGAATACCTTACCTATTTTATAAACGTTGACTACGCTAGTTGCTTTCTAATTAAAGGTTTGATATGTTTGTCGAGAATGTCGAGGTATAGTTTGTTTCTCTGTTTGTTAAGACGGGTTATCTTTTATCCGTGACATCGGGTGCTCCGAGGAGGCGGGTACCCTAAAAGGTCCGTTTTTATGACCTCACCCAACGGTAAAGGAAGAGGTCCTCTAGAAGGGTTGGGTCCCTAACTTGGGTCCAGAGGGCGTAACATCCGTCAGTGAAATGGTAGACTCGGTGGTCCCTTCAGTGTCTTTTACCCCTCTTCTGGATTTATCTGTAATGGGACTTCTTTTATACGTCTACCGTTCGTCCGTGTCCTTTTCTACGAGCCGTGGTGGAAATCTCTTTACATTTAGTTTTGAGAAAAGTTACTCTATGGTGTGTGTGTCCAGTCTTTCTGGTAGTAGTTTTTTTCGATGTTTATTGTTTACGACCTCCCTCACACCTCTTTTCCCCTTTGAATACGTTTCAACCATCTTTACATTTAAGTACGTTGGTGATACCTCTTATAACACCTTGAAGGAATTTTAGAGAAAAATTAAAACAAATATCTATAACAAGACAAGGTTTTATTTGATAAAAAACTTGTGTTCATTAGAAAAATGGAGAGACTAAAAAAAAGATTATAAAAGAAAACGAGTGTCTCTCTTCACATGTTGTAAAGACTATCACGTACAACTTTACTTAAGACGGACTTTAAGGTTTAGACAGTACAGTGTCATTTCGAAATTGACTTTTTCAAGTCTAAGTCGGTATTTAAGAGGAATCGAAAATTATCAAAGTCCCCTTAAGGACCATTCCGTCCACTTCCGTCGGTGTAAGGAAGAATCGTTGTAGAGTAGAAACAGTTTTCCTTACTAATTTTCATAAAGCATACTATTCATTTTCTGTCAGTGTTCTCGTAGGAGTGAAAAATAGACCTTCACAGAACTTACCGAACTTTCATAAAGGGGACACAAAAGAGTAAACGAGATCTGACCCAGTATCTTTGTGAAAGGTCTTTCCAAGGTACCTACACGACAGGGGACATTCCCAAAGTACCTGGAATGTTCGGAGGTCAAAGGAAGAACCGGAATGCTAAGAAAACTGGAGGTCAAAACTCTAAGAAACCTGGAATGATAAGAGGAGTAAAACCTCTTAGAGACAAGTAAAGTCACAAAAACAACTTAATAATAATTACGGGTAACAACGTACAAACGTTTTACACCATAGTAATTAGACGAAACTTTAAATGAGTTCATACACAATGTACCTGTTTTCATAGGACATACTGCAAAAGTCTTAAGTCTAAGGAACATTGAAAGGAAAGAGGAGTCTATTTAATATCCCATACACGGGCGAGTCAGTATAGACTTAGAAACACTGGGATACCTGGTATTGGATGGTCCGAGGAACCAGTAACCCCTAAAGGGTCGTTCTTACCCAACGGTATGACCTCACCCGACGGAAAGGAGGAGGTCGTCGAGGAAGGACTGGGTCCTTAATTTGGGTACGGAGGTCGTACCTCTCCTCTGTGGAGAGAACGTACCGTCCGTCTAAAAAATGGTGACTTGGTGGTCCCCTCGGGTTTAATATCCTATTTAGGGTACTTATAAGACCAGTAAAAAGTCTTTTATAAAAGTCCCAGAAACCGAAAGGGGTTTTGGAATAAGTCCTAAATTTCATAAACTAGGGTAAATTGTCAGTTTTGAAGAATTAATTTTTTTTTAAAAAAAAAGCGGAGATAGGCACCCTTATAGTTTATGTGTATATTCTGTTGGTAACAGGAAGGGAGAAGGATTTTGTGTTAGACGGAGTGACTTCATGGAGAAAGAACACATATTTGAGTCCCGGGGTTATTACATAGTAGTTCCGTTAGTAAACTCATAGAGATTTATATATGGTTTTTCAAGTGACGTATCAGTTTCGAGCGAGACTATCAGTTTGGGAAATTTAATAAAGAAAAAGAAACCTTTATTTTCAAGAAGATGTTTGGTCTGTTGCCTTAGTAAAATTTGTTTGTGACCACGATTATAAGGAAACTTACATAATCTTTTTTACCTAATTGTAATAATACATGTCAGTCCCTGTGAATAATGGAGGGTCCACTCAAGAATGACACACACGCTCGAGTCAGCACAGGCTGTGATACCTACCGTAAGAAGGGTCGACGAGACAGGTACCCTAAAGAGTCCGTTCGTATCTCCTTACCCAACGATAAAGTATGAGGTCCCCTAGCAGGACCGACTCTATTTTGGCCGTAGACGACACAGAAGACGTAACCGTTCGCCTAAGACTTGGTGGATCTTTCTGTCTGCACAGGAACCTCTAGAATACAAAACGGTGGAAGTAGAGAAAGGGAACCGGGAAGAAATTACAAAGTAAAAATTAAAGAAAAAAAGGACGAGGCTAAGTCAAGATAAGGAAGAGACGAAGTACGAAAGTGAGGAAGTGACTTCTGCAAAAATTGTCTTATCTTCTTTCCTACATTTTTGTGAAGTAAAAATTCACGTACATGAAGTTAAAATTTGGAGGGAAGATAAACATTAGGAGGATACTTAAGACAGGAAACCCCAAGTATACGAATTTTTTTTACTCTGGAACCTTTATCAGGTCTTCCTTTGTAAACAGATTTCTCTTCGAGTGTGTTTTCAAAGTGTCGGCGTCCTTCGAGGGGAGTCGATGTCTTAGTGAAGAACGAAATATCTCACACTAAGACAAATGGAATGAGTCCTGAAGTTCTAACAAAATTTAAACTAAACGGATAACTCTCGTGACGTTATAAATTAGTCGGAGACAAAGGACTAGAAAAAAGAGGGACTGAGGACTTCCAAGGGTCTACATACGTACCGTCCGGGAGTGTAGGACAATGGCTGTAGTTATATAAAGTGGGAACGTTCACCGAGAAATACTGACAAGGAAGTTGGTGCTGACACCCCAAGAGATGATACTACATTGGAACCGATGACATTTAAAGACAATCAAGGTTAATACAGAAAAAACCTGATCCACGTTCGTGGAACAGAAGTTGAATACTCCTCCGACAGTAGATTATAGTCTCTTTCGACCGTTGAAATACACTTTGTGTACACGTCAGGGTCGTCAGTGGTTAATTACTGGTCTTACGTGTCGTTGTCTCCGTTCCCCCTTTTATGTGTATGTACGGTCACGGACTTCCTTTTGTTTTGTTTTATCTTTTCACTCCCATGTTAATACACCAAACTTCAGATCTCATATTAAAGAGTTCCGAATTTGTTTACTAAGTATTTTTATTAAGGTGAAGGTCACTTTCATTTTCGTAGACTTTCGACTTCGACTCTTTAAACTTCCTCTGACACCTAACGTCCCTTCTTCGAACTCCTCGACTCTCGTAAATATTCCGTGGTCTTAGAATTAGAGAGAGGAGGTCTCGTTAGTGACGTCTTTCTAATAAACACGTTTCCGTTTAAACCCCTGTTTAATGTCGAAACCCTTTATTGTAGTATCTTCGTATTAGACAACCTTGATTTACTATATTTCGAGTTGGTCAGTTTTATGGATTAAAATGTTTTCCCTTTTGACTCTATGAGTAATAATTTTTACATAGATAGAACATTATAGAGAATTAAGATACGAGAAACAAGAAATAGAAAGGATGAACAAAAAGCTTGTTTTAAAACTGTATATAGGAAAGACAAGATCTCATAAAATGGATACGAATGTTTTTGTTATTTTTAATAAAAAGACTTGTAGATAGAGGGAGGGTTTATTGAGCTACACTTTATAAAGGTCTATCTCCTTTTAAAAATTTAAATCTTCTTATAGTAAGTGAACTTCTTTCTTTACTTAGACAAAGAAGTTTGATAAAATAATACTTTATTAAATTTAGAAAATCACGAAAAGACAAAGTTTCTTTGTAATGTCTGGATATTTTAAACCTTTTCTTTTTCGAATGTTTCTCTCTCGATTCTCCGGGTAAGTCGTAGGTTGTTATACAAAGCTACGTCAAAGAGGGTGAATAAGAATGTAAATGACCTTATTAAAAGTTATAAGTCCAAACATTGGATGAGAAAGTACGTTTGTGACAAAATCCTGTCAAAAAGAAAACGGAAAATTAATTACAAGTTATCGACGTATTGTAAACTAGTATCCCTATATAGTGGGACACAAACACACACACACAGACACACTCTCTCTCTCTTTCTGTCTCTAGAGGTGATAGTAAATAGGTCACTAAACGATAGTTCATATATTTGTTAACTAAAATTTGTAAAAGTGTATTTTAGAAAAGGTTTATAAAATTCCTCAACGAAGGATTCCTCTCTAACAAGGATCTTCACGAGTTTTACATGGATATAAAGTTTCAGTTAAACAAAGGATATTTGGAACTGGTCAAATACGAGACGATGATTACACACTGGGGTGGACGGAGTGAAGACAAGACGGTCATCATCACTCAAAATCTCTAGTATAATAAACTGTTATAGTCCGATACTTTCAGTAAATAATTAACCTTTTCCGTCTGCTTCACACTACGTATTCTGTATCCATGTATGGATATAAAATATACTTGAACTTTATATGTACAAATGTAATTGAACAGAGAAAGAGTCAATCTCAGCTTCTCAAAATAAATATAGAAACGACAGTAAAAGGAACGAATTTGATATGGGTGGAACGTAGTGATACTAAAACACACACACACACACACACACACACATACACCAAAAAAAATTCCACTTCGTTCTTTGTTCTTGTGTGTACTTCGTTATCCTTATACCTTTGGAACACTGGACCTTTCTTTAAGTACTGGGACACAAAAAAACAACAGAGTAGGTTTTACTAAAACTGTACCTAACGAAGTTTGTCGAATAGAAGTGAGAAACGTTTCGTACTTTAACTTACGTAATTAATCGACATTTTCCTCTCCCATTTCTGTCAAGAGACCAGAAAAATAACTTCCTTTACCGTGGGGTGAGGTCATGAGAACGGACCTCTTAGGGTACCTCCCTCCTCGGACCATCCGACGTCAGGTACCCCAGCGTTTCTCAGCCTGTGCTGACTCGCCGAAGTGAAAGTGAAAGTGTGTAAAGAATATAGGGTGACAAAACCCTCGTCTTTGAGTATTATTTCATGTAAGATTCCTTTTCTAATTTTACTATACCTGGTCTGGCGAGTAGAAATATAATAACGTTGAACCCCTATACCCTTAAAATAATCCAAACTCAGACATGAACGAACACTCTGTAAAAGGGAACCAAAAATAGTGGATATTTATGTCCTTTTCGATTTTTAGTGGTTACAGTTTTACTTTTTATTTGTATAGACATGTACTTCTGTATTTTAAATTTTCTAATTTTTGAGTAAAAGAGGTAGTACAAACCAAAATGATTGTCTTCATACCCACATACGTGTGTACATCTAAACATATATGGATTAAAGTTATACACCGATGTATTTATCTATACGTACATTTACACGGATATAAAAACTTTATGTTTCATAATTATTGTTAGTTTATAAAAAGTTACGTTAAGTTTATAAATGTTAATATATATTAATTTGTTGTAACATAAGTTGAAACAAGTAACAAGACCATTATTAATATTAGAAGTAATATGAATCAAAAGGGATACACTATTTAGGATGTAAATATTATATATAATCAATAAAATTAAAAGTAACATCAATACTTATATACAATTTTACTCTCAAACCTTTAGTTTCTTTCTTTTCTAAACTGGTTTTATATAGTTATGTATGGAAGGAATTTTGTACATGTAGTAAGTATATGTATTCTCTTTTGTTAGTTGAGTCATCTGTTTCCAAGTCTTCTGTAATTTGTATAATCTGTACATTTACCATTTCTGTCTTAACCAAAATTCGTAGGACTTTCTCCGTCTTAGGTTCATCGTCCTCGAAAGTTCGAGAGTGTGTTCGGTTCTGAATCTGAAATGGGTACTCAAGGGCGTTCCGTAACCCACCGCTGTATTGTATAACAAGTTCCAAGAACGTTTCCACTGTTGAAAAGTGAAGTATCGTTGGTCTCGGTCCGTCACACCACTACGTCTTACCACGTGTATGTGTCGTCTTGTCCATCGACAAGACATGAAGTCCAAGACCACGACAAAAGGTCGAATGTCTGCAACTACTTGTTACAGACCATGGGTAAGTCAAGTCAAGCCAAGTCAACGAGTCAGTATAGACTGAGACGTTGGGGTTCCTGACGGTGCACGGTCCGAAGGGACAAGTAGTGGTTGAGGGTCTCGAACGAGTTTGAGTATAGGTAGCTCATCCCCTACGGTAGGTTGGTAGAGTCGGAGACAACAGGGGAAGAGAAGAACGGGGTATGGGGTATCAGTTAACGAGAAGTTGTAACCGTTTCTGTAAACATTTGTAGTCCTGAGGGTTTCCCTTATTTTTAAGTTAGTTTTATTAGATCTAGTGTCTCCATAAAGAAATTAAGGTTCCCAAAAAGGGTAGTTCTCAAAGAGAAACTAGTTACAAAGTTTCAAGTTAGAAAACGAATTTCAGGAAGTCATCAAATTGAATCGAAAGGGGACTCTGACGAAGTAAAAGTCAAACCGTTTGACTTTTGATCGAGAAACAACATACTTGGTTGAAATCGGTCCGTGTACGGAATAGATTAATTTAGAAATGTCATCGGGATAATCCACCTACTTATTTTTTCACTTTCACTATTGGTGAGTCAACACACACTGATAATCACTGGAGTACCTGACATTGAACGGTCTGAGGAGGTAGGTACCATAACCTTAAGAGGTCCGTTCTTATGACGTCACTCATCGGTAAGGGAAGAGGTCCTCTAGAAGGACTGGGTCCCTAGTTTGGGACCAGAGGACGTGATAACCGTATAACAAACAGTAGACTCGGTCCTCCCCTCCACAATGTATACATTTTATTCACCCATGTATACATTTTATGTTTTAAACAACTAACGGTCACTTCTTACATCTGGTTCTAAACAAGTTCAAATGTGTCGACAGTCATGTCTGGACCCGTCACACTGCGACCCAGAGTGTGACCACAGAGTAAGGAGCCTGTGGTACTTTAGGTGGGTATGTTTACCTCCCTGACTCCACACTACGCACAGTACTTCTCAAGTCATAAGAACGTCCATTCGTTGTCTAAACTCGACCAAGGACTCTGTAGTGGTACGGTCTCGTGTGTAAGACTTAATGACGAAGATCAGGAGGTAAATCCAGCCGAAAGAACCCCTCTCCTTAATTAAGGTTTAACTGAACACGAAACAAGAACAACAAGTCAACGAGTCGCCACAGACTGAGGAACGTCAGACTACTTGACATCGCACGGGCCGAAGTACGATTTTACGTAAATTATAGAGGGTTGATCAGAACAGGACTTATCCTTTTATTCGTTTGTAAACTTTAAGAAGGAAATCGTATGGTCTTGTCCTTCTGAATGACTCTACGGATAATTTTTTTTTTTTTTTTTTCGTACCCGACAGGAATCGAAGGACAACTTAATACATGTAATTGTTTTAGTTGGTGCGGAAGTTTAAATACGGTACAATAGTATCGAAGTCTTAAAAAAAGTATCTAATAAAATCGGTTTATTAACGTACCTCATCTCAAAGGAGACGACACTAGATAAAAAGACTCCTAAATTATACATTTTATTATAGTCAAACTATCTTCATAAACCACTACATAATAATCTTAGGAAAACCAGAAACCTACAGGACCACCTCTATACAATCTTTTACTTGTTCCGTCTTTACAATCAGATTTATTAGATGTAATCTTCTAGATGAATTTTAAAACCAGTGGTATTCTCTTCAAAACTAGTGACATTCTTTTTAAAGACAGTGACATTCTTTTCGAGATCGGTCCACCGAGTTGTAGTGATCGGTAGTGATATCAGGTTATGAATCTTACGGGGTTTACCACACACTCTATGCTATACGCACACTCTATGCTATACATCCATTCGTGATACGAAACTATATACGGACAAAGGACCTTAAAAAGGACGTGGTCGGTACTTTTACTAGATTTCTGAATCCAAATGAACTTCTGTGTCATTGAAGACCCGTTGTAGACCACGTCAATATGCCAGTTTTATATACTAAGTAATGAAGAAAAAAGGAAAGAAGGAAGGAAGTAAGGAAACGACGGAAACGAAAAAGATTAAAAATAATTTTAAATTCCAACTCTATGTTCCAATAGCTATCATAGGACAATTCCATAAAAAACTTTCTAAAGAAAAAATATATTAAAATAAAATAAGTAAATAAAAATGGACACGAACCAGAATCAACGACGTACGACACATCCGAAAAAGATGTGTCTTTGAAAAACACATCAACACCACTCGTCCCCGATGCGGAATCAACGTCACGTACCCGAAGAGTAACACCACCGAAAACGAACAACGTCTCGTACTCGACTTATCAACACCGTGTGTCCGAATTAACGAGACGTCTTATACCCTAGAAGGACTTAGTCCCTAACTTGGGTACAGAGGACGTAGTCGTCCGTCTAAGAAATGGTGACCCGGTGGTCCCTTGGGGTTCCGTAAAACTATTTTCCTATTAAATGTTCAAAAATTCATAAAATTATCTTGTCTATAGAATTATTTAACAATCGAAATGGAAAAGATATTCAAGGATTGAACATTACTCTTTCAGTGAAGTGACATAGTAATATAAAACAAGAAAAAGTACCCGACGATCGTTTACACAATTCATCGACAGATAATCGTATAACTAGTTCAGTGTACTGTCATTATGGTTATTTTCTTAATTTTATTTTTATACTTCAATATCGAACTTTCTATCATTTACGACTTGGTTCTCTTTTCATCATCTTCGGACACTAAACAACGACTAGAGTATGATTGAGATGTAAAATTAACTTAAAATCGACGAAATACGGAAATAATAAACCATTTACTGAAAAAAAGTTAAAAGTAACGTCATAAAAATTATCAAGACTTTTGATAAAAGTTTACAATAATTTTAAATGGTAAGGGCATATTTCTTTTACTGTCACAAATATTACACCGGAAAAATTACTATAACTAGATTAAGTTCAAGACTAAGATTCGAAGTTTAAAGATATACATAAAAATAATTTTAAGACGTACGTAAGCATTATGAAGTATTGAGGAAGTGGACAACCAACTAAATGGTGACTTACAGATTTGGTCGAGATGACTATTAAAATTAAACAAAGACAGAAGATCAAAGAATATCACTCCATGATATAACCTTTGAAAAATCTCGAATATAAAGATGTTAGACCTCCGGATAGACTGTACAGTATCTTGGACAATTTCACCTTATCAATGAAATAACGTTATCGGATAAATTGAGTCAATATGTAATTAGTATGTAACCATAAAATCAAATTCTCTCTGATCAAAAATCAATGAAGTAACCGTAATGTAAATTAAAAAAGTAATAAATTTTGGTATAGATCTAATCTTACTAAAAACTCTTTCCCGTTCAAGTAGACATAAAACTTCCTATAAAACCTGTTTAGGTCATCTTTAATTTTTACTCAGGACGTTCATTTCTAGTAAACGACGTTTCATCTTATTCTATGAAGAATTTATATTTTGTAATCTAAGTGTTCTTTACTACAGTGGTTTGTGTAATTTGTCTTTATTTTTTTTTAAGATTTTGGGTTCTATACTGAATCTAGGGTTAGAAGTAAAACGATCCACTTTTATTTTATCTACAATTTGATAGGTATGTCATTTTAAAATAGTAGAATAAAGTATTATTTTACATATCCTTTAATAAAAGATTTCAAGTTCTCAAAGTCCGTTGACTCTCGGAAGATTTTGGAGTTTATTTAATATGTCGTCAAACCAATAACACACATAATGTTTCATAAGTAGCACTTTAGTCTAAAACCACGACTTTCCAAAGGTATCGTTGACCTCCTTATTTTTCTATCCAGAGACGAAGTGACTAGAAATCAAGGAGTATTTTCTAGTAAAACACGAAAGTCTTTATGTGTATATGGAGTTTTTTTATCAATGGTACTAATCTTTTACCTGTATACATACACGTAATTCTGACCGACAAAACACGGTTATGTTTGACCGAGAAAACACAGTTATGTTTCTCAAGGTCTGGGATGTATGGTGTATCCAAATGGAAAGATCGGATATACCTAAAGATGAAATCTAAAATGGGAATTTAAGGGAGGTAGAGAACAGGAGAGTGACCCGGTGTAAGTAACGAGAGAGATGAAATTCAGTGACGTCATAGTATTCTGATAAAAGTATCTATGACTTTTTCGAGAACTTTTCTAAGTTGTACGTAAGTATTACTTCTGAGATCTCTTTTATCTTTATTTTCATATGAAAGAATTGTACTAACACACACATAGACATAGAATTAGATAGGAGTGACGACAAACCGAAACATCATCTTTATAACAGTCGGTCCTGTTAATTTATTCTTTTTAGTAAAACTCTGTATTTCTATTCATTTATTCATTAATTTGACAGAGATAAACATCTATACTACCATATGGATCTTTGAGTTTGTTTAATTACGATTTTGATCGAGTTTATAGTTACTTAACTCACTTAATAGTCCTATATTTCAATCGTACATTTTGGTTAATAGAAGTATATATGTTTTTTATTTGTCTTCTATACTATCGTTTATATCATAGTAATTCTACTGTTGTTTAATCTTTTTATATCTCTCTATTTAGATTGTTCTCACATTTTAGATATGTTATTTTTAAAATTAAGAAATATATACTTATCTACTTATCCTATTATCTTATCTTTTTTATTTATCTTATTACCTTATCTTTCTTATCTGTACATCTTATTATCTTATCTTATTATTATCTTTGAGGTTTTAATCTGGGATTATGTTTACCTTTAAATTATATACTGTTTAACCGTAAAGTCAAGTGACTTCGTTTCTAACTGTAATTATTTACCACTTTCTGTTAATCCAGTAGTAAACGTTTTTCAATTTTAATATACCTTATGGTATGTCTTCTTACCTAATACATAGATTTACTTTTTTACTTTGTTACTTATATTATCTTTCTTTGAACCATTTAAAGAGAAATCTGAACCAAACCCTTCCCGGAACATTTACACTAAGTTTTAGGTTTTCGTTATTTCCCAACAAGAGAAAAACTGTTGTTTCACTTTTCGGGTTTTGAAAAATTATAACTCATACTCAAACCGACAAACAGTATTTACTGGAAATATTGCAACTCTACACAAGGTAGATATGGTCAAACTACTCTCGACAATAGTACTGTACTGACTTTATTGAATCGTACGTGTGTACAATAGTACTCGCCAACAACTTAAAACGCTTTAATAAAAAGACGTAGATTCCTCTATCAGGACACTAAAAATAGAAAGAAAAACAATTACACCACATATCACAACTTATTAAACAATTACAACTTGGAAGAAACGTATTGACCTTATTTAGGGTGAACTAGTACTACATACTAGGAGAAATAATATATAATAATTTAAACTAAAAAGATATATAACAACTCCTATTAACGTAGACATGAGTAGTCTCTATTATAGAACACCCAAAGGAAAAACATCGCGGTAACAGACCAAAACTATAATCCCATTATCGACGGTACATCGTATTTAAACCCTCACAAGGTAGGAGAAATTAAAAAACCTTATCAAATTCTTCTTACCTAAAGCCAAGAAGAAATATACAAACTATTTTAACTGGACACTTCAACAGTCCAGGACCTGAAAACGAACGACCCTCAAAAATTTCATAATTAAGTCAAAACGACGATCATTAGTAAGACAGGTCTAATAAATTAAGAAGGTCTAAGTCAGAATCCAATAACACACAAAAATCTTTATATAGGTAAAGAAGATCCGACAGGTTAAACTACCGTTTAGTGATAAGTATCATATGAGTATTAAAAAAACATAGAGACATTACAATTAACATTAAAGAGAAAAGAGTAAAGAATAAAAAACCCCAATGAGGATAAAAATAGAATTACTTGGACCGATTTCGGAATACATAGAGCAGATGAATAATAAAAAAATTAACAAGTAAAGTAACTAAAAAGAAGAAAAAAAACCATAGATAAAATAAATAAAGAGGAGTAGAAATAACAATGGTAGGAAGACAACTGAAATCCGAAATTTAGAAGAAAAAGATTAAAAATCTACTATCAAATATAAGAAATAAACTCTCAAAAGAACAAGGACCTTATTCAGACAAGTTGATATTTGAAGGAAGTATCTTGAATCTTGACGAAACGACGTACGGTATCTAAAACCTTTCAATACGAAAATAAAAGTAAACGAAGTTTCACAAAAGACTAAAGAAGAAACTAACAAAAGTGACTAGTTAACAAAAGTAAAACAAACAAATAAATATCGTAAAAAAAAAAAATCAGAGTACACGGACAAAAAAAAAAGGGGGTAAAACTAAGATTATTAATTGAAGATCAAAGTCTAGTAACACCGTTTTCTACGAACTTAATTAAAGATAGGAAAATTTAAACAACTCTGAACACCGGTCATACACTAGATTGGACTACTTGTAAGGTACACGAGAACTCTTCTTACACAAAAGACGACATAAAATAAAAGAAAAAGGGAAAAAACAAAAACTACCTTAAAGGACACCTAAGGATCATTAAGGTTGAGTAGATTACACAGTAAAGTCTGGAGGTGGAGGAATAACCAAAAGACAGATTAACTAGACAGGTAACTACATTCTCCCCACAATCTCAGAGGATGATAACAACATAACAACGACTAAAGAGAGAAATACGGATAATTATAAATAACATATATAAATGGTATATATAAATACGTATCCACGAGAAGATAATGTACGTATATAAAATTCTTTACAATATAGGAGAAGAACATAATTAGTAAAATGTCAGAAAGAAAGGGAAAACAATGTCTGAACTAAAACTTTTTATGAAAGAGACTATACTCACAATTATTGAGTAGAGAGAAAAATAAAGGTAAACGTACTTTATAGAAAAAAGTAGGGAAGTGAAGGTCAAGGACACATAAAGATCGAGACTCCACTCAGAAAATATTCGTCGGATATGACGACGACGATTCAGCGAAGTCAGTAAAAGGTGAGACACACTGGGGTATCTGCCGTCGGGTGGTCTAAGGCGGAAGGGACCCTAAGAGGTCCGTTCTTGTGACCTCACCCAACGGTAAAGGAAGAGGTTACGTATTTTCACTTTTCACTTTCCCTTCAGCGAATCAGCACAGACTGAGGATCGCTGGGGTACCTGACGTCCGATGGTCCGAGGAGGCAGGTACCCTAAACGGTCCGTTCTCATGACCTCACCCCACGGTAACGGAAGAGGTTCGTCGGATATCTACCTAAAATAAAAGTGTAAGTCAGTGGGATGTAGAAAACTAACCGCTGAATCGGTAACTGTAAATTTTACTAATAATATGCATGCATGAAAAACGTAAAACAATAAACAAAAGACCGATAAAAGTATCAAAAAATAACAAGAAAAGAAGGAGAAAATCGAAGAAAGGACCACAAACTACTAGAAGAAATAACTATACGAATACAATGAAAGTGAGGTCAAAAACACGTAGGTAACATCCCAAGAATGAACACCGATGGTATTTCAAGTATATACAACTGGATATTGATATAGACGACAAAATTTGAACATCAGTGAATATAAGTTTGTGTAGGATTTACTAGATTTAACAAAATGAGGAAAGAGGATGTAAAATACAAAAGTTACAGTATAAATATAGAAGTACATATAGGTAAGTGACAAATAACATCCATATTTACTAAAATATTAAAAATTTTGGAAATACGATCGAATAAAGTACCAACTAGGTGTCGGAAAAGATATGTAAACGGAAATGGACACCCTATAAAAAGGAAAGGATATCTAAAATTGAAGAAAAATCGGAAAGGAAAAGGTTGACCTCTTCTGGGAATATCTCATTCAATCACAACTACATGAGAATTAAAAACAGACAGACTTTTCAAGAAATAGAGAAATTTTAGATTTATTGTTAAAACGACCACTTCATAGGATCCATCATCATGGAAACGGGAAAATCGTGAAATTTATATAGTAGGGTGCGGGGTGTACGGACTTTTCAAAGACGTTTTTTTAATTGACTATCGGAAACTTGCAACGGAATATACACTGACAAAAAGTGAACGACGGAAGTTTTAATTGATAAAAGTAATTTTCAAACGGTAAAATTGATACTATACAGAACCACACCCAAAGAAACCAAAGGAGAACAAACCCTGAGACACGAGGGAGGTGGACCTATACAAAGAAAGAAGTTCAAACCTTTCAAAAGTCGGTATTAAAGTATTTTAAGTAAAAGATACAAAAAAACAGAAGAGGAAGACCTTGTAGAATATTACGTTTAAAATCACACAAACTACACAAGAGTCTACAGGGAATATGGTAGTAGTTAAAAACTTTAAAACCAAAAGAAAAACTATAATACTAACCAACTAAAGGTAAGAAGAAAATCTAGTGTACTTAAGAAGAGATAGTGAGTAGACGACAATTAAGTAACATTAGATGATAAAAATTTTAAAGTAAATAAAATAAGAAGTCAAGAAGGATCAATAAAAATATAAATGATCAAGATTAATTAAAAAGTGACAAAATTAGAAAAAAAGGGGTTCAAGTCAATTACAAGATAATGATTACGAAACTTGAGTTGTACTATTTAATAAATAAAGTAATCAAAAAAAAAAAAAAGTCCCTAAATAAGACAAGAAAGTAAACTTTATTTAGGTAGACAGAAGGACACAACAAATTGAAAGAAACCGAAATAGTTCAATCTACTTTGTTAATGAATGGGACCATAATTTCAACATAGTAACACACCATCGTAAGAATACGTCGGACACACACGAGTCACTGAAACCTTCTCTACTTAGACATCACTCGTACCCAGTGGAGAAGGGGGTCTCACACGACCGTCGATAACGGAAGTTCCCTACACCTTGATCTTCACCTTCCCGAACTGGGTCTCAGTCAGTATTTGACCCCAAGAGAAGACGAGTTACCGACGGTGTCGAACGATGAGGGTTCAACGATCTCGTAATCAGGACTCTATATCCAGGTTTAACTAAGATATAGAAGGTTCACACACAGAGGAGGAAGGGTCGTCACCTGGAAGACAGGATCACCCCAAATTACCGTCTCTTTCTCCCCGACCCACTACATGACTGAGGGTCGAGCGGGCAGTCTCTAGGTCTGAAGAGGACTGGTCAGTGCAGACACTCACGGTCGTTACCGACAGGTACGGGTCAAATCTACTTGACGTCCTGGAGTCAAATGATAAATCGGACGGTTCTGAAAGTCAAGGGAAACCGTTGTTGTTCGAAGTGGGAGTACCCTTCGACGTAACCTCGTTCTCCCCACCTCACCCGTGGACTACGCCCACTCCCACACACGACCCTACGAGTGTCCTTTGGTCGGTCTCGAAGTCCGTCGAAGACGGACGAAGGAGACGTGAGTAGTGTCTCACTCGTACACACACGTTCACTGAGTGTAGTCTCAGATCCTAAGAGTCTCGGGAGGACCAAAAGTCAGGTCGATTCCCGTGAATAGAAGGACCACGACCTAAGGTGCCGACCCTACGGGCTGAACTCTAAACTTGGGGAGTAAGGGGTTCCCCATAGAGACTCGGGTTTAGTAGTGTGAGGAGAAGAAAAGAGGAGGGATGTCCACGTCCAGGATTAGACTAGCGAAGAAGAGGGAAGGATAGACCAATGTACCCCTAGAAGGAAATGTCCAAACCGACACCTACTCAGTAAGACGAACAGAGGTCAAACTGACGTCACTCTTGACGAGGGGTATATCTACGAAAAAACCAACACAGGTGCCCCATCCGTTCGAGGAACAAGGGGATGAGATGGTAGAATTAGGGGAGGAAGACTAAAAAAGGGGGGAAACTACAATGACACAAATGTTATTACCCTAAACACTTTGAGGAGAGTCTGACAGACCAAAAAAAAAAGATTTATCGGAATTAAAAAAGGTCCAGTCAATCAATCAGAGAAAAGGACTCAAGGTACTAAGAAGTAGAGTTAGGTATCTCTTTTAGCGAGAGATCTCAACTGTAAAAACAGGTACGTTGAATCGAAACAGATGTTAAGGGAATCATATTATAAGAAAATGATTTTATTTTTTTTCCGAAACAAGAAACTACGAAATACATTCAAAAATTAAACCAGTAAGTTAAGTAAAGGAATACAGTTACTTGAAGGAATACAGTTACAAATACTCGTAAAGACAGAAATATTAAAGTGATTTAAAGTGTTGTGTGACCATGAACACGAAACTATAGATAAACAGAGTGTGAGTAATCCTGTAAAGGGAAGTGATGGAGGTTTGTACGACACACAGAATGTAGTCAAAACTCGGGAGAGACAAATAACAAAGAAGGTTTTCCTACAATCCCATTCTTAATCCCTACGGTAACATGAATCGGGTGGTTGACGAATAATCTCATACCTTTAAGTACCGATAAAGGAACCCTGAACTATTTGATTAAACATAAGTACTCTGTGTTTCTTGAAGTCCAGGTTCTCCTTTTCTGAAAGAACAAAGACTACTGGTAAAACATTCGACGGACAGGCCTTATAAAATTGTTTATTGGAAGTCGAAATTACTGTCTAAGAACTAAGAATAGACTTTACGAAACGTATGAAAATATGAACCAAGTGTGACCGTATATAGTTGGTGTTATTTTGTTATGAAAAACATAAAGAGGACGTTTCGATAAAAAGAAAATCAAGATCTAGTAGCCAAAGGTTGTAAAGTGTTATTCTTTTAGAACCAGTGTACATAAAGACTTGTAGTCTTTCGTATCGTGGTTAACGTAACAGGGAGTTACATCAATGACAGAAGTTCTTCACAAACAACTTAATCACCTGTTTATGGTATAGACAAAAGGTACAAGTTATACCAGTGGTTATGACCGAAATAAATGACAACATATCTTTAACTAAGAGGGATTGATTAGAAAGTCTCATGACCAATCTAAAAGGATGTCATACGATATCATTATTAGAGTTTTAGAGTCACTCTATGTCTTTATATTTAAATTCAGAGTGTCAACAACATACAACCAATTTCTGACGACGAGTGAGGTGAAGAGAGGGGACTACCTGGGTTCGTTCTACTCATCGGTTCTAGATCCTGTTAGAACCGTGTTGATTTTCTCGTTACAGTCTTGGTGAACTATAGAGTATTCTGAAAAAGAGTCTTTATCGTGTGTAGTAAAGATGTTTATAAAGAACCGGAGTCGACGAGGAACCGGGTCGGACTGTAGAACACTCCTACCCGAGTAATCCTCTCCCCTTTGAAGCTGTTATTGTGTTGGATTGTGTTAACGAGAGCTACTTTTATAAACGAAGAGAAGGGTACGTGTATTTGATAAGAGTGGGAGAAGAGTTTCCTAGATTGGGGTTCCGGTGTCAAGGTTCTTAACACTATTAGAATTGTAACAGAGGTACACCGAGAAGAAATAGACATTTGGATAATTGATCCTTCAATAAAAAAGGAAGTAAGGGGTCTGTGTGGTTTTGGTTCCCAACTTATTTAGGTCTTTTGGTGTTGTTTGTAACGAAAAGTCTTTCTCTTTTCCCTCCGTATCCCGGTAAGGATCCTGTGTCGTTAAGACATTAGAATAACCCTCCTACATGATCGGGATGGGGTTCCCATCCAGTACAAGGGAGGGAACCTCCTCTAGGTGCTAAGAGGTACCGAGAACCTAGGGAGAAGACTTTGTGTAATAAGAAGAGTTGGTATCTACTCTTTTGTAACTTCTTATACGATAAAACCCACTTACGTGTCTAAAAGTTGAAAGGGGGACCTATATTTGTACAGACCCTCCACTCCGTAAGTTTTCCGATCAAATTTAGAATCTGTCAGTGGTAGGAAATCAAGTCTGTTCACCAAGAAATCTTTCATTAAGGAAGAGTTTTTGTATCGACTTAAAAATAGAGACACTAAGTGTAATTAAAATATACAGGCATTGGAGTCAGTGTTAAGAAATGTTTTATACTGGATTAATATCCAAATGATTCAAAAATTTGAATACTTACCGAGGTAGATAACGAGAGGATCGAGACCCAATAACACAAGATAAAAAGTCATTATCATAGGGAAAAGATAGAACAGTGATTTTGGGACTTCATATCTCAAATTATAATTAGTATACATAGTATATTCTCTAATATCCTTACCGTTTCTGGACGTATGTAAAAGGAATCTAAAGGAAAACCGTTGTGACGTACCATCAATAACCTTAAATATTAGTGGAAGGTCCTTGGTCGAGTAAGTCAGACATCAGAGTCAATCGTAGAATAGATCACTTCACTAGAATTTGGATGAGGTCATAAGAAAGGACCTTTTAGGGTACCTGTCTCCTCGGAGCATCCATGTCAGGTATCCCAGTGTTTCTCAGTCTGTACTGACTTACTGAAGTAAAAGTGAAAAAATTGGAGAAGTGGACCAGTTCACTGGGTTTGGAAGAAAAGAAAAAAAATTGAAAAATAAAACTATATTAAGTTTGAATGTCTTTTCAACGTTGTCATCATGTTTATTGAGGGTATATAGAAAAAATGAGACTAAATAGTCAATAACTGTAAAAATAGGGTAGATAAAAAATAGTGAAGACATATATACATATACGTATAATGTCAAAAGTCTTGATAAGTTCTCAATTCAGCCTTGCAATACGGGAAAATAGTGATTTGTGAAAGTCAAGTCAAGTCAAGTCAGTGAGTCAACACAGGTTGATAAACACTGGGTTACCTGACGTCGTACAGTCCGAAGAAGGGACAGGAAGTGGTTGAGGATCTCGGATAAGTTTGAGTAGGTCAGTCACTATGGTAGGTTTGGTAGAGTAGGACAGTAGGGGAAGAGGAGGAAGGAAGTCAGAAAGGGTCGTAGTCCCAGAAAGGTTACTAAGTCAAGAGATGTAGTCCACCGATTTCATAACCACAAAGTCGAAGTCGTAGTCAGGTAGGTTACTTATAAGTCCTGACTATAAGAAATCCTAACTGACCAACATAGAGGAGTGTTAGGTTTCCTGAGAGTTCTCAGAAGAGGTTGTCGTGTCAAGTTTTCGTAGTTAAGAAGTCGTTAGTCGAAAGAAGTATCAGGTTGAAAGTGTAGGTATGTACTGATGACCATTATGGCATAGAAACTGATCTATCTTTAAACAACCGTTTCATTACAGGGACGAAAAATTGTACGACAGATCCGACCAGTATCTAAAAGAAGGTTCCTCGTTCACAGAAAATTAAAGTACCGACATCAGTGGTAGACGTCACTAAAACCTCGGGTTCTTTTATTTCAGACAGTGACAAAGGTAACAAAGGGGTAGATAAACGGTATTTCACACTATCCCGGTCTATGGTACTAGAATCAAAAGACTTACAACTCAAAATTCAGTTGAAAAAGTGAGAGAAAAAAGTGAATGTAGTTCGGACAAGTTAAGAAGTGAAAGACGATAATCCCACTACAGTAAACGTATAGACTCCAATAACTATAAAGAGGGTTGTTAGAACTAAGGTCAAACACGAAGTAGGTCGGGTCGCAAAGAGTACTATATGAGAAGTATATTCAATTTATTCGTCCCACTGTTATATGTCGGAACTGAATGAGGAAAGGGATAAACCTTGGTCAGACAACAAGGTACAGGTCAAGATTGACAACGAAGAACTGGACGTATGTCTGAAGAATCCTCCGTCCATTCCACCAGACCATAAAGTAGAGAAATTCTTAAAAGGTGTCAAACAACACTAGGTGTGTCAATTTCCGAAACCGTATCAGTTATTCCGTCTTCATCTACAAAAAGACCTTAAAAGAACGAAAAAACTACTAGGTTGACTACAACCGTTAAACTAGAGACCAAGGAGACGGAAAAGATTTAGGTTACACTTGTAGACCTTCAAAAACCAACTATATGATAACTTCGGATCGAACCTCTTAAAACTCGTAATGAAATGATCAAATACTCTACCCACGTTGACACACCATCAAACTTGTAAGAAACCATAACGGAAAGAAACCCTAACCTTACTTTTGACTGAAAAAGGTCAGAACACCGGTGACGACTCTAAACGAAACGATTTGTGAAATCACCTACAAAAGATTCTTGTAAAAGACCGTATTGGTTCAATGTTATTAGTTAAATTCTCTAAATAGTAACTATTTTATGATAATCCACTAGGTTTCAAAGTCAGAAACTTAAGGAAATAACAATAACCAGAACGCAGAAGTCGAAAACATAAGATATTAATTTTAACTGGTGTCCTAACTCTTTAAACTAATACACAGGGTCTCTTAAGGGACCAAAGGTCAGGGGTTAATCTTATAATTGAGAAAGTGTCAGACAACCGTTTTGATAATTGTCTTCAAATAAGACAAACTACTCTAACACCAACTGTATGAAACACACACACAGATACATACTAAAGTTTACAGAAAAAGAAAAAGTTCTCGTCCATCGTCGTTACATTAATCTTTTTTTGTCTTAAAATTTTATTATACGATGATGTCTTATTCAGTACTCAGTTTTTATTTAAACGTTTATACCACGTCAAATAACAGGTTCAGTAACGGTAACAGCAGTATCAATTTTAATACAGGTAGTGGTGGGAATCCTACGGAGACCATCCTGGCAGTATTGGACATATGTTGGGGAAGGAGGTGTGAGTCTGTGTCGGGGTGGGTCTGAAACATCCAAATCATTGAATGGTTTATCGTAAAAGGAAAAAGATAATTTTTTGTTATAATCCGACCTAAAATGTTTCCATGAAATGATACTTATGTTTACTGTTTTATAAATTCCCTTGACTTAATTTACTCACGTATACAAAAAGAAAGTACTTACCACGAATAAATGTCTTTTTATACATTAAACATGTACTTTTTAATCTATATAGTTTTCTTTTAACCCAATTAATCCTATATAATATGGAGACTCAGGTATAGGACCGAATTGAAGACAAAGGGTACTTTCACCATAGTGTTAGTACGGATGAAACACTCCAACAAAACAAAAAATTCTTATGTACTTTATTAAATGTGTCTTCTTTTTTTTTTCTCAAGCATTTTCATTGACGAGTATCCCTCGTGAATAATCAATCGATAATATGTTGAACTACTTGTTCAGTGGTTCGATTCAGATAAATCCCGACAACCAAACGAGACACTAACGTTCATAATGGAATTACTATTTTGACTAGAGAGACCTATTCTCCAGAGTTGTTCGAGTTCCCCCTCGTTACACCTTTAATAACAATTTTACCACATACTGTTTTATAATTCTTCTCCTTATGTCACAAGACTTTTTGTCTAAAATTTTTGTGCACATGTGGACACCGCCTAAGTACAACTATATACCGTTTTGGTTATGTCATAATATTTCATTTTACTTCATTTCATATATATATATATGTAGTATATATACATATATCGTTTATATCTACGATGACATCTTGTTTATTTATTTATTTATTTATTTACGTACACCAACTTCTGGTACTAAGTTTCGGAGGAAAGGTAGGAATGGTATAAAAGACCAGAGAAAGTGTCTAACCCATTTCGACCAGGTGGTTCTCGATGTATCTAAGTTCCTGTGGACTCGTCGTGTGACGTAGTCCACTTTTAAGGGTCCTCGGTGGTAGAGACCATGTTCGACTTCTAATAGGACCATCGGTCCTTGCGAAACATTCACCCCTGATAATTACCCAGTCAGTAAACTGAAAATCTAACATGTCTACTTCCTGGTCTTAATACATTTGCAATTCTGACTCTGGTTTCTAGTCAATACTGAGTCAAATAGTCCGATAAATTGAAATAGATTCTAATACTTTATTTAGCGAGAATGTATACACACGTACGATTCAGTGAGTCAACACAGATTGAGAAACGTTGGGACAGTTGACATCGGGAGGTCCGAGGAGACGGGTACCCTAAGAGTCCCGTTCCTAAGACTTCACCCAAAGGTACGGGAGGAAGGACTGGGTCCCTAGTTTGGGTACAGAGAATACAGAGGGCGTGACCGTTCACCCAAGAAATGGTGATCGTGATGGACCCTTCGGGGATAATAATCGTAGATGGATACTATTTTATTACCACGTCTTCCTGACGGGAAAATTTTCAAAATAAAAGAAGGACTCTTCTCGAACTTAGAGCTATGGTAGTACCTTATTGAAGAATCGAAAAGAAGTCTACTTTTAATTGATTAAATATTCAGAAAAAAGAAAAAAATTTTTTAATAAATAAATAAAATTAACCTCCGATCAATAAAATATTATAACATCACCAAAAACGGTATGTAACTGTACTTAATCGGTACCCACATGTACACAAGGGGTAGGACTTGGGGAAAGGGTGGAGGGAGGGGTAGGATAGGGAGTGTCAGTAGGGTCACACGGCCGGGACTTGTAAGACAGAGTACGTAGTTTGGACCTGACCGCTAGATAAAGTGTAAATCCGACAAAAGAAAAAATTGACTTTAACAAGAAGTTGACGGGGTAAGAAACTAGGAGTCATTAGTAGGATCGATGAGTAGAGATGTTCGTAGAGTCGGGGTGAAACGAGAACACCCACCTTAAGGTTTAAATGTGAAGGGGTTTAGGAGTTTTGTCAGGTAGATACCGGACTCCCGACGAAGAGGAAAATAAGTTTGTTACAGTCTTTGAAAAGTTCTAAGTCGATTTTTGAGAAGACAAAATTTTTGGGAAATCCCTTTTGAATGAGAGACAAAACTTAAACACATAAATTAAGGAAAGGATGATCAGGGAACCAAACAAACTTAAAACGAAAGTTGGACAAACAGAACCCCGACATCTTCGTTTCTCTTGATGTGACTTCACGGTACAGTTCGTTGGAAGAGAGTAAAGTAATGACGTAGTCAAAAGACTGAGCCTTTTTTTGTTTTCTATGGTAACAGAAGAGGAGACAGTTAATTAAATAAAAAGAAGTTTACCGTGGTATAGGTTTCGGAAATATAATACCAATTATAGAAGTCGTACTCCCTCTACTATCTCTTTTTCCTTTCTTCACTTTTTACTTTTGCCGGAGACTGAATTTTTAATTTTTCGTAAATCAAGTCAAGTCAAGTCAAGTCAGTGAGTCAGCACAGGCTGAGAAACGCTGGGGTACTTAGCGTCGTGCGGTCCGGAGGGACAGGTAGTGGTAGAGGGCCTCAAGTGAGTCTGAGTACAGGTAGCTCAGGTACTACGGTAGGTCGGTAGAGTAGGAGTCAGCAGGGGAAGAGGAGGACGGGGGTTAGGGAGGGTCGTAGTCTCAGAAAAGGTTACTCAGTCGAGAAGCGTACTCCACCGGTTTCATGACCTCGAATCGAAATCGTAGTAAGGAAGGTTTCTTTTGGGTCCCAACTAGAGGAAGTCTTACCTGACCAACCTAGAGGAATGTCAGGTTCCCTGAGAGTTCTCAGAAGAGGTTGTGGTGTCAAGTTTTCGTAGTTAAGAAACCGTGAGTCGGAATAAGTGTCAGGTTGAGAGTGTAGGTATGTACTGGTGTCCTTTTTGGTATCGGAACTGATCTCCCTGGAATCAGCCGTTTCATTACAGAGACGAAAACTTATACGATAGATCCAACCTGTATTGAAAAGAAAGTTCCTCATTCGCAGAAATTTAAAGTACCGACGCCAGTGGTAGACGTCACTAAAACCTCGGGTTTTTTTATTTCAGACTGTGACAAAGGTGACAAAGAGGTAGATTTCGTAATCTCATCTTCTTTTCTGTCGATTCCTCTTCCACCTTAGAGAAATTACGAAGGAATGGTTTATCACAATTATTTTATTTATTTACATTACGATTGTTATCGATGGGGTTGTGTCTCACCTTTGTTTTGGATTTTGAGTCCTAATGAAAGGTTAAATCGGTGACAATAGTTACGATTATTAAGACTAGTATTTTGGTGTCATCTAACCTTTTATTTTAGGTCTTCCTACAATTAATTAATGATCATAAAAGTAATTGTATACACGTTTCTTTAAACCTTTATTTTATGGTAAAAAACCGAATATGGTGCCATCATTGAAACCGTCCTTATTTGTGAGGTACCCATCTTTGTGTTACTCTTTTTAATGTAAACGTGTGATATAAACGTATCACACGTTTATATCGGGGGTTATAAAAGATTAAGAGTTAGCTTTTCGATATTAAAATGTCACCTATTCGGACCGTCTATGTTGAAATCACTTTTAAAGACAAATGTGGAGGTCATTACTTTGTATATTTACAATATGTCAGGAATCATATTACCTGAGTCCTCTCTTGTTTTATTGAAGAGACTATAAAAACTTTTTTATTTTAACCTTGAATTTGTATTTGTACTCCATTATAGTCTAATTGGGTTTACTCTATTTTATGTGTTTTAATGACCGGATTGGGTGAGGTCATAAGAACGGACCTCTTAGGGTCCCTGTCTCTTCGGATTACCCGACGTTAGATACCCCAACGTGTCTCAGCCTGTACTGACTTCTCTGAATCGTCGTCGTCGTCGTCGTCGTCGTCGTTGTCGTCAGAAGGTTCCACAGTTCAAATACTTCCTGACCTACCGACCCTTTACAGTGTCTAACCTCCTACAACTTCTGTCAAGTCAAGTCAGGTCAGCGAGTCAGTACAGACTGAGAAACGCTGGGGTACCTCACGTCATGCGGTCCGGAGGGACAGGTAGTAGTTGAGAGTGTTGAATGAGTTTGAGGACAGGTAACTCAAACACTACGGTAGGTTGACAGAGTAGGAGACAACAAGGGAAGAGGAGAACAGAAGTTAGAAAGGGTCGTAGTCCCCGAAAAGGTCACTCTTTCAGGAAACGTAGTCCACCGGTTCATAACCTCAAAGTCGAAGTCGTAGTCAGGAAAGTTACTTATAAATCCTGATTAAAGGAAATCCCAATTGACCAACATAGAAAAACGTCAGTTTCACAGAGAGTTCTCAGAAGAGGTTGTGGTGTCAAGTTTTCGTAGTCAAGAAGCCGTCAGTCGAAAGAAGTATCAGGTTGAGAGTACAGGTATGTTCTGATGACCTTTTTGGTATCGAAATGTGATCTACCTTTACACAACCGTTTCATTACAGAGACGAAAAATTATGAAAAATTATGAAAAATTATGAAAATACAACCACTATCGAAAAGAAAGTTCCTCTTTCACAGAAAATTATAGTACCGACGTCAGTGGTAGACGTCACTAAAACCTAGGGGGGGGGTTTTACGTCAGACAACAACAAAGGTACCAAAGGGGTAGATAAACGATACTTCCTACCCTGGTCTACGGTACTAGAATCAAAAGACTTACAACTCAAAAATCGGTTGAAAAAGTGAGAGAAGAAAGTAAAAGTAGTTCTCAGAGAAATCAAGAAACGAAAGACGGTATTCCTACCACAGTAGACGTATAGACTCGAATAATTATAAAGAGAACCGTTAGAACTAAGGTCGAACACGAAGTAGGTCGGGTCGTAAAGAGTACATGAGAAGTATTTTCAATTTATTCGTTCCACTGTTACATGTCGGAACTTCATAAGGAAAGGGATAAACCTTGATCAGACAACAAAGTACAGGTCTCTATTGATAACGAAGGACTGGACGTATATCTAATGAATTCTCCGTCCAGTCCGGTAGACCATAAGAGTAGAGAACTTCTTAAAAGGTGTCAAAAAACACTGGGTGTTTCAGTTTCCTAAACCGTATCCGTTATGTCGTCTTTATCTATAAAAGGACCTTGAGAGAACGAAAAAGTTACTCGGTCACCTACAACCGTTAAACTAGAGACCAAGAAGACGGAAAAGATTTAGGTCGAACTTGTAGACCTTCAAGGACCAAGTACCTGATAACTTGGGACCGAACCTCTTAAAACTCACAATGAAATGATCGGACACTCTATTCATGTTAACACACCATCAAACTCGTAAGAAACCGTAACGGAAAGAAACCCTAACCTTACCTTTGACTGAAAAAGGTCAGGACACTGGTGACGACTCAAAAGGTTTATACGACCGTATAACTCACGTCGTGAAAGTATCGTAGTAGAAAATCCTAAACTTTATCGAGTTGACCTTAAGGTAGTGGAGGTGATCGAAACAAGTATCACTCCGAAGGATTCCGGGTGAACAGAAGTGTAAGGTCCTACAGACCGCGATCCACTCACTAGTGTGGTAGCACTAATAGACCCAACACGTCTAGAAAAAACATATCAAAAAGACACGTAAGAACGGTGGACAAGAATTATAGAAGACGAAGACAATCTAGGTATGGTATAGACAGGAAATAACTCGGGTAGAAACGTACTTTGTAAGGGATTCGTAGAGATTAAAAGAACTTCTCTAAAGATCAGAAAGGATAAGATAACAAAAGGAGATAAAAAAACGTGACTAGTGACTTCTTCCGAAAGAATAGAGAGGAACGACAAGAAACTTTGAGACGTAAGTTTACCCATATAGAGACGAAAAAAGGAAACGGAAAGTGAAGAGAAAAGAGTCGGTAGAAATTCCAGAGGAGTCTATTGTTAAAACGTAAAGATAAAGAACTCCTGCTACAACTAGGGACGAAGGACATGGTACGGTGCTTGAAGGTACGTATTAAGAAGTCCGTGAGACAGACAGTCTAGATTAGGGAACTAAGATAAAGAGTGAATGTGACGTATTAGTATTCCCTAAAATAAATCCAGTATGAACTTACCAGATCACCAAAAGAGGTGACAGAAGTTAAATCCAGACTTAAACCGTTATTCCTCAAGTACTAAACTCGGTGTCAGTCGGGGGTCAGAACAAAAACGACTGACATATCTCGAAGAGGTAGAAAGTGACGTTTTTTAAATTAGTCAGACTAAAACGACAACCGGTAGACCACTACAGGTACATATCTTAGAAGAGAACACAACAACCTTCTCCCACAAACGATATTGGTCACGTAAGAAAAACGTTTTGAGATAACCGGAAACGGGACTAAGTAAGACATGAGGTTCCGGTTTAAACGGACAATCAGGTGTATAAAGAACGGAGGGATGTAAACGTAAGGTTAAGGGATATTACTTTTTCTGTAGAAAAAAAAAAAAAACCACAATCAAGATCTTCAAGAACATCCAGAAGTATCTTGGTAAGTTGAAGTCAAAGAAGTCGTAATGACCAATCCCGTATTTGAACCTAATGACACCATAACTTACCAAACGGAACCTTTACTTGTCTCTATTAAGACAACAAAAATTCTGACTTAGGTTCATGACGTAAAACCTGGGAAAACAACTGATACTACCGATGAGGTAAAGAAGATTCTCTAAGAACGGGTGTCATCATCTATATTACCAGGAAACTCAATTTAAGTGGGTAAGGTCAGGTAAAATCAAGTGACTAAGGATTTTGCAGTTACAAGTGAGAACGGTAGGGAACAAACTGGTGAAGGTTAAACGGAACTAAGTACCTGGATTACAAGGTCGAAGGATACGTCATAACGAAAAATGTCGTAGTTTGAAATGAAGGTAGTGGTCAGTGTAGGTGTCGACTCACAAAAAAAAAAAACAAAAAAAAAACAAAAAACAAAAAAAACGAAACCGAGGTAGAGAAGCAAGAAAGACCTCAATAAAGAGGTGACTAGAGGTCATCGTACAACCCGGGGATACTTGGACCCCTCAAGTAGAAAGTCACAGGAAAGAAAAACGGAAAAGTTTGATAAGTACCCCAAGAGTTCCGTTCTTATGACTTCACCGTGGTAAGGAAAGAGGTCACCTGGTGTAAAACGGTCTTGAGAGGTGGCACTGGTCAGGAAGAACCCACCGGGATGTACCGTACCGAGTATCAAAGTAACTTAACCTGTTTCGATATCAGGTAACTAGTCTAACCAATCAGAAGACACTGACACTAAAAGTCAGACAGACGAAAGACTACCTCTTCCAATTCTCCGAATACCTTCGAAGGACTACCCTCTCTGACTGATTCTCCCTTTGACCCAGAACAAGACTACCCACCCCGGTACGAGTCATTTAGAAATTAGGTTAAAAAACAATTACTCACCCTGACACAAGGGAGAGACAATAAATTGGTCCCGGTTTGTACTTCTAGTACTGTAGACCGGGGTAGTGATGTACCGTTTATCTACTCCTTTGCCACCTTTGTCACAGTCTGAAACAAAACCCCCCGAGGTTTTAGTGACGTCTACCACTGACGTCAGTACTTTAATTTTCTGTGAATGAGGAACCTTCTTTTCAATACTGATTGGATCTATCGTATAACTTTTCGTCTCTGTAATGAAACGGTTGTTTCCAGGCAGATCAGTGACAAAAAAGGTCACCAGTACATACCTACACTCTCAACCTCACACTTCTTTCGACTCGTGGCTTCTTAACTACGAAAACTTGACACCACAACCTCTTCTGAGAACTCTCAGGGAACTTGACGTTCCTCTAGGTTGGTCAGGTAAGATTTCCACTAGTTGTGACCCACAAGAAACCTTCTTACTACGATTTCGACTTTGAGGTCATAAGACCGGTGGAGTACGCTTCTCGACTGAGTAACCTTTTCTGAAACTACGACCTTCCCTAACCCCCGTCCTCTTTTTCCCCTACTGACTCCTACTCTACCGACCTACCGTAGTGACTGAGATACCTACACTCAAACTTGAGACCCTCTACCACTACCTGTCACTCCGGACCGTACGAAGATAAGTACCCCAGCGTTTTTCAGCCTGTACAGACTAACTGACTTGACTTGACTTGACTTTAATACCACCTCCATTACTTCTATTGTCACTGGAGGAAGTTTTCCAGGGTACATGAGTGACGATGTGAGTCACGGGGGTTGGGACGTCGTCCGGTGGTGTCTGGGTGTGGAGACGACCTCTGAGGACCTGTGGGTGTCCGTTCAGACCCAGTCAGAGAAAACCACAGTGACTAGGAAAGAGGACCCAGGACCACGTGTGTTCCAAGACAAACACGGGAGGTTCTCCCACAAAGGATCAGGACACATTCAGGACCACCTAGATACAAACCCAATTACCACTGGAGGAGGTTCTCCCGAAATACGATATGGGTCAATTTCTGTTGACTACTGGTTTATGTCACAAGAACTAACTTGGGTACTGATCTCTTTCCTGTAATCACCCCGTTTAAATTTTGTACTTATTTCAAACATCTAATCAATTACACAATAATTAAAATTAAAGGACCCAGAACTATTGTTAGGAATCTGAAATATTTTATAGTCAGAAACCCCTTGGACCCGTTTCCTATGTACCTTTATTTAATATTATACAATTGGAAAAATATTCAGACTTTACTAAAGTTTTAAAATGTTGTCACCTTATTACCTCTCTTTTTGACATATTCGTGTACACTAAAGGTCATTTCTTAAACTTGTAAATTTAAGTCCTGGAAGTTTATTTTGTAAGTATTTATCCCAGGGAAAGAATAAAAATAATGAATTTTTATTATTTATGTGTAGATCAGTAGCTTCTTACTATAGTACAAGTCACGTCAAGTCAAGTCAGTGGGTCAGTACAGGCTGAGAAACGTTGGGGTACTTAGCGTCGTGCGGTCCGGAGGGACAGATAGTGGTTGAGGGCCTCAAGTAAGTGCGAGTGCAGGTAACTCAACCACTATGGTAGGTCGGTAGAGTAGGAGACAGTAGGCTAAGAGGAGGACAGGGGTCAGGGAGGGTCGTAGTCTCAGAAAAGGTTACTCAGTTGAGAAGCGAACTCCACCGGTTTCATGACCTCAAAGTCGAAATCGTAGTAAGGAAGGTTTCTTTAGGGTCCCGACTAGAGGAAGTCTTACCTGACCAACCTAGAGGAACGTCAGGTTCCCTGAGAGTTCCCAGAGGAAGTTGTGGTGTCAAGTTTTCGTAGTTTGACCTTGACTAATATGTCTCACTTCATTCGGTCTTTCTTTTTGTGGTTATGTCATATGATTGTGTATATATACCTTAAATCTTTCTACCGTTACTACTGGGACATACGTTCTGTCGTTTTCTCTGTGTCTACACATCTCGACTGAAAACCTGAGTCTCCCTCTCCCTCTCCCTCTCCCTCTCCCACCCTACTAAACCCTCTTACCGAAACTTTGTACATATGATAGTACATTCTTTACTTAACGGTCAGATACAGGCTACGTCCTATGTCCTACGAACCCCGACCACGGACCCCTACTGGGTCTCTCTACAATACCCCTCCCTCCACCCTCCCCCCAAGTACAAACCCTTGCGTACATGTTGGCACCACCTAAGTACAGTTACATACCGTTTTGGTTATGTCATAACATTTCATTTTATTTCATTTTTATTTTTGATTTTTTTTTATTTTTCATGATTATTTTTTTAAATTTTTTTTTTCGTAGTTAAGAAACCTTGAGTCAGAAGAAGTGTCAAGTTGAGAGTGTGGGTATGTACTGGTGTCCTTTTTGGTATCGGAATTGATTTTCTTTGAATCAGACGTTTCATTACAGAGACGAAAACTTATACGATAGATCCAACCAGTATTGAAAAGAAGGTCCCTCATTCACAAAAAATTAAAGTACCGACGTTAGTGGTAGACGACACTAAAACCTCGGGGATTTTTTGTTTTAGACTGTGACAAAGGTCACAAAGGGGTAGATAAAGGGTACTTCACTACCCTGGCCTACGGTACTAGAAGCAAAAGACTTACAACTCGAAATTCGGTTGAAAAAGTGAGAGGTGAAAATGAAAGTAGTTCTCCGAAAAATCAAGGAGAAGTGAAAGACGGTATTCCCATCACAGTAGACGTATCGACTCCAATAACTATAAAGAGGGCCGTTAGACCTAAGGTCAAACACAAAGAAGGTCAGGTCGCAAAGAGTACTACATGAGACGTATGTTCAATTTATTCGTCCCACTGTTATATGTCGGAACTGCATGAGGAAAAGGATAAACCTTGGTCAGACAACAAGGTACAGATCAAGGTCGACAACGAAGGANTCGAACACAAAGAAGGTCAGGTCGCAAAGAGTACTACATGATACGTATGTTCAATTTATTCGTCCCACTGTTATATGTCGGAACTGCATGAGGAAAAGGATAAACCTTGGTCAGACAACAAGGTACAGATCAAGGTCGACAACGAAGGACTGGACGTATATCCAAAGAGTTCTCCGTCCAGTCCAGCAGACCATAAGGGTAGAGAAAGTCTTAAAAGGTCAAAGAACACTAGGTGTGTCAGTTTCAGAAACCGTATCAGTTATTTCGTCTTTACCTACAAAGAAGACTTTGAGAGAACGAAAAAGGTACTAGGTTGTCTACAACCCTTAAACTAAAGACCAAGGAGACGGAAAAGATTTTGGTCGGACTTGTAGACCTACAAGTGCCAAGTGCATAACGACTTCGGACCGAACCTCTTAAAACTCGTAATGAAATGATCGTACACTCTACACACGTCAACACACCATCAGACTCCTAAGAAACCGTAACGGAAAGAAACCCTAACCTTACTTTCGACTGGAAAAGGTCAGGACACCGGTGACGACTCAAAAGGTTTAAACGACCGTATAACTCACGTTGTGAAAATGTCGTAGCAGAAAGTCCTAAACTTTATCGAGTTGACCTTAAGATAGAGGAGGTGATCTAAACAAGTATCACTAAGAAAGATTCCGGGTGAACTGAAGTGTAAGGTTCTATAGACCGAGATCCACTCACTAGTGTGGTAGTACTAATAGAACCAGCACTTCTATAAAAAACATGTCAAGAGTTTCTTACTGTATCACATCAAACACGGATTGATTTCTTCCAATGTATCAAATACTTCACAGACACCTACTGTATACCATTTGGAAGAGACAAATCAAAATCCAATAAAACAAAAGACGTAGATTGTGGTTTATTCTTCAAATTTTAAAATAAAAGTAGAACAATCTTTTCGTTTATAGTTTAAGGAATATTAATTGTCATTTGAATACACTTTGATGAACGGACAGGAAAACTGGATACACATGCACGCGATTCTCCGAAATCAGGACAGAGAAACACTGGGATACCAGACATTGGACAGTCCGAGGAGACAGGTATCCTAAAGGGTCAGTTCTTATGTCCTCACCCAAAAGTACTGGAAGAGGTCCAATAGAAAGACTCGGTCCCTGACCTGGACGTAGAGAATGTAAAAGACGTAACCGTCCGTCTAAAAAAAAAAAAAATTGGTGATTACGGTTGACCCTTAGGTCAGAAAAGGGGATTAGAGAAGGATTTGATCTTTTGTTTGTATTGTCGGGTTTGTATGTCAACGACCACTTTTCACTTTCACAATCAACGAGTCAACACAGGTTAAGAAACACTGAGGTACCTGACAGACATTAGACGGTTCAAGGAGACAGGTACCTTAAGAGGTCCTTTCTTATGACCTCACCCTCACCCATCAGTAAGACAAGACGTCCCTTAAAAACGTTGGGTCCCTAACTGGGAACTAGAGGGTGTGACGTCCATCTAAGAAACGGTAGACTTGGTGGTCCCTTTAACGACTATAAGTTTGATATAATACTTTCCACACTGTGATCTTAAAAAGTGAGTCTGACTGAGTTTTCCTTCTATTAGTTGGTACAAATGAGTTTTTTATATATATATATGTATATATATATAAATTTCAATCACTATGATGTCTTGAAATTTAACGTTTTGTAAAAGGTTACATCAATGTTGGTACTGAAGCAAGAACCATTGATTAGACATAGAGCCTTTTGAGAGGTCTTATAAAGAATTCGGACTAAATATAAAAGTAAAAAATGTCAAACTCGTTGCCCTAAATTTAAAATATTTTCATTCGTTTTATTGGGACTTTCAAAAGAAAAGACCTTCCCGTCCTAAGAAACGGTTAAGGAGAGACAAGTCACCGTAGATGTGGGGTAAACAGGTAAGAACGAAAGTTTCTACGTAGTACGGTCAAAGTTTCAAACTAAGAATGAATTGTCGAAAGTGAAAAAAAAGTATCTACTGTGTGAGAACTATAGATTCGGTGGCACATTCTCTCATTGAGGGGTGACTTGTCTACTACACTTCTTTGGTACTCTTATACACCTCTCTGGGTCACCCTGTTGAGTCGGTTGAAAGTCATGTACGGGTGGTTCAAGAGTCTACATTAGTTTCGGAAGAGTATGGAACCTCTGATCGGTCGACGGTCGGTTTAGGGTGGTGCACTGGGGTCGGTCGGTCGTCCTCTTACTAAGTCGTCCCAGAATGTACTCAAGGACTGGGTAGACAGACCTTGTTTTTACTAAGAACGAAACTAATTAGTTGAAAGTCTATCAAGCAATACGTGTGTAGTCATAGGTCTTGTGTACCTATATTCCCTATAACGAACCACCCACAGAGATTCTGACGTCGAAACACAATATAAGAATGGAACTCAAATTTTGAGTTATACGGGGAAAATTCTGTCTCTTTCTGAGTATGATATAATATAGTGAATGTACATCTTAGATTTTTTATTATTTGTACTTAGATATGTATTTTATCTTTGTCTGAATGTTTCTACCTTTTGTTTGAATCCCAATGGTTTCTCCTTTCCCCATCGTTTCGCTATTTAATCCTCAAACCCTAACTGTATATGTGTGATGACATATATTTTATCTATTGGTTGTTCCTGGATGACTTATCGTGTCCCTTGATTGATGTGAGTTATAAAACATTATTGTATGACCTTATATTAGACAATTTTTTAATTTTTGTTTTTGTCTTAGTACGACATGGACTAGTGGACTTTGATTGTGTTGTAACATGTAGTTGATAGGAAGTTTATTTTTAATTTTCTTAACGTTACAGGTCCGAGGAAACTTCGAGACACACCAGTCCCTATTTATAAAAGAGTCTCTATATTTACCTTTACGACAAGTGTACACGACCTGTTACAGGAATTTAGGGAAGAGGGAAGAGACCCGATCTTACACTTACACCAGTAACAACAGTGTCGAAGTACTCCCTGGAACTCCTCGCCCTCAAGTGGGACATCCACACCCTCAAATCACGACATTTCTAGTCCCTTAGAACACTAAAGTTCTTTGACGACTGGAATAAAAAGTACTAACTTTTTGTGTACTAAAACATATAATACAGAATCAAAACACAGATACTTCGACTCTGATCGGGTACGTTACCATTAATTTCATCCTTTCATCCCTCCGTTATAAAATAAAGTTTCTTACAACTCTATCTATGTAGTATAACCGACCCGAACTTCTAAGATTGGAAGTCAAAAGTGGGTTCCCTTAGGAAGTAAATAGGTGGTAATAAAGATCATGAAACGTACATCGAAAATAATGAAGAATTTTCAACGATTTTAAAAGTGGATCCAGGGAATATCCTAATAGATGTAAAGACCTAGGATCATCTTTAGTCCTTATGTCTGTGCGAGTTACTTTTATAAGAACATCCAATTTTCCGTGAAGGGTCCACTACCCTTTCTTGACGGACGGTCACATTCTCCGAATTCCCTACGTTCAAGTTAGGAACCCAACCCTTCTAGGGGACCTCCTCCAGTACCACTGGGTGAGGTCATAAGAACGGACCTCTTAGGGTTCTTGTCTCTTCGGACCACCGACTGTCAGGTATCTCAGCGGTTCTAAACCTGTACTGACTTCACTGAATCGTACACACACACGCACGTCTGTGTGTGTTTGTGTCTCCAATTTTACAACTTCGACTAAACCCTCGGACCTTTATCTAACTAAAATTAAATATAGATCTTTTTTTTAAATTACTAAAGTATTTATGTCCCGATTGACGGTGAACACAATAATTAAAAATTTTTGGAGTGAAGGAAACTACACGTTTATGGAGTGACCAGTCTTCGTTACGACATATATTTTTGTACTACTACACACTTCATAAACATTCAGTTATCCACGACCGAAACCGTCTATATAGTACACGTCCCTTCCGGTAAGGTGTGGGTCTTGTTTGTGGATAAGGTCACGTTCGGGAAGGTACGTTGGGGAAGGTACCGTCTCCACCAAGATTCAGTAGACAAGGGTGAATCAAGTAGTACCCGATGAGTCCAGAGTACTATTGAACCATCGAATATCAGTTCACAACTCAGTAATGGTTACGGATCATTGTTGGGACTTCTGTAAAGAGTATTACTCTTATCAGTAAATATTTTCTACTGTCAGTCAAATCAGTCAAGTCAGCGAGTCAGCACAGGTTGAGAAACGCTGGGGTACATATTGTCGTGACGGACGGAGGGACAGGTAGTGGTTGAAGGCCTCAAGTGAGTTTGAGTACGGGTAGTTCAGCTACTACGGTAAATCGGTAGAGTAGGAGACAGCAGGGGAAGAGGAGGACGGGGGTTAGGGAGGGTCGTAGTCTCAGAAAAGGTTACTCGGTTGAGAAACGTACTCCACCGGTTTCATAACCTCAAAGTCGAAGTCGTAGTCAGGAAGGAATACGTTTTCAGAAGTCCAAGAAACTTAGTGGACACTCTCGGACGACCACTGAGATGAAGTGATACTCAGTGTGTTAAGTTCCCAGTGACCAAGAACCAAGGACACCAAATTTACCGATTCATTCAGTATACCGTCAGACCTATATGACACATAGGAAAACTAGGGTGAGTTTTGACCACTTGAAACCTCAATGAATCATTTGTACAACCTCACTTACAGGTTTACTCCACATACAGTGGAAGTTTTAGGTTTCCTCTGACGATCCACAACACAAGGACACTAACACCATCTTTTAAATCTTTCAAATCAATGAGTCAGCACAGGTTAAGAAACACTGGGGTACCTGACATTGGATGGTCTGACGAGGTAGGTACCCTAAAATGTCCGTTCTCATGACCTCACCCAACGGTAAAGGAAGAGGTCTCCTAGAAGGGTTGGGTCCCTAGCTTGGGACCAGAGGGTGTAACATCCGTCTGTGAAAAGGTAGACTCGGTGGTCCCTTCAATAACACCATCCTTTCTGGATTAAGAAGTGAAATCTTCCTGTAGACTTGAAAGGGGTGTAGTGAGTTGAAGATTATAAGTGGGTCCAGGAACTCTAAATCACCCTAAAAAAGGGGTAGGAGAATGAACACACACAGAATTGTTAAACAGTTTTCGTAAACGACGAAAGATCAAGGATTCAGTTACTAGTACAGTATTAGTTACACTATTACGTTATACAACGGGACACCTTATCTGCCTTTTATAAGGATGTCTGGACAAACGGTGTTTCTGACATCCTACTCTCTTTAGAACTCCCTTCTTTACCTTCCCACAAAGACGGTCGACTTTCTTTTGGTAAAGACTACCAGAAAACCTTGTTAACAAGGAAGAGGGGTAAACGGATGTATAAGGTAGTAAATATAGTTGTACCCAAATACCTGTGCAAAATAAGAAACACTGTATTAGTGACATTACCAAATGTAATAACGTGTCTAACAAGATAGTAACCAGAAAACCTCAAAAAATACCAGTCGAGGGAAGGATCATCCACACAGTTCCCTCCACAGAAAAGAAGTGAAGACCGTGAAGTTCCACTAAGTTCAAGTAAAAGAGAAAAGAAACATATTCGAGATTTTAGTCTATACAAGCAGTTCTTCCAAACTAAGTAAAATTATCTCTTACCGTAAATCTTTTGTTCTATTACACATGACTTATACGAGTAACGGGGACAAGACAGTAAAGGACGTTTGAAGAGTCACCTGTCTTAATCTTTTATACAAACACATACAATAAAACTGTATTTATATATATATATATATGTATGTTGGTATAAGTAAAACACATATAGAAAAATATGTAAAACTACTTGTTTAAGTAGGACCGTAGAAGTTATTTAAGTCAAGGTGTCCTGAAAGTGAGAAGAGGATGGGTGTGAAAAATTTTACAAATGAATAACAGATTAAAACCGACACGACCCAGAGACGACGATACGTACCCGAAAGAGATCAACGTTTCTCACCTCCGATGAGAAGCCAAGACCACACGTCCGAAGAGTAACACCACCGAAGAAAGCAACGTCGAGTGTACGAGATCCCACACACCCGAGTCATCGACTCCCCGTACCCGGATCAACGGAACGTCGAACACCCTAAAAAGGTCTGGTCCCTAACTTGGACACAGGGGACGTAACAGTCCACCTAAGAGTTGACGATCTGACGGTTTATTCGAAGGGGGATGTGAAAGACTAAACATTGAAGAGTAACACTGTCAATCTTTGAACCGTTGATAATGAATATTAAATAAATTCTTAAACGAACTGGGATCTACATACATTACACAAACTTCTTATCAATTGTGTATGTCTATGCTCTTTATTTAAATCGTATGCGTTAATAATAAATACACGACAAGGAAAACAGAAAGTCGGAATCTCAAAGGTCAGTTTTGTGACGACTGAGATGTAGTCTCGGAAAATAGGGTTGAGGAAAATCACCCTAATACGACTTTTAATCTTTCTATCAGTTCAAATAAACGTTTTAGTGGTAGGATAGGTCCCTAAGGGGTTTAAGATCAACTAATCAAATTAAACGTATGTTGTTTCAAATCAGAAATACAATGTGTTAAGATACCTAAAAACTGTTTCAGTACGTAAGTAGTGGTTGTCATATTTCTCTTGTCAAAATAGTGGGATTATTTAACGAATACACTAGACAACAGTTTGTAGGGAAGTTGGGGTTTGTTTGTGTCTAGAAAAGAGGTAGGAATGTCAGACACAAAGGTCTGACAGTAACTTTCCCTGATATGTTATATAAAACACACACTAAAGAAAGGGAGTATTTTCCGTCCACTATAATCAGTTACAATTATACAATTGTTGAACGAAAGAAAAATAGTGACTCATATAAGGTAACGTACCTTGTAGTGTCGAATAAATAGGTAAGTAGATAACTACATTTAGAACTAACAAAGTAAGAAACTATTAATACTTATTTCGACGACATTTGTGAATGAATACATGTCTAAAACACACTTGTATATAAAAATAAAAATATATAAAAATTAAGTAAATCACTTATGAATCCACACCCTAACGACCTGACATAACATTACATAACGACTAGGACGAGTGGTGTGTAACAGAACGACAACTGGGACAAACGTGATAAGCAACTTAGATCCCGTCCGTTCCACACTCGATTCTCCGATATTTTTCTGAGTTCCTCGGTATTCTTGACGTCTGTGCAAATAAGAGAGGACCGACCGTACCGTCGGTTTTGTGTCAGAGAGTGGACCGACTGTGTCGTCGACATCGTCGTCTGTATAATAATGTAGTACTCTTTCCGACCCGACGTTCTTCGGGTTCGAGCTTAGTTCTAACGGCCCTCTTTGTAGTTAGTGGAGTCTATACGTCTACTGTGGTGGCAATACCGTCTTTCACTTCTCCTTGATTCTTCGGAGAACTACTTTCACTTTCTCCTCTCAGTTTTACAACCGAATTTCGAGTTATAAATCTTTTGATTCTAGTACCGTAGACCAGGGTAGTGAAGTACGTTTTATCTACCCCTTTGTAACCTTTGTCACAGTCTGAAATAAAACCCCCCGAGGTTTTAGTGACGTCTACCACTAACGTCGGTACTTTAATTTTGCGAATGAGGAACCTTCTTTACAATACTGGTTGGATCTATCGTATTACTTTTCGTCTCTGTAATAAAACAGTTGTTTCCAGGCAGATCAGTTCCGATACCAAAAAGGTCATCAGTACATATCTACACTTTCAACCTGACACTTCTTTCGACTCGCGGCTTCTTAACTACAAAAACTTGACACCACAACCTCTTCTGAGAACGCTCAGGGAACCTGACGTTCCTCTAGGTTGGTCAGGTAAGTAGGTTGGTCAGGTAAGACTTCCTCTAGTCGGGACCCTAAAGAAACCTTCCTTACTACGACTTCGACTTTGAGGTCATGAAACCGGTGCAGTACGTTTCTCAACTGAGTAACCTTTTCTGAGACTACGACCCTCCCTAAACCCCGTCCTCCTCTTCCCCTGCTGGCTCCTACTCTACCTGAGCTACCTGCACTCAGACTCACTTGAGACCCTCAACCACTACCTGTCCCTCCGGACCGTACGACGCTAAGTACCCCAACGTCTCTCAACCTGTGCTGACTCGCTGATTTGACTTGACTTGACTTGAACACCACGTCGTCGGTGAAAGGTCCACCGCGAGTCTTTACGTATGACGTGTTACATCGGATGTCGGTCACTCGTGGACTCTGTGCGTGCACGTCACGATGTCTACTCGAGTCGACAATGTACCAGTGATAAATGTTTTGGACTCCGCTCTCTCGGACTTGTCCGGAAGAACTTACTAAATGAGAGGGGGTTGTCCATTCATATGTAGAATGAAATAAATTTTTTTATCTACTTTGAATTTACGTACAATGCTTCCCTTTCTTCGGTTATAAATTTTCCGATGTGACTATTTAGACAAACGTCTCGTTGTCACTTCTACGTCTGTATCTCTTGTCTGAATACCCGTTCCCACCTCCTCTCCCACTCTCCTTACCTCTCTCGTCGGACCTACGTGCATGTCATTACCTACATTTATCTATCGGTCACCTTTAGACGACATACTGAGTCCTTTAAGTTTGACCCCGAGACATTATTGGTTTCCCCACCCTTACCCACCCTTCACCCTCTCTCTAAGTTCTCCCTCCCCTGTATACATGTGGATACCAATTAAGTACGACTACTACCGTCTTTAGTTTAGTTATAACATTTGGTTAGTAACTAGTTAATTTTTACTTATAAAAAAATTTTCTGATTTTTGACATATTAAAGTTGACATACTGAAAGTCTTCTTTACTTTGATACCTCTATCATTTTTCTAGTTCCAACAGTCCGCAACACCGTGTCCCTTCTACTTCTCTACCTCATGTCTAAAAATCCCATCACTTTACCAATAAAAACTATGATATTATCACTCATGGACAGTAAGTATTATGAGAACAGGTTTGGGTATCTTACCTCTTGTGGCTTTCACTTACATTTGATACCTGAAACCCACTGATACACAGATATATCTAAGTAACTAACATTGTTTATATGGTAGGCCACCCCCAATGACTGTCCCTCCGAAACTTACACTCTCCCGAGTTCTATATATCCTTAAGAGATTGAAGGAGAGTTAAAACGGTATTTAATTTTACGAGATTTCAAGAAAAAAATTACAAAAATATTTGACGAAAACAGTTTCTCTTAATTTTATAAATATGGTGTATTTCTGATGAATAGAGAAAACATGTAAAATGGGTAATTCAAAAAAAACATATAATTAGAATATTAAAATCTAATTTCAAGTAAAAGTATTTCATTATGATATGAAATAAAATATCTAATCTAGTCTATTCGTTCTAAATATTAAAAGCAAACTTTTGCATCACATTATAAATAATAACAGTCTTAGGTTTAAGAAATAAAAACCGTCGGACGTGGAATAAGGTATCCGCAAAAGAATAAACGTCTACATTTCGACGAAAACAAAGCACAAAGTTACTCCACTAAAACTTATATAACTCTTACAAACAGAAAGAGTTCTTGAACGATTTATAAAAGAGTTTTATTTAATGATAAAAAAGGACCCAAAATAGACAAACGGTTCTTGTAAATTTTCAGTCTGAAATAAATGTTTGATTTTTCAACTAACAATATATAGTACCTATGACTGTCATAGATCTAAAGACTCAATCTATATTCCTTACAATAATTAGTGTCAGGTCGTTCAGGACACTCTTTTTATGACACAAGTAAGAGGAGAGGGGGTCTCCTCGTTACCTTTCTCCGGACCTCCTACTCAGACGTAAAATCCACTCGTTGGGGTTACGAGCTCTCACAAGTCTTGTTGACATCCGGATAACGGAGTCTTCCTGTGTAACGGAAACAATATGTCTGTCATATTTTTGGAGTATAAACTAGGTCTCCCTTTATAATCGTGGTAGAACATTTCGGTAAACAATATTGTTTTGTTTTTTTGTTTGTTTTTTTGGGGAGGAACTTTCCTATTAGACCTTGTTTCCATTTGTCACAAAGAAGAACATTTTCTATGTCTTTGTGCCCTCTGAGTCGTACTTAGTAGAGTTTTGTTACGAGTAGGTATCAAATATATAAAAAAACTGAAGACGATTTAAAAGGGTACTTATGTGGGGACAGTCGGTGAGACTAATTAGAGTGAGTGTCACAGACTCTGGTTAAAACAAGGGAAAAAAAGATCATGTCGTAAATTAATTCAGGGTATGATAGTTGTCTTAAAGTGTCTCGTCTTACTCCGGGTGGACATCCTTACTGGAGGTTCCAGTACCTGGTTGGTTAACTCGGCTGGTAGTCCGACAAAAGGACATCAACGACATCCGTAGAAAATGGACCGGACTCCGTAATAAAGTCGATATCGTCCTATGTAACCACTGATGTACCAGAAATAGACCTTGACATTCTGGGTTTAGAGTCTGTTAAAAGGGTATTGTCTGGTTCAATTACTTAGTTCTGACTAGATTTACGGAAACCCTAGGACCATCATAGTGACTATTGAGGTTGAGTTCAATCTTTTTTGAAATTATTTCGTCTAGTAATGGGTGTCTTATTTGTGTCTTTTTCATATGGGTCTATTGAGATGTTCCAAATGAGACCATGTGTCACTTAGACACATGTTTCTGAAGGAATTTATGGAACTTTGATATACGGAAAAGTAGAAATGACTCCCGTGGACAGACACTACCAGTCCGACAAAAACGTTGAGATAGAATCGGAATCGAAGGACAAACACGTCCCGGAGTTCCAGTGGGTTTCCACTCTCTAACCTCGGGAGAATCTGTAAAAAACCTGTTTGAGTGTCGGGACGTATACGTACACTCAAAGAACAAACGGTCCATATATAGTCTCGAAAGTTTCAAGTACCTTAGAGTTAGAGGTCGAGAAGAAAGACATAAAAACCGGTCAGAGAACCAACGTCTCTCGACCTGTGTTGACCCACTGAAGTGAAGTGAGTGAAGTATGAAATAGTGACCTCTTCCTTTACCGTTGGGTGAGTTCATAAGAACGGACCTCTTAACGTACCTGTCTCCTCGGATCGTCCGGTACCAGGTAAGTCAGTGTCTCTCAGCCTGTGCTGACTCCACTGAATCGTACATGAACAGACGGGGTTGAACATAGATTTAAGTCCTTCTACGGTGCAATTTGTCAATGACTAATATTAAAAAAATCTGTGTAAGAACGTTTTCTCGAAAAGGACAAAGTATTTAAGGTTTCGTTCAGTTTGGTGCTGTTTCGGGACTCTCCCTCTGAGAAAGACTTTTGACGTTTCTCCTACCCCTGAAACTCCCCAGGGTCGGAGTGAGAGGGGTCAGGAGACCACCCCCGTACCGACGACTACCATTGACATTGGAACCACTATGTTGACGACACGAAGTTCTACTGAAGGCCCGACCCCTTCTCCCTTCCTTATTCGGTGCAATCATTCAATGTTTGTAACAACAAACAGTACTCTCAACCGTCAAACACACCTCATCTTTCAGGAAACTTGAAAATTTTAGATTCGATTATGGGTCTTAAGACTTTTTCATCTAAAACTTTGAAAACCAGTCATCAAACTAACAAAAGTGACTTATCGAGTAAGAGTATGCAACTCAAAACTGAAAGGACCCTCATCAATACGAGATTGAATGAGAAGTTACAGAACATTATCAACGAAAGGTACAAGACAACAGGACTGAAAAATCAGTTTTAGTCAACCTTTTTATACTACCTAGTACAAGTGAGGTAGGTTAGAGACATAGTACGCACAATAAGTTCAATTTCGACAGTATCATATATTTTCAAAAAAATACATTTTTAGAAATACTTCTGTTTAAACATATTTTATAAATGAGATAAGTAGTAAATGACTCAGTGTTTGTTTTTTGAAAATTTAAAATAACTAAATAGTTTCCGGTTTCGTTAGTTCTAAAAATTTCATATAAGTACGCAAGGGTTTGTACTTGGGGGGAGGGTGGAGGGAGGGGTGTTGTAGGGAGACCCAGTTCTTAATTTCTAAAATTTTAATTTTTTTTATTTTATTTTTTTTATTTTTTTATTTTCTGTTTTTTTTTAAATTTTTTTTTTATTTATTTCATATAAGTACGTAAATTCCAGCAATATCTACCTCATCAAACGCAAAGTTATGACGTACGAAATATCGTATATAAGAAATTTTTACATTATAGTTTTATTAAAAATCAAGTCTATCCATACAACCACACTAATAATGATTTTTACACTTTAATATATAACAATAACAAAAAACCAACGATTCATACTACTGTCTTTTGAGTCTTGAATGTGGTAAATTGTTCAGAATAAATTTGGTAAATTGTTGAGAATAAATTTTTGGGAGAACTGAATTATTGTTAGGTTTCACCTCCCCATTTTTCACAGGAATATTGTTATGGATGACACCCGGAAAATATATCCGTTTGTTTAAAAATAAAAAAATACATACATATTTTGTTTCTAGTACCGTAGGGTAGGGTAGAGAAGTTCCGTTTACCTACCCCCTTTTCACCTTTGTTACTCTATAAAATAAAAGAACTCGACTTTTAAGTGACGCCCGACACTGACGTCGGTGTTTTAATTTTCTGTGTACAATTTTTCTCTCTGTAATGAAACGACTGTTTCTAGGTATGTCAGTGTCGATACCAAAAGGTTGTCAGTGCATGTCTACACTCCTACCTACTTTTCGACTTCTTACCTAAGAAAACTTTACACCACGACCTCTTCTGAGAACTCTAAGGGAACCTGTCGTCCCTTTAGTTTGGTCTGTTAGGATTTCCTTTAGTTGGGACTGATAAGTAACCTTCCTTACTACGACTTCGACTTCGAGGTTATGGAACCGGTGGACTAAGTTTCGACTGAATGATCTTTTCTGAGACTACGACCCTTTCTAACTCCCGTACTCCTCTTCCCCCACTGTCTCCTACTTTACCAACCTACGGTAGTGGTTGAGTCCCCTGTGGTCAAACTCGTGTGAGCCTCTATTACTCCCTGTCCTTCTGACCACTTGACGTTAAATACCCCAGTCTTTCTCAGCCTGTACTGAATCGTTGATAACTCTTTCTGGACTACGACCCTTTCTAACTTCCGTCCTCCTCTCCTACTGTCCTACTCTACCAACCTACCATAGTGGAAGAGTTGTCTGTTTGAGACTCTCTATGACTTCCTGTCCCTTCAGACTACACGACGTCGGGTACCCCAACGTTTCTTAGCCTGTGTTGAGTCGATTACTTGTCCTTATTGTTATCAATAAAATTTCTTACCTTGTCTGAAGGATAAATTTTAAAAGTTTTATACTCCATGTTTTCGTATTTTCATTTGAAGTCACCATCATTCAGATGGTTCTTGTATACAAAATATTAAGATACGTTGTCTAATTATTTGAAGACATATTAAACTTTTAAATTGTATTAAAGAGATATCACAAAGTTTCTTTTACATAAATTTATGAGACTACTGGTTATTCTCTAATTGTCTAATAATATGTATTAGTGGACTTTTATAATAAAAATAGGTGTTCGTTTAACGAACAACGTTCTCTTTCCCCTTCTCACCATACATACCTCCATCTCGAGAATAAGTGTGTCGTGGAGAACATAATATAATAGAGAGAAGTGGATGTACTAGTATGTAACGATAACATAGTAAAACTAATAATAAATTTGTAAGTTTTACCCTTTTAATTCTGACAAAACAAGATATTTTCTTTACCTTCAAACTTGACTTCGTTCAAGTTTTAAAGTCGTATGGATCAAAATATTGTATCTTAATTTTGATATTAGTCGTTAGTAAATCTTTTGAATTTTATTGTCCGATTTCAAAAAAACCGGAATCCATAGTTTTTAATATAGACAAGAAATAGTATGATAAAAAACTCTGTATTTGAATTATAATGTAAACATTGGTACCACTTTAGAATTTCTCACGAAGAAACCAAAAAATAATATGGAAAACTAAGGTAAAATCCCGGACTTATGAAATTAACAGTAGAGAATCGTCAGTTCCCTGGTTTAATTCCCTTAAAATCCACTTTCTTCACTATCAAAAAGGTACGAGAACCTATCTGTAGTTTCCTTCTCTCGAGATAAAATAAGGGACACTAAAAGAAATCCGAAACCCTCGGTCCTTTATAATAGTCTCTTATTTGTAAGTCAAGTTTTGTTTTTTTCTTTTTTTTACAAAACGATGGTATTTTACTGGAGTTTTAAGAGGAACTCCTTCCTCCGTGTAACACTTTTCCCATAATTTTCTAGAGACGTATGTTTTCGTAGAGATTTACTTTGGTTTACGGAGGTAAAACGTCTGGACAAACTCTAACATTCTTGTGTCACAAACGTCTGTTTGGTGGTGTTTTGACATGACAAAGGACATCAACAGTTAGTTTGTCAAAATGGTCATCTTGTCACAGAGTTCCCTGAACCCCTGATCCTCGACTTCCTTCTTCCCGTCTATTGGGGACCACATCCAAGTCCAGGACGGACCTCGTGCGACACATACTACCTCTCATTGGACTTATTAGAAGTCAAAGTGTAAGCCCGTCCAAGTAACAACGATAGGTTTCTATCAATTTACAAAGGACGGGGAGGGTAGACTGAGTTTAGTTTATGTGAATGTCTGTTATTACCTTGTTCCATGTCTCAAGAATTCTCCTCCGACCATGTAGACTTTTATGTGTGAGTATTGACTTCTACATCTCTATACTTAACACTATTACTTGTCAGTCAGTGTATCCTAGTACAAGTAGACACACGTACGATTCAGCGAAGTCAGTACAGGTCGAGAAACACTGGGGTACCTGACATCGGGTGGTCAGACATGAAGGTACCCTAAAAGGACCGTTTTTATGACCTCACCTAACGGTAAAGGACGAGGTCCCCTAGAAGGACTGAGTCCCTAGTTTGGGTACAGAGAATGCAGAAGACGTAACCGTCCGTCGGAGAAGTAGGGATCGTGGTGACTAGACATGACAACATAATAAATGTAAAGTATTTTACGGTCTCTGTCCGACCCTGGACTGCGGACCCCGGGAGACGACGTTACAAACGTGGACCTGTTTGTAGAGGAGTTCGTTGTTTTGGCATTCGTCGATTTTTGTTGACGTACGTACACATCAACCCCGTTTAATACCTGTTTTCTACGTTTCTTTGGTTTTTGGGTTGATAGTAAAGACTTCTCGGATCTTGTTTTGGACCCACAAGCTTCGTTTTCGTCCCAGGACTCGATCGGGGGACTCGAATTGTGGTGGATTCCCCACCCGTTTAGTGAATTCGGTAGAGAGGTCGGTTGGGGACCTGTGTAGGAATGAGAGTCAGGTATATTCTTTGGTCGAACGTGGAGGGAACGTTCGTTCGTTCCTGTGGACAATGAACGAGACCGTCATCCCTGGGGTTATTTCGGTATGGACGTAAATAACAGACCGAAGATTAGTTGAGGATAACTAATTCCTCCAGTTCTTGGAAACAGTAATTGTGATAACTTATCTAAAAAAGAGGTTCCTCACGGAACTAATCTTACTCAGGTCAGAGACTATACGTTCATTAGATGTATAGTCAATCTCTGTGACACGACACACTCAAGAGAGGGTGGACGATTCCTTGAGTACCAGACGGGTCTTTCCTATGATTTCTTAAGGGTGTTCGTAACTTTTACTGTGACTTTACAGTGTCACGGTACTTCGAGTGGTAACACCAGTGTCGGAGTCCGGTGGTACTCTCGGAGTGGTCTCGACACGGAATAGTCGACCATGTAGTAGGGACCTGGAGCCCTTTATGGACACTCTAGAGTTTAGGAGTAACAAGTTTCAGTAGAGGTCAAAAGACAAAGACGTATGAATGAGGAGAGATGTGAGAAAATACCGAAAAGAAAAAAAGGATGGTTTCGGTATAAATCCGTTTATTGGTTTCGTCTTTTACTTAACTAATACACCGATAGTTAAATGTTTAACTACATAAAGATCTATTGAACTCTAGGTCCTTAGTTCTGTCCTGTATTTCACTGTCTAGTCTCAACGGTCAATCATCTACCGGGACACTTTATGTTGGTACCTCCCTAAAACTCTTAAGGACGTAGAAATGTGACGAACGACCTCTAAGTCACAGGACCTACCTCGGAAAGTAAACGACTTAGAGTCAACGGAAAATAGTGGATTTAGTTACCCCTCATTTGAAACGAAAGGTGTCTCCGTGGTTCTGGAACTGAAAACTTCTACACACCACTAAAATATCCGAAGGGTCCACCGAGTCACCATTTCTTAAACGGACGGTTACGTCCTCTACGTTCTCTACGTTCAAGTTAGGGATCCAACCCTTCTAAGAGACATCATTCTTTACCTCTGGGTGAGGTCATAAGAACGGATCTTTAAAAGTGTGTCACCTTATTTTTTCCATTAGGAATCCGGTGACCAAACTAAGACGAAGTTTCTTCTCACCGAACAAATTCCCGAAGGGTCCACTACGATCTCCATCTCTTGGACAGATGGTCACGTCCTCTGTATTGTCTATACTCAAGCTAGGGACCGAACCCTGCTACGGGACCTCCTTCCGTATCTTTGGGTAAGGTCATAAGAACGAACCCAGTACATCTCAGTCTATTCTCACTTCACTGAATCGCGTGTATATACATAGGGGACCTGTTCCCTTATCGTTGGGTAAGGTCATAAGAACGGACTTTTAAAAGTACCTGTCTCCTCAACCCACCCAATGTCAGGTACCCTATCGCTTCTCAACCTGTGCTGACTTACTGATTGTGAAAGTGAAAGTATCCTTTCTTCCTTTCATTCAGTCTGGATCTTTCTGTTTATAGTGTACTATAGGGAAAATACACCTTAGACTTTTTGTTTTTATTATGTTTACTTGAATATATGTTTTGTCTTAATCTAGGTGTCTGTATATTTTGTTTGTAACAATGGTTTCCCTCCTATTTAATCCTCAAACCCTAATTGTCTGTCTGTGTGTCATAACACAAATTTTATCCATTGGTTTTTCCTGGATGACATATCGTGTCTCTTGATATGAGTTATAAAACATTTTTGGATATTGTCTACGAGCCCCTACTAGGTCTCTCTACTATACCCTACCCTCCACCCTCCCCCCAAGTCCTAACCCTTGAGTACATGTGGGCACCACCTAAGTACAGTTACATACCGTTTTGGTTATGTCATAACATTTCATTTTATTTCATTTTTATTTTTAAAATCTTTTTCTCACCCCTTTCACGTGGGGATGATTTTTTTAAATTTTTTTGTGGAGATATTGTCTTTTAGTGGACTTTTGTCATATATATATACACACATACATATTTACTTAGTGAAACGACATATTGACTTTGATTTTGTTATGACATTTATTTCTTATGGAGTAAAATTTTTTCCTTAATATTTTACCGCTTAGAAGGTTTAATTTTTGTACTATAAACCTTTTTCTTTTGTTTCTATCTACATAAAGTTGAAACAATTATAGAACAAAGAAGTAGACATTGTGTCCCTATTGTTAAGATAGTAGAGTTCCTGATTTACTCTTAACTACTAGTTACATAAGGTTTGTTACGGACCATAGATCATTCGTGAATGATTATAATTTATAATAACAATAATGATGGAATTAAAGTAACATTATTGTATGGTTGTTTTTATAGTAATATTAAGTAGTGGTAGTACTTATAAGGGTGTTTGTATATAAAGTCATTCCCTAGAGATATTTTGTAAGACGGTCTCAAATTCTAGTACCATAACCTCGAGTGTAATATTGTGTTTTCTTATTGAAGAAATTTAAAATTATAATATGACTGGACGATAAATTTTCAGGAGTGTATCAAAAAGATAGAGAACGGGACATTAGAACTGTTTAACCATCTAGAGAGAAACATGGTCCTTGAGGATATCTAAATAATTTTAAAAACTTGGAATAAGGAAAATCCGAAAAGTAAAGATTAGAGTACTTAAGGGATTAATAAAAGGACTTTTATTTGGGTATGTATGTATGTATATGTATTTTATTAAAAGAAGAGTTTCTATGTGACAGACGGGACGATTAACATAATCAAAAAGAGTAACAAATTATATTACTAAATTCAAGTCAAGTAGTCAAATCAACGAGTCAGTACAGACTGAGCAACACTGGGGTACCTGACGTCGTCCGGTCCGAAGGGACAGATAGTGGTTGAGGACCTCGAACGAGTTTGAGTACAGGTAGGTCAGTCACTACGGTAGGTTGGTAGAGTAGGAGACCGTAGAGGACGAGAAGGACGGAAGTTAGAAAGGGTCGAGTCCTAGAGAAGGTCACTCAGTCAAGACTCGTAGTCCACCGGTTTCATGACTCCAAAGTCAAAGACGTGGTCAGGAAGGTTACTTATAAGTCCTGATTAAAGGAAATCCTAACTGATCTAATTAGAGTAACACTACTAGATGGCATATTGTAACATCCCAACGAGACCCAGTCGAGTACAGGATTTTTATACAATAAAAGTCACCCTTTTTCAGATTGTGTCGGTCCTCTCGTAACAAACCAGCTAAAGGGTATTTTTACCAGTCAATTGGACGTACGCACAAGTCAGCATAGGTCAAGAAACGCTGGGATGCCTGACATCGGTTTGTGATGTCTGACATCGGGTGATCCGAGGAGACAGGTACCCTAAAAGGTCCGTTCTTATGACCTCACCCAACGATAGAAGAGGAGGTTCCTTGGAAGGGCTGGGTCCCTAGTTTGGGACAGAGAACGTAAAGGACGAAACTGTCCACCTAATAAAAATGGTTACTCGATAGACTCTTCGGGGGTGTTGAGGGATGACAAACAAAAAAAAAAAAAAAGTATTTTGTTTACATTCGAAAGACTTTTGAACTACAGGTCCTTAAGGGGTCGTTAATTTTATAAATATAAATTTGTGAATTTCATTTAAATATTGATAATTGTTTGTTTGAACGTTGTATGTATAAACCCTTTTTGTTTTATTTTTGTATCTATAAATCATTATTTTGACGTAAATTTCGAAACACTATCCTATCGTAAATGATTAACGAATAAGTATCTTCATATTTCGATTCGAGACTCTTTGATTTTTTGTCCAATTGATTATATCAGACCCGGGTTGATTAAACACTTCCTAATTAAATGGATGAAACTCAAACCACGATTATTCCGGGGTTAGTGTCCACACTAGAGAAACAACCGACCAATCCAACTGGAAACCAGTGAAGACATATAAAGCACGGGGTACAAGTACCATTTAAGAAGGTGAACACGGTGACCAGTATTCCTCTTTATTTTGATTCTCACATTGACGTGTACACGTTTGAGTGTTGGAGATCACCTTTTTGTATTGTAGGTGAGAAGACCACCCTGACAGTAGGATTGGACTACTATTATACAGGTGAACGTCATCACAACAGTAACGATTTTTACTTGTTTTGGGCATAACATCTGTGAGTCGGTCTACATTTTTTGTGGAAGCGTATATGAGTCATTAAAAGATATCCACAAATTTCTTTGATTCGAAATGTCAACGGGTAAAGATAAAATTGTTTCCGTGTCTTTTCATCGATTGAATTTTTGTGTCTGTATTTTTTTCACTAAAAGAAAAATAAAACGAGTTAAATAAAGAAATTAACCTGCTATTAACGAAATGTTACAACACCACAAAAGACGGTATATTGTTACTCTTAGTCATTATTATGAGGCATTATTATATGTATCTGGGACTAGGGTGAGGAAATCCAGTAGTGTTCTCACGGTCCGACCGAAGGGACACAATATGTCGTCGAAAGGTAATCAATAGACAAAATGTGTACCAGTCACGATGAAAGAGTTAGGTGGGGTGGGATAGGAATTTACACGGTGTTACAAGTAACGTCGTGATATATGTATTGATCCTGTACCTTCGTTGAATCTACAGGTAGTTGTTTACTTACCTATTTCTTCACACCGTATATATACGTTACCTTATAAGTCAAGTAAAGTCAAGTCAAGTCAGCGAGTCAACACAGACTGAGAAACGCTTAGGTACTTAGGGTCGTGTGGTCCGGAGGGACAGGTAGTGGTTGAGGACCTCAAGTGAGTCTGAGTGCAGGTAACTCAGGCACTACGGTAGGTCGGTAGAGTAGGAGTCAGTAGGGGAAGAGGAGGACGGGGATTAGGGAGGATCGTAGTCTCAGAAAAGGTTACTCAGTTGAGAAGCGTAGTCCACCGGTCTCATGATCTCAAAGTGGAAATCGTAGTAAGGAAAGTTTCTTTAGGGTCCCGACTAGAGGAAGTCTTACCTGACCAACCTAGTGGAACGTCAGGTTCCCTGAGCGTTCTCAGAAGAGGTTGTGGTGTGAAGTTTTTGTAGTTAAGAAGTCACGAGTCGAAAGGAGTGTCAGGTTGAGAGTGTAGGTATGTACTGGTCACCTTTTTGGTATCGGAACTGATCCGCCTGGAAACAACCGTTTCATTACAGAGACGAAAACTTACACGACAGATCCAACCAGTATTAAAAGAAGGTTCCTCATTCGCAGAAAATTAAAGTACCGAAGTCAGTGATAGACGTCACTAAAGCCTCGGGTTTTTCATTTCAGACTGTGACAAAGGTCACAAAGGGGTAGATAAAGGGTACTTCACTACCCTGGCCTACGGTACTAGAAACAAAAGACTTACAACTCGAAATTCGGTTGCAAAAGTGAGAGGTGAAAGTGAAAGTAATTCTCCGAAAAATCGAGGAGAAGTGAAAGACGGTATTCCCATCACAGTAGATGTATAGACTCCAATAACTATAAAGAGGGTCGTTAGAACTAAGGTCGAACACGAAGAAGGTCGGGTCACAAAGAGTACTACATGAGACGTATCTTCAAGTCATTCGTCCCACTGTAATATGTCCGAACTGCATGATGAAAAGGATAAACCTTGGTCTGACAACAAGGTACAGGTCAAGATTGACAACGAAGGACTGGACGTATATCCAAAGAGTTCTCCGTCCAGTCCATCAGACCATAAGGGTAGAGAAAGTCTTAAAAGGTGTCAAATAACACTAGGTGTGTCAGTTTCCGAAACCGTATCAGTTATTTCGTTTTTATCTACAAAAAGACCTTGAGAGAACGAAAAAGTTACTAGGTCGCCTACAACCGTTAAACTAGAGACCAAGGAGACGGAAAAGATTTTGGTCGAACTTGTAGACCTTCAAGTACCAAGTACATAACGACTTCGGACCGAACCTCTTAAAACTCGTAACGAAATGATCACACACTCTACTCACGTTAACACACCATCAAACTCGTAAGAAACCGTAACGGAAAGAAACCCTAACCTTACTTTCGACTGGAAAAGGTCAGGACACCGGTGACGACTCATAAGGTTTGAACGACCGTATAACTCTCGTTGTGAAAGTATCGTAGTAGAAAGTCCTAAACTTTATCGAGTTGACCTTAAGGTAGTGGAGGTGATCGAAACAAGCATCACTACGATAGATTCCGGGTGAACTGAAGTGTAAGGTTCTACAGACCGAGATCCACTCACTAGTGTGGTAGCACTATTAGAACCAGAACTTTTAGAAAAAACATATCAAGAAGACACATAATAACGGTGGAGAAGAATTATAGAAGACGAAGACAATCCTGGTATGGTAAAGACAGGAAATAGTTCGGGTAGAAACGTACTTTACAAGGGAACCATAGAGATTAAAAGAACTTCTCTAGAGATCAGAAAGGGTAAGACAACAAAAGGAGATAAAGAAACGTGACTAGCGACTCTTTCCGAAAGAATAGAGAAGAACGATAAGAAACCTTGAGACGTAAGTCTACAAATATAGAAAGGAAAAGAGGAAACGAAAGCGAATAGAAGAAAAGTGTCGAAAAACATTCCGAAGGGGTCCGTCGGTAAAACGAAAAAACGTAAAGAAAAGGTACCCCTACCAGAACTAGGGACAGAGGACATGTTACAGTGCTTGGAATCAGGTATCAAGTAGTCCGTGAGATAGATAGTCTAGATCAGGGAATTTAGATAAAGAGTGAAGGTGACATATTAGTATTGACTAAACTAAATCCAGTATCGACTTATCAGATTACCAAAGGGGATTAAAGAAATTCAGACTTAAACCGTTATTCCGCAAGTACTAGACTCGGTGTCAGTTGAGGACCAGAACAAAAACGACTGATATATCTTGAAGAGGTAGAAACCGACGTTTCTTATGTTAGTTGGACTAAAGCCACAACTGGTAGACCACTACAGGTACACATCTCAGAAGAGAACACAACAACCTTCCTCCCATAAACGATATTGGTCACTCAAGAGAACCGTTTTGAGACAATCGGAAACGAAACGAAGTAAAACATGAGGTTCCGGTTTAAACGGATAATGAGGTCCATAGAGAACTGAAACAAGAAAACGTAAGGTCAGGGGACATTACTTCTCCTATAGAAAACCCCATAATTAAGAACTTCCAGAACATCCAGAAGTATCTTGGTAAGTAGAAGTCGAAGAAGTCGTAAAGACCAATCCCGTATCTGAACCTAATGACACTATCACTTACTAAACGGAACCTTTACTTGTCTAACAAGACAACAAAAAGTCTAACGTGAGTTCTTGAAGTAAAGCCTGAGAAAACAACTGATACTCCCGATGAGGTAAAGAAGATTCCCTAAGAACGGGTGTCATCATCTATATTACCAGTAGACTCAATTTAAGTGGGTAAGGTCAGGTAAAATCAAGCGACTAAGGATCTTACAGCTTTAAGTGGGAACGGTAGGGGACAAACTGGTGAAGGTTAAACGGAACTAAGTACCTGGACTGTAAGGTCCAAGGATACGTTATAACGAGAAATATCGTAACCTGGAACGAAGATAGTGGTCAGTGTAGGTGTCGACCCATAACAAAAACGAAACAGAGGTAGGGAAGTAAGAAAGACCTCAATAAAGAGGTGACTAGAGGTCATCACACAACCCGTGAATGACTGGACCCCTCAATGAGAAAGTCATAGGATAATAAAACGGAAAATATGACAAGTACCCCAAGAGTTCCGTTCTTATGACTTCACCAAACGGTAAGGGAAGAGGTGACCTGAAGACAGTCTTCAGAAGTGGCACTGGGCGGACAGAACCTACCGGGGTGTCCGTACCGAATCAAAGTAACTCAATCTGTACGACACCAGGATCACACTAATCTAACTGATCAAAAGACACTAATACTAAAGTCACACAGACGGGAGACTACGGGTGAACGTTGTGGACGGTAAAATGAACTCAAAGAGAATGGAACCTGTACACCATAAAGAAGTGTCGACGAGGTCGTTTCGCGTCGGGGACGAGGAATGGAACCTGCTCCCCATAGAGGAGTGGTGGAAGGGAGGACTGGAACTTCCACCTTATCGAGGAGAACCGGGATGACGTGGACGCGTTGGTGTCGAGGAACCTGCACCCCAACGAGGAGGGGGACGGTGGGGACTAGAACCTACACCCCATCGAGGAGAACCGACGGCGTGGACTGGAGGCTGCGTCCCATCGAGGAGAGTCGGTAAGGACGCGACAACGTCGGACCGTGAGAGTCGGCGACAGGGACTGGAACCTGCACCCCTTTGAGGAGAGTCGACGGCGGGGAGTCCGCACTCCAGGAGGGCCGAAGACGGGGACTGGATCCTACACCCCATCGAGGAGAGCCGGCGCAATACACGCGGACAACGTCGGAGGTGTTTCTCGGACAATTATCTCTTACTTCAGTAAGTATTTCTCTTTTTGATTTATAATACATAATTGTGTGTGTGTGTGTGTATATATATATATATATATACCTTATATCTTTTTACCATGATCACTTGGATAAACGTCCTGTTCTTATCTCTACGTCTGTATCTCTTGTCTGAACGTTTTTCGTTAAAAGAATAATCTTTATTTCAATTTTTTTTCTTCTATCGAAAGTTTTCTAACTCCATCTTCAGGTCGAATGAGTATAATTACACTTGTAGTTTATAAAACACCTTTTTAATTACATATTTAATAAACAATCATTTCATTTTTCTAAGTGGTTATTACTGGTTAACTACTATAAAACAATTTTATAATGAATACTGTAGATGGAGTGATAAATTTCTGAAAAAGTACACTTCGAATCAGTATGAACCATTACCCAAGTCAAAGTTAAAAAAGAATTAAAAAGACCGTTACAGTTGTAACGAGAAGGAATTCCGTTTTTATAGATGTTCCTGAAACAAGTAAAATTGGTTACTTAGTTAATTAAACTAGTTTTCTTTATAAAATTCATCAAGAGAACTTTAAAGATGGAGACAGGCTATAAATAAACAACGTGTACGTACCTGGGAAGAGGATTTAAGAATATAAGAAAATATAAAAAGGACTTGTATAATACACATAGAAATTCTTATCTTAATACATCCAAATACGGATAACGAATTTATACATAAAACCTGTAATACTTACCCCGTGACTTATTTTGACTTCGTAAGTCGGTTTATCGGGTCCAATTTTATTTTTCATTAATCGGAGGTTAATTTTATTTATTTAATTTATATATATATATTAAAATTTTGATTTTAGTAAGGGTCCTAAAACTCCGTTACTCGATCTGATAAAAATTTTTTATTAAAGACTTGGACCTTTTATTTACGGAATAAAGGAGTTCGAAATTAAAGACATGACTCATACAGCACTATTAGTTGTCCTTTTATACTTCAAAAAGAATTAATCCTTACTGTATTTTCGATGAAGATGTATTCAAGACGAGTCATCTTTAAGTAAAAATTTTCTAAATAATTCGAACTGTTTCCTTAATCATAAGTCGAGTGACCTTTCACTGAGTTTTAACGAAATGTACTTGATCCGACAAAAATTCCTAAAGAATGATTTACATCAAAAGTAGTTTTTTACTTATAGAATGGGGTTTTGTCAATGAATTACGTTTTTCTGTTACATCACCGTTAGACTAAATTAATATTATTTATCTTTTTTTATTATCCCTGTTTTATTCTCTGGTACTTACAAGATTTTTTATTTATATCCTATATACATCCTAGGTTCAAAGATTCTTAACGACAAAAGATGTAAAAGTACAAATGAAATTAGTGGTCCCCCTTACATCTCACATGACACCCCACAAAAAACATCACGTTTTATGGACATCGGTGTTAAACCATGTACTTCTTAAAATTTTTATAACCCGTTTCAACACTTTTAATTCTCCAATTAAGTCGATCAGAGTACTAAAATTGAAAGTAAAATCTTTGGGTATTCCATCATCCTTGTCCCAGTCTTAATACGTTCCGGGACAGTGTCGTGAATAACCGGTGAGGTTTTACTCGTGACAGTTTAAATTACTTTCTTCTGTTTATAAATTAAAAACTTTACTTCCGTAAAACTGTGTAAAAAACTCTAATTTCCTTTGACTAGAGAAGGTAAAAAGTGAAACTCCGAGATGTCATAACGGACCCGTATAAAAAACCTTCTTAAAACAAGAGAAAAGAAACAACGAAATAAAAAATTTCCGAACAGAATTTTCAATCCTGGGGTGTGTTTTGGTGTCAACTCTCTTTATAGCCTAAGTAATTAGCAAAGAGAGTAAGAACATAGAATCTTTACTTTTACATATTTCTAGTGTTCCTCCGATCTAAAGAAAATCCTTCTGAATGAGACAAATCATACACAGACAAACCAGGAGGACAGAGGAGTAGGACACAAGTAAGACACACAGGTCATCTCTTTAAGGTCATTTTATTCGTACGAATGTCAGTACTCGAGTTTTCGTTTTAACGTTCGTATTCTTCTTTGACACTTAAGTTATACGTCAGGATTGAAGGACGTTCCTTCATCGGACGTTTTATAAACAACTATAAATTATAGGTAGTAGTCCTAACACAGGACCTGGTGTCTTTCTTTCTGTTTTATAACGACTTTTTCGAAGTCGAGATGTTTTGAACCAGAAGGGATTACTGAGTCTACCATTTCTTAGATAGGTGTTACGACGTCTGGGTCCAGACTAGGGACCCAGTCCTACTAAGGGACCTCTTCCCTTACCTTTGTGTGAGGTCATAAGAACGGACCTCTTAAGGTACTTGTCTCCTCGGACCACGTGATGTCAGGTACCCCCAGTGCTTCTCAGTATGTACTGACTTCGCTGATTGTGAAAGTGAAAGTGTGAAAGTGATTATGAACTACCTTCCACTGGGTGGACGTAAGTGTACGTGTATAGTAGGATATTTACACTACAAAATGAATTCTGTACACCGACAAAATTTGAGACGAGTCTAAAATAAGGTTCAAAAGAAGTACGTAAATATTTTTCATTTCTCTCTCACTCGTTACCCAACCGGGGTAATTGTCTTCTTAACGTTTTTAAATTTTCTACGGTTCAAATATAATAATGGTATACTACTAATTTTATCTCTTTCTGTCAATTAAAGTTATGTATGACCTATAACACTTGTTTCAATACTTTAGTCTCGAAACTTTTATACTTACCATACGACTCAATCCCTAAGTCACAAGTTATTATTTGCAAATAAACGTCACTATAATTCTTTCGATTAAAGATCCTCGTGTCGTAGGACTGTTTGTCACCGCACGACTTAATTCTTTCGTGACTCTATCTTTACATGAACCTTAACCATCGCTATATACACTGAATGTCAAAACTGAGATAGTTGAAGTTATAACATAGTTAGATTTATACAATTAACAATTGTAAACGTTTGTAAAATTTTATATGTGTCGATATCATTTATATGAAGCTTAAATACACGACTTCAATAATGCTGTTTTCACGAAACGGTACCGTCATTTAGAGAAGAGACAATGAATAGTAGTCAACCTCAAATCTTCACCTAAACAGAATATTGATAACTTTTGTTTCAAAATATTTTCCTTCTGTAATTTTACATAAGGATGTTTTATACTTTACTTGCATAATTAGATACTGTTCAACGTAGTAAATGTTTACATTAAAACTTTAAATTTTGAATAATCGATTTGTCAACTTTCTTTACTTATATATGTATAATCTTTTATATATTTTACATTTTCAATTACAGATTGTTCTTTATCTGGTGGTTAGTGGTAATTACTTTAACTTTATATTCAGCTTCTAACTTTACACGTTAATAATTCAAACTCAATTATTCATACTCTCAATAAGTTTATGTTTTTTATGTGTATCAGTACCTCTGGAAACGGAACAAGAATAAGAATTTGCGTTACTCAGAGATTCAAGTTATAAGACAAAGAACGTCTATATTTCAGAGAAAGACTATTCATGTCCTTATCTTCAGGACCGTTTTTTTTAAATTTTTACCTTTACTCCTTATCCTTGATTTTTCTTTACATAGATAAACGTTTACTGAATAATTGGTGTCTTAGTTATCTTTCGATTGTTTCGTTATTCTCTGAAACCAGTTCAAAGATTTATGAAATTACATACGTTCAACCGTTGTATGGGAGTATTTTCATTATTAGTACGTTTTTTATCTTTATTCTACGATAAAGATATTCTTAATATGTCTTGTATTACTTCTTCTATAACTACTTCTTTTGAGATAATTTCTTAATTTTTATCTGTCTTATTTATTTTTCTCTTATACGTCACTTAGAACTTTCTCCGTTCATAAAAGTAAAAGAAAAAAGAAAAATAAAAAAAGAATTTAAATAATAATAATAAAAAATTGAAATGTTATAACATAACCAAAACGGTATGTAGCTGTACTTAGGCGGTGCCCACATGTGCACAAGGGTTAGGACTTGGGCGGAAGGTGGAGGGGGGAGGGGTGGAGGGTAGGGAGACCCTTTCTCCGTTCATAAAAGAATAATATAAATGAATTGTCAAGGAACAATAAAAAATTTAGTTTGATTTCTATGTAGGAAATTCGAGACAAGAAATAAAGTAGTTTGAAGTTAAATATCCGTATATACGCGAAGTTGTTGTTACAGTCTGTTTCTAAACCATGTACCCAAAATTCTACTAAATTCATAATTATATTACAAATGAAAGTAAGTTGACAAAGACATTAAGAATAAAAATCGTTATCTCCAATTGTAAGTCTTGAAAGACATTTCGTTTTTAACTGAGACTTTAAGGTCTTATGACTAATATAGTGTAAAGGAAACGGGTGTCTGACCTTGAGGAATGAAGACCACCGACATCAAAATAGTCCTTCCCACTCTCCAGACATATCAAAACCAACTACACAGTAACACAGTCTGAACAAGATAATCGACGTCAGGGTAAGACTCCTAAGTGCGAATGGACACCCGTTCACACTGGTAAAGATTTAAACAGCATTTTATAAACGTGTCTTCGTTTGAACAGGGTGGACCATAAACACCAGATATAAAAAAGGTACACTAAAAGGAACCTGAAGTAGTACAAATATGTCCAAGGACAGAGATTGTACATAAGTACATCTATACAACCCGGTTTATTAATGTTGAGAATACTAGATGGGTGTTTTTGTACTGTAGTTTACCGATAAATTTCTAACAAATGGTTTGTATAAGTCCTGTTTATTATAACACGTCCTCTAATGGACCATTTACTGTAACAATTTACTTTCCTTGGGTTCTACTTACCTGATGAAAATATTTTTTTTTCATCAGGTTTATACTATAATATATTATCCTAAAAATTATAATTCGTACAAAGGTGTATTCGTATCACATATTAAAGATTAGTGAATTAAAAGAATAATTAATATCAAGTTACTAATTTTATTTCATATATCATAAGAGAAAGATTGTAACTGATGTTGTATGTATTCCTTAAACCTCCATGACACTTGTTTCTACGACTCCTTAGTCTTTCGGGTCTTTATAAAATTTTTATGTGAGATATTTTATTCTTTTCTAAATCAAGGGGTTTATTGATTACGGAGACTATTTTGTGTCTTCTGCCTTTAATTCATTAGAGTAGGTCGTAATTTGACTAGGATAATTAGTTAGTTATTAGTCTCCAGAGTTAACGGAAAGAAAAGGAGGGGACTATAAATAGGGGGGTATTAAAACTGAACCCTAAGAGTAAAAACAAAAAATAAACCAATACCGTACACCCTAGATCAAGGGGCTGGTCCCTAACTTGGTCCGGAGGACGTAACCCTTACGTCATAAAATTGGTGACCTGGTGTTTCCTTCAGGTACTCACACCGATCTCTACCCCTCATAGAGGTCTTAAAGTGACGAGATTCCGGGAATACAATAAATAAACAAGGTATAACGTCCACAGTTACGGGTAGTCCTAACAATGGTGACCTCTCTCACTTTTCGGTAACCACCTCCAGGACTCGGTTTTGGGTCTGAGTAGAAGGAAAACCGGGTATAGATAAGATAGTCGTAGAATAATCACTCGGTGGGAGTCTGGTATTTAACATACCTAAATTAAATCGAAATAAACTCAAAGAGAGGTCTTCATTAGTGTCTCACTTTACCCTGTCAGGTGTCCAATAGAATTTTAGACTTCATTCATCTGAACAATAATCTAGTTAGTCGAAGATTTTTGTTTATGTAATTTAAACTTACATCCTATGAAAGTAGAAAGACGTATAGAGGTAGGTACGAATGTCGTAGTTCGTACTTACACCTAAGGTTTCCTTTACGACGAGACGTAAGATAGTCTCTTCGGTTTGGACGAAAAGGGTAAGGAGGACACTCGACGAAACTTGTAGTAAAGGTTACTTACACGGTTAAACCACCGACGACAGTCGGTCCGGAACGACTAAAGTTTCGGTCGAACGTAGTGACACTTATCAAGTACAGACAAAAAATATACGTCCCAGTTTTACTACTTTCGACGGAACAAGAGAATACTAGATCTTTTCTGACAAACCCCAGTTCTGAGTCCCTGTTTAGATGGTTAAAAAAAAAAAGAAAAAGATACAACACAAAAGTGAGTGAGCGAGTGAACCTCGTGAACTTAAGTGATGACAGTAAGTGACGTGTATGGAGTGAGAAGAGGTGACCGGGGAAACCTCTTGTCGTACACACACACGAGTCAGGGAGTCAGTACAGACTGAGACACTGGGGTACACGGGAAGACAAGTACCTTAAGGAGTCCGTTCTCATTACGTCACCCAACGGGAAAGGAAGAGGTCCCCGAGAAAGGGTGGGTCCATAACTGTTCTCAACAAACCCGCAACCTCTAGTCCTGTTCAGACGTCGGAGTCGTTTCTCAAGTTTGGTCTTTTGGTCCCGCTTTGTTGTCAGGATCCTTGACACGTTAATAATATCTTTATTTCTAAAAATTCTTTTTAAAAAACGGATTCAAATACTCGTTGTGTCTAAACCTGGTTAATTGTAAACTGGGGATTACCTCACACTCGGATGCCTGTCGACTCACGGACCGTTAGGATCGTGGTCGGGACCTGTACCGATGAAGTACACAGGAGTACCTTCGAGACTCTGGGACCCAATGATCTTAAAAATTAATTATTGACTTTCAGTTCAGATGTACGGGAAATGATTTTCTTTGACATCAGTATCATAGAATTTGTTCGTTTTATAGTAACTCCGAAATCCTTACGTTGTAATTGTATTATCCTCATTTTATTTATAGATCTATTAAATTTGGTAGAGAAAAGAAGGGACATTATTTTATAGACTACTACCTCCTTTACGTGAGTATACCGAACTTACGGTGGATTTTACAACTTACGACTGATTTTATAGTTTATGAACATGTTGAAAACTAACCATAAAACAACACATATCTAAACGACGAGTAAAAAATCATATTTGTACCAGGGGATTGATTTCAAGATAATAGTCGAAAGGACGACAAGGGATGGGACAAGTGACTCTGTTAATAAAGGATGGTTCGTTTGCCGTAGTTTTAAATAGACTGGAACTGGAGTGAAAGTTCGATGTTAATAAATTGTAGATTGGTCGAAGACAGTAGAGGATGGAGTTTGTCTGAGTGTTACCGTTGAATATTAACTAGACAAAAATCTGTTCGAATACTACAATTTTTTTTAACATGAAAAAAGCATTAATGTGCAAAATATCTTCACTATTTTACACGGAAGGACACTTTTATATACGAAAGGAACCGATGGACATACTTTAGTGTCCCTCCTTACATACCTCGTCTTTTGGTTATTGTATCAGACTTAGGTCGAGAGTTATTACCCACGAGTCAAACTAACCAAAGAAAAAAAATTTATATTTAAATAAATAAAGTTAACCTCCAATTAATGAAATATTAAAACATAAACAATAAATTGGATTATTACGTTGACGAAACCGTTGCATATTTTACCCGAAGGGTTCACCACGATCACTATTTCTTGAACGGGTGGTTAATCCTCTGGACTCTCTTTTCCCAGGTTAAAGACCCACCTCTTCTGGGGAACCTTCTCCCACACCGTTTGATGAGGTCATAAGAACCGACCCATTAGGGTTCTGGACCTCCCGAAATCAAGAGTATCCCAACGTGTCTCATCTTGTGACTTCCCTAAATCGTAAGTGTGTTCGTTCATTACCAATTTTACGTTTTTGTTGATTCCTTCTTTCTTTTACTTCTTTCTTCCCTTCCCTCACTCCTTCTCTTCCTCAACGGACTCGGGAAACAGAATAGTAGGTAAAACTTCAACCGACCAAAGGAACAATTACTTGAGACCAAACTTACAAGCGACAAGTTTTTGGTTATTAAACTCTCCGTTCACACTTACCTTTCCTTTCCAGGAAATTAGTCTTTTCGGTCGTTAGACCCCCTCTAAACTGAGCTCAGGACTCTTCGACTTCTAAGACGAGTCAACATTATCCATAAGTTCTCTTTTTACTCCCTCTTAGAGTCATTCAGTGCCTCCGTCCTCCCACCCAAGACGTAGAAGGAGGTACCAACCCCCGACCGACTGAGAGAGACGTCTACAATAGGACAGGCTCACCAGACGGACGTCCTAATGGTCCTCCTGTCAACCCCAACCTCTCTTTCGGTAAAAAATTGACGGATGAAGAAGTAAGATTGGAGATAATAAGGTCTTTTTCTTGTCTGTCCGATTTGTTTCGTACCACACGTAAGTCCTTCGGATCCAGTCCTCAATCAAAGTTAACAAACCACTAGAGTAAAGATACCAATCCAAAAATTCGAATCTCCCAGCTGTCTTTACCCGTTTATCCTTTTCCCGTTTTCTCGACGAAAGTGGTCCTTTCTATTCCTCGTCATCTTTGTCATTTAATTTCAGTTTTCCCTTCCCCGTTTAGAGATAACAAAGAATCTGAAAAATCTTACTCTTCTATTTGTCGTCTATGAAATTTTTACTAATATCCATTTATCTAACCAGACGTCAGTGGGTCCAGTACTCTTTGAGCTCAGAGAGGGAGTCCCAAAATGTCGGAAGTAGGATAACTACAAATCCAGTTTCAGTTAATAAAGAAACAACCTGACATTGAAGGAATCAACCTGACATCGAAGGAATCAACCTGACATTGAAGGAATCAACGTGACATTGAAGGAATCAACCTGACATCGAAGGAATCAACGTGACATTGAAGGAATCAACGTGACATTGAAGGAATCAACGTGACATTGAAGGAATCAACGTGACATTGAAGGAATCAACGTGACATTGAAGGAATCAACCTGACAATGACACCTACAAGTCGGTGTAATCAAACGGGAGAGGGAAGGTCTACAGTTGGTATGGGACTTTGAGACCGTTGGTTTTTAGAAAAGTCTGAAACGGTTGACAGGGAACTTCCGGTGTTAGTAGGGTTCAACTTTTACTGACGAGACCCACTTCTTTCTACCATCTCCTCCGACAATGAAGTCAAGTGACGGATCCACTTACCAATCGGTAGGACCAATGTCGACTCCAGGAATTGATTTTCACTACGACTCCTTACTGGAGTCATCTAAAAACACCTTAACGAGACTAGACCTCGGAAACCTCATTCGGAATCCATAGAATTTTAAGATTCACTCAGACTATACATCGGTTCCAACTTTCGGGAACGATCCTTTTCCAAACCGATCGAATCGTTCTCTAGAGTTCTATTACTCCTGTGATAAAGAGAAGAGGTTTTAATGACATTAAAAGTTCGGAATATAAGTGTCAGGTACAAAGTAAGAGTATTTAAATACGTAACTTAAAGATTACAGTCGAGTTTTATTTAGTGACTTTGAATATTTACAAATATTGTGTTCTGTAAGTCATATAAAAGGTACCTTCCTATAGAACTTAATTTAATGGATACGGAATTTACAATTCGTTTTCGTAGACGTACTTTATTTTAAAAGATAAGACGAACATAGTTGGAGTGAATTCACAATTCTGTTGTGTCCCTTTGTTGATTGATTGTGCAAACGTCCACACCGATGTATCTGCCTGTCGTGTAAGTTTATGTTACCTTGATGGTACGAAAAAAAAACCAGTTTGACATTAAAATAGATTTTCTGGGGTTACTGTAAATGGACTACTATAGGTTTGGTAAAGGATTTTTTGTTCTTCTTTATTTGTGAAGTCCGATATGATGTTTCGGTGTCAGTAGTTCTGTCATACCATGACCGTGTTTCCGTCTTGATATCTAGTTACCTTGTTTTATCTTTCGGGTCTCTATTTATGTGTGGGTATACCTGTGGAATAGAAACTGTTTCCTCCATTCTTATATATTACCTAATTTCTGTTAGAGAAATTGTTCACCACGACCCTTTTGACCAGTTGGTGAACATTTTCTTACTTTGATCTTGTGAAAGATTGTCGTATGTGTTTTTATTTGAGTTTTACCTAATTTCCAGATTTGCATTCTGGTCTTTGATATTTTGAGGATCGCCTCTTATATCCGTTTTGTGAGAGGCTGTATTTAGTGTCGTCCTAGGAGATACTGGGTGGAGGGTCTTATAACCTTTATTTTCATTTTTATTCGTTTGTTCTGGATTAATTTTAATTTTCGAAGACGTGTTGTTTCCTTTGATATTCGTTCCACTTTTACATCGGAAGCCTTACTTTCTTTTATTATCGTTTACTTCGTTGACTGTTTGTTGATTAGAGTTTTTATATGTTCGTTGAGTACGTCGAGTTAAGGTCTTTTTATTTACTGGGTTAGTTTTTTACCCGGTTTCTTGATTTATCTGTAAAGAGGTTTCTTCTGTATGTCTACCGATTGTTTGTGTACTTTTCTACGAGTTGTAGTGAGTAATAGTCTCTTTACGTTTAGTTCTGGTGTTACTCCATGGTAAAGTGTAGTCAGTCTTACCGACGCTAGGTTTTCAGATGTTCGTTATTTACGACCTCTCCCACACCTCTTTCCCCTTGGGAGAATGTGACAACCACCCTTACGTTTGATCATGTCGGTGATACCTCTTGTCACACCTCTAAAGAATTTTTTGACGTTTATCTTGACGGAATACTGGACCGTTAGGGTGACGACCCGTATGTGTGGCTCCTTTGGTCTTGACTTTCTCTGCGGACATGGGGTTAGAAATAGCGTCGTGACAAACGTTATCGGTCCTGTACCTTCGTTGGATCTACAGGTAGTCGTCTGCTTACCTATTCTTTCGACACCATGTATATGTGTTACCTCATAATGAGTCGGAAATTTTTCTTATGTAAACTTAGTCAAGATTACTCTACCTACTTTGACCTCGGCTAATATGTCTCACTTCATTCGGTCTTTCTTTTTGTGGTTATGTCGTATGATTGCGTATATATACCTTAAATCTTTCTACCATTACTATTGGGACATACGCTCTGTCGTTTTCTCTGTGTCTACATGTCTTGTCTGAAAACCTGAGACACCCTCTCCCTCTCCCACCCTACTAAACTCTCTTACCGTAACTTTGAACACATTATAGTACTTTCTTTACTTAACGGTCAGATCCAAATAACATCCTATGTCCTACGAACCCCGACCACGTGACCCTACTGAGTCTCTCTACCATACCCCTCCCTCCACCTTCCTCCCAAGTCCTAAGTCTTGAGTACATGTGGACACTATCTAAGTACAACTACATACCGTTTTGGTTATGTCATAACATTTTATTTCATTTTATTTTGTTTCGTTTTGTTATTTTGGTTTTCTTTGATCTTTCTCCTCTAAATATGTTTAGTTCCATTTTAAAACAATTTATACTTTTTCTTTTTTTTGTTCTTCTTTATTTGTGGTTAGAGTTTCACATTAAAAAATAGACATGGATCTATAAATTTTTTATTTTAAACTTTAGTTTTACCAGACACTTCAATTAGTCCAGTGAACTTACGTAGTGAGGTTGAGTAAACTATTTTAAACTACGGAGATAAAAATAACGGATCACTAGGATTTAAAACTCTGGATGTACACCAACTATTAAACAAAGGACTATCTAACGGTCAAAGACAAGTTGTTAAAGAGACTTCTCAAAAATAAGGGTAACGAAGAATAAACCTTATAGTTTCTTTTAAATGTTTGTCGATTTTCGGAGGCTGAAGACACATACAGTTATTAAATTTCTCTATAAAAATTTTATACTGTTATAAATTCACGTTACAGTGAGAGGACCCTTTTTAATATAAATAAATTATTTCTAAATTGATGTCTTAAACAGTCCCGATAAATTATTGTATACTCACGTAAACTTTCGTATTATACGTAAAACCTTTGACAATCATAACAAAAATATACTTTATTTATTAGACTTTTAATTACTACACTCACCCGTAGGGTCTGAATACTGTGGAGTGGACCTCACAAAGTCTGTCAAAATGACCATAGTACAAGTCTGACACTGGGGTCTGTACGATTTAGTTACCACGACTTAATTCATTACCTAGTTGTTGATGTACACGTAATTGTGAACGTATAAACGTTTCGGATGACACTATTGTACACAGTTAAAGGTAGACTAGAAATATTAATTTCTTCACCCTACTAATTAAAGTTATTCTTCGAACAAACATCTCTTTAGGGTCGAAACTTCAGATGTAAACCAACTGTCTTTAATTTATGTCAAAACTTTATATTTAGTTTCTTATAGTCACAGTACCTGCCTCCTCGGACCACCCGACGTCAGGTACCCCAGTGATTCTCGGTCTGTACTTACTCGCTGAAGTGAAAGTGCGAAACCTCTTCCTTTACCGTTGGGTAAGGTCACAAGAACGGACCTCTTAGGGTCCCCGCCCCCTCGGACCGCCCGACGGCAGATACCCCAGTGTGTCTCAGTCTGTGTTGACTTCGCTGAGTCGTATACAATTACTCACCTTTAAGGAAGTAGAAAAGTGACTATCATTTTTCTCGGATATTTTGAAATAAATATTAAGAACGAGTGAAAATAATACATGGTAAAAGAGTTAAGGTCATTATAATAATTAGACATACCATATTGAATTTATAAATAACATTGTAAGAAATCCATTGTATCACGTTATAAATGAGAATAATACATTGAAGTTTAACTTCGGGTCACCTTTCCCTACTTTTAGGACTAAATCTTTGACATCTTTGAACTTGGATATGTGTTAACATTGTTCTTTTATATTTTATTCTTTAGTTGGGGTAAGAATTCCTAGATAATTATAATTTACGTTAGTATAACTAAAGATACAAAACAATGGGTAAGTCACATTATATACAGGGGAACAATTATAAATAAAGGGTCAAATTTGTTTCGTTCATATGTACACCTTAGGATTTTATCGTTCTTGTATTATGGTAAACACCCACGGTCACCGTTGAAGGGAGCAGTCTTCACTATGGACCGACGAGTCTGTCGTCATAAGTCTTGGAGATGACTTCCATACCCTGTCCGTTGTGCGTGACTTTTGATAAAGAAAGTGTTTCGGAAACAGAAGAGTGGTCTAGGAAAACCGAGTCGGTATCTAATAGAAAGATGTCATAGTTTGTGTAATATAACTTTCCAACAGTGATACGACACTTTCTAAGTCCCTAAGAACCGGAGGTCTCCTCTTCTTAAACTAGACCCTAGTCATTGTCTGAACTAGTAAGTCTTGAAAACACATTATTTTCAAAATAATTTCATATCTTCTCTATCTCTTCCGAAGACTGTATCTGTGGTCTGTCCCCGTCTTTCTCACGGGAGAGCGATCAAAAATCGTTCATCTTTTCTTTACAGAGACTGACCACACTTCACCATGGAGTAACACCAAAACTAAACGTAAAGAGATTATTACTCACTACAACTCGTAGAAAAGTACACAAACAATCGGTAGGCATACAGAAGAAACCTCTTTACAGATAAATCAAGAAACCGGGTAAAAAACTAACCCAGCAAATAAAAAGACCTTAACTCGACGTATTCAACGAACATATAAAAACTCTAATCAACAAACAGTCAACGAAGTAAACGATAATAAAAGAGGGGTTTTAGACGTTCGTTATTTACGACCTGTCCCACACCTCTTTTCCCTTGGGAGGATGTGACAACCACCCTTACGTTTGATCATGTCGATGATACCTCTTGTCACCTCTAAGGAATTTTTTAACGTTTATCTTGATGGAATACTGGGTCGTTAGGGTGACGACCCGTATGTGTGGCTCCTTTGGTCTTAACTTTCTCTGTGTACATGGGGTTACAAGTAGCGTCGTGACAAATATTATCGGTCCTGTACCTTTGTTGGATCTACAGGTAGTCGTCTACTTACCTATTCTTTCGACACCATGTATATGTGTTACCTCATAATGAGTCGGCAATTTTTCTTAAGTAAACTTAGTCAAGACTACTCTACCTACTTTGACCTCGGCTAATATGTCTCACTTCATTCGGTCTTTCTTTTTGTGGTTATGTCATATGATTGTGTATATATACCTTAAATCTTTCTACCGTTACTGCTGGGACATACGTTCTGTCGTTTTTTCTGTGTCTACACATATTGCCTGAAAACCTGAGTCTCCCTCTCCCTCTCCCACACTACTAAACCCTCTTATCGTAAGATTGTACATATGATAGTACATTCTTAGCTTAGCGGTCAGATACAGACTGTGTCCTATGTCGTACGAACCCCGACCACGTACCCCTACTGGGTCTCTCTACAATACCCCTCCCTCCACCCTCCCCCCAAGTACAAACCCTTGCGTACATTCTTAATTTCTAAAAATTTAAAAAAAATTTTTTACGATGTTGATGTTTTTTTTTCTTTTCTTTTCTTTACAGAGTTTTGAGTCTGTCACCGTGGTCCGGGGAGTGGGTGGTGTACGTAAAACTCTATTGTAACCGTGTTCCACTCAGTAGGACCTCGTATTTTGTTTACTGTACTTAGAACTTCTTTCCGTCTAAAAGTTCGTTTATGTCTCAGAGTGATTATATCGAATTCTCTTGTAAAGGTACTCATTTTGTATAACCAAACAACTCGGTAATAGTCAAGACTCACAATCCATTTTGACTGAACTTCTTTCTGCTTCAGTTTCCATTTATGTATCAAGTAATTTTATCGAATTCTTTCCTCATGTAGTTCCGACACATAACAATGGGACGAGTATATTGAATATACGTCTCAAGTCAAGTCAAGTCAAGTCAGTGAGTCAGTACAGACTGAGAAACGCTGGGGTGTTTAACGTCGTGCGGTCCGGAGGGACAGGTAGTGGTTGGACCTCAAGTGAGTCTGAGTGCAGGTAGCTCAGTCACTACGGTAGGTCTCATGTAGTACGTTTTACGTCCCGACCTACCTCGTGTTCTACCTTAGTTCTAACGGTCATCTTTATAGTTATTGGAGTCTATGTGTCTACTGTGGTGGGAATACCGTCTTTCACTACTTCTTTATTTCTTGGAGAAGTACTTACATTTTCTCCTCTCATCTTTTTCAACCGAATTTTGAGTTCTAAATTTTTTGATTCTAGTACCGTAGGCCAGGGTAGTGAAGTACCGTTGATCTACCCCTTTGTTACCTTTGTGATTCTATGAAATAAAACCCCCGGTGGTTTTAGTGACGTCTACCACTGACGTCTGTACTTTAATTTTCTGTGAACGAGGAACCTTCTTTTCGAGACTGATTGGATTTGTCTTATAATTTTTCGTCTCCGTAATGAAATGGTTAGTTTCCAGGTAGATCAGTTTCGATACCGAAAAGGTCATCAGTACATACCTACACTCTCAACCTGATATTTCTTTGACTCGCGACTTCTTAACTACGAAAACTTGACACCACAACCTTTTCTGAGAACTCTCAGGAAACCTGACGTTCCCGTAGTTGGTCATGTAGGATTTCCTTTAGTCAGGACTTATAAGTAATCTTCCTGACTACAACTTCGACTTTGAGGTTATGAAACCGGTGGACTATGTTTCTTAGCTGAGTGACCTTTTCTGTGACTACGACCCTTTCTAACTTCCGTCCTCCTCTTCCCCTGTTGTCTCCTTATCTACCAACCTACCGTAGTGACTGCGCTACCTGTACTCAAACTCATCCGAGACTCTCAACCACTACCTGTCCCGACGGACCACACAACGTCAGGTACTCTAGTGTCTCTCAACCTGTACTGACTCGCTGACTTAACTTGACTTGACTTCTTTTGTGAAGATATTCTTTTTGTGTTACCAATCGAGTTCCAAACTCTTTTCTATTCAAGTCCACCTTGGTCCACAGGTGTACCGTTGTGTCTTAAAATTTTCTTTGGAGGAAAATTAAAACGTATCTCTTCCTTTTTTCTTCAGACCGTGATAAACAAAGAAGGGCGGTGAATTCTCTCTCTAAATTTTTTTTCTTTTTCCCTGTGAACGTCGGATAAAGGAGCGAAACCTCTAGGAATCGGAAGGACGGACGATACGAGAGTTATATCGGAAGTCTTAAAATTAAGACCGATCTACTGAAAACACTTATTAACCTTTAAACCCTTTGACGAGAGAACAGGACAATGGGGAATTAAAGGGTTTCCTTGTTAAACGACACGGGATATCCTCACTTAGCGTATACATGGTGAAATCAGTTATGTCGATTCGAAGGGACCCTTTAAGAAAGAACACCTGTCTCGAGATTCTTTCTTCTACTTTCGTTTTAACGATAAATCATGGGTTTTGGGAATAAACAACTAAGTGTGTAAGTTATTCATTAAATAAGATCCTATATTTCAAATACACATAAAATCTGAAATTTAGTTACTCAGGTTTGTTATCAAAAAAAGAAGTACTTTGGATATCAGACTCAGGTGTGAAACATCGTGGAGACGAGCAACAAAACCTAAGTTAAAATTATGGTCACCAATGTATCACCGGTTTTAAATCGAAGGATAATACGAAACACGATATAATAATGATAAAAATTTACATTTTTTTTAAATTTGTATAGTGTCAGATCTAACTCAAACGGGGACTCACACTAAGAAGTTTACGATCTTAGTAGTCAAAACTATCTTTAGTAAAAAGTGTGGATTTTCAAATTCTTGTTCACAACACTATTAATAACCTCTTTTAAGTTCCGAAAGAGGATTTCCAGTCCTTTTTCTGTTTCCACAGAAGAGACTGGTGGGGAAAGGTTTTGACATGACTTTCAGGAACGATTACTTCACTCTGTTCTTTTCCTTTATTCTTTTCTGACCCTTCTTTCTTTCATTCAAAGAAACGACTACTAGACTAGTAGATCTATCTTTTAGACTTTCTTATGTGTGTGTGTGTGTGTGTGTGTGTGTGTTTAGGACTTTGATTTGTCACTAGTATCGTTACAAAGTCTTATGGTTCAGTCACTTGTATAACTTAGTGAAAGTACATAGGATCTTTATTTGTTCATATTAAATTTTAATTTTAACGTTGACTTGTTGGACCCTTCGAGGTAGCAAATGTAATCGTAGGTTTTTTTTTTTTTTCTTTATCTGTATTTAGATTGTTTTATAAATCTTATAAATACACTCTTTTGATACGTAAAACTACTGTGTTAGTTTTTTCTTGATTTATTTATCTATATAATACAAATATCTATCCTTCTGTAATAATATCCTATAGTTAAGTAAAGTTTAAGCAGATATACAAGTTATGTTGACGTTAGTTTTAGGGGTTTTCAATAAACTAACGAGAGTTGTGTGAATAAGACTTCAAATATAACTCTCAATTNTTTTTTTTTTTTCCTTTATCTGTATTTAGATTGTTTTATAAATCTTATAAATACACTCTTTTGATGCGTAAAACTACTGTGTTAGTTTTTTCTTGATTTATTTATCTATATAATACAAATATCTATCCTTCTGTAATAATATCCTATAGTTAAGTAAAGTTTAAGCAGATATACAAGTTATGTTGACGTTAGTTTTAGGGGTTTTCAATAAACTAACGAGACTTGTGTGAATAAGACTTCAAATATAACTCTCAATTTTCTAGGTCTCATCGTCGTTTGCAACTTCTTGTTGTTTCAACCACATGTCTGTGACGGGGTGAAGTTCTGAAAGACATTTCGGTACTATTAGTTATCTCATACCGTGAACACTTTCCTTTCTGTTTGTCTAGTTACCTTATCTCATCTCTCGGGTCTTTATCTTGGTGTATACATGTCAATTGACTAGAAACTGTTTCCTCGTTTTCTTTATGTTACTTTGTTTCTATCACAAAAGTTGTTTACCACGACCTTGTTCACCTATAGGTATACGTTTTTTTTTTTTTTTAGATTCGTATCTAGTGTGGGAACAGTGTTTTTAATTGAGTTTTTAACAAACTTCTGAGTTTGATATTTTAAGTTTTTGTATCTTCCGGATAATTTGTATCCTCTTTTAGATTCATTTAAACATATACCGTTACTGAAAAATAATACTGTGATGTCTATACTAGGTACTTTCTTTATTACCTAATGGTTCTGAAAGTAATATTAATTTTAGAGTTACTGTGAAGTAATTTTTTTTTTTGTACGTAAACTTCTCTTCGTGTACTTTTCTACAAAGTATAGTACACAGTAACCCCTTTACGTTTGATTTTGTTACTTTATAACGATATATGGATAATCTTACCGGTGTTAAACTTGTGACTGTCGTGGTTTATGACCACTCCTAAACTTCGTTTCCCTTGAGAGTAAGTGTCGACACCCTTACGTTTTACCATGTTGATGAGTCCTTTTATTACACAGCCAAAGAATGTTTTGATTTACATGGAAATTTGTTAAGTCGTTAGTACGAGGAACCATAAGGTGTTTCATCACCGTATTTTTGGATGAGTACCTACAAATCTCAAAGATATAAGTAGTGACGGTTTTGAACTCCGTTGGTTTTACAGGAAGTCATCCACTTTTAAAACTATTTGACGTCATATAGATCTGTTACCTTATAATAAGTCGTTGTTTTTACTAGATTAATGATTCTCTTTCTTCGATTAGACTCTTCTGATGTATGGTATATTGAGGATTATATACTGTAAGACCTTTTCCGTTTTGATACCTCTGTCATTTTTCTAGTCAACACGGTCCACGACCCACCTTCTCCCTATTTATCCGTTTCGTGTCTCCTAAAACCCCCGTCCCTTTTATAAGATATACCGTGGTATTCCTACTATCTTCATATTGTGGTTCTCGTTTGACAGTACATTTAATACCTGTAACATACCCACTCATACTACACAGCTACATGTAAGTTGTAAACATTGTTTACATGGTAGAACACCTCTACGATTATTACCCCCTCCGACACTTACAGACCCCCGTCCCCATTCGTCCTCTATGGACATGGAAGAGATAAAATAACACTCAGAATTTGATAAGAAAGTTTCAGAATTAAAAATTTTCAAGAATAAAAACAAGGACAATAAAATTATTGAGAACTTTTTGGTATTGTGAAATTTTAATGTTGAAATTTTAAAGTACGATAAAATTTTACTACTGTAGTTTATTCGTAAAAAGTCATCTCTAAATTACAAATTTTCAGTTTAATATGTAATCTATTAGTTTTCCTCCGGGGTTTACTCACAATTGACAATTGATCTAGTTGTCTTTTTTCAATCGATAATTTTAATCGAGTGTGTATAATCAAATTAAAGTGAATAGTGAATTGACATGACGAAGGAAGTGTAAATTTATAAATTTATATTTATATTTGTGTTTTACAAATATTCAAGGAGACTTCTGTAATCGTTAATATCTTATATAGAATTAATGACTCAAAAAGATGAACCTTCATTTATATATGTAAGTAAATATTTAGTAAGTTTCTAAAGGTGGACTATGACTATATTTTCTTAATAAGACTTGGTCTACGGGTCAAATAAACCTAAAGTGATCATAAAGGTGATTATAGGAAAAATATGGGGTCCTAGATTAGATCCTATAGTGTAACGTCAATCCTAGTTTCAAAATCAGAAGAGACCAGACACAACCCAAGAGTCTGAAAGAAATAAAAATTACTTGAACTGTAAACTCCTTACGACCAGACCATAGAACATGTCATAGGAATTGAAACCCAAACAGACTTTTAATCTAGTCCAATTCCAGAAACTCTCTCTTGGTGGTTCTATTTGGTCGACAGAAAGATATAGTTAATACCTCGTGTGTGAAATTTTACGAATTCATTAATTTTATCTCACTTTTACTTACCGAACCGGAACAACTTTTACAAAGGACAGACCGAATTATTTTATAGAATTATAACATCTGTTATTATGTCTTTCAGTCAAAATTAGGAGCATACGTCAGGACTATACAATTTTTTTTAACAGATTATCAAGAAAAATCCTTGATAAAGAAAAATATAATGTTTTTCTGGTCTCAATTTAATATAATTATACTTTAACACTTCTTACTACTATATGATGGTTTTACCAAATTTCTCGTGTAACAACATTTATATCAGTTATAAAGAAATCATTATAAATAAAGATAATTAAATGGATCATTTCTTCGGAACGTCTTTATTGATTTGCGATTCATTAATCAAATTCACATGATAAGTTTCATAAGTTTAATGGAGAATACGCTATGAAAGAAGGAGAAGTTATAGCAGTGGTAATGTAGAGACATTAAGAGGATTCGCTACCTCGGTTTCGTTTTGTTGTGGGTCAACACCTACACTGACCACTATCTTCGTTCCAGGTTACGACATTTCTCGTTATAACGTATCCTTGGACGTTACAATTCAGGTACTTAGTTCTGTTTAACTTTCACCAGTTTGTCCTCTACCGTTCTCACTTGCAGTTGTAAGTCGCTTGATTTTACTTGCCCTTGCCCACTTAAATTTAGTCTACTGATAATATAGATGATGACGCCCGTCCTTAGGAAAGTTTCTTTACCTCATCGGTAGTACCAGTTGTTTTCGTAGACTTTACGTTATGAACCTACGTCAGAGTTTTTGCTGTCTTACTAGAGACAAGAACAGGTTCCTTTTGGTAAGTTATAGTGTCATTAGGTTCAGATACGGGACTGATCATTACGACCTCTTCGACTTCAACTTGCCGAGATACTTCTGGATGTTCTAGAAAATCTTGATTGTAGGGGTTTTCTACAGGAAAAGTAATATCCCCTGACCTTAGGTTTTCATCCTTCATTTCTTTGTGAACCTCATTGTCCGTTTAAACCGGAACCTCATGTCTTACTTAGTCCCGTCTCCGATTATCTCAAAACGGTTTTCTTACGCGACCAGTATCGTTTGGGGGAGAAGGTTGTTGTGTTCTCTTCTGTACCTGTAGTGGTCTACCAGTTGTAGCTTTAGTGTAACTAATATAAGAAACGTCGGTCTCTACCTCTTCGAGATATGTCAGTCGTTTTTTTCTGTCCCTCTCCTGACACCGACTCTAGTACTTGAAGAATAACGGTTAAGTCTCAATTTAACTTCTTTCATCCCTTTTGGTAATTTGGTAAGTCCGTACTGGATTTAGTTTAGGGAATACTAATATGTCACCTTCACTCTTTATCTAAGTTCCCTGATCTAGACTATCTGTCTCACGGACTACTTGATACCTACCTCCAAGTATTGTAACATGTCCTCTATCCCTAATTCTGGTAGGGGGCTTTTTCTTTACGTTTTTCCGTTTTACTGACGGACTCCTCCCGAATGTTTATCGACACTTTTCTTCTCTTCACTTTTCGTTTCCTCTTTTACTGTCTATATGGGTAAACTTACATCTCAAGGTTTGTTATCGTTCCTCTCTATTCTTTCGGAAGGAGTCGTTAGACACGTTTCTTTATCTCCTTTTCTTGTCTTACCCTTTCTGATCTCTAGAGAAGTTCTTTTAATCTATATGGTTCCCTTATAAAGTCCGTTTCTACCCGAGTTATCTCCTGTCTTTACGATACCTGGACCGTCTTCGTCCTTCTATAATTCTCCACCGTTCTTATGTGTCTTCTTTATATGTTTTTTCTAGAAGTGCTGGGTCAATTAGTACTCCTAAACTAGTGAGTGGACCTCGGTCTGTAGGACCTAACAATTCAGTTCACCCGGAATCCTTCGTAGTAATACTTGTTTCGATCACCTCCACTACCTTAAGGTCAACTCGATAAAGTTTAGGATGTTCTACTACGACACTTTCACGACGAGAGTTATACGGTCGTTTAAACCTTTTGAGTCGTCACCGGTGTCCTGACCTTTTCCAGTCAAAAGTCAGGTTAGGGTTTCTTTCTGTAATGGTTTCTTATGAGTTTGATGGCGTGTTAACGTGAGTAGATTGTGTGATCATTTCATTACGAGTTTTAAGAGGTTCGGTCGGAAGTAGTTATATGTTTGGCACTTGAAGGTCTACAGGTTCGACCAAAATCTTTTCCGTCTCTTTGGTCTCTAGAGTAACGGTCGTAGGCGACCTAGTAACTTTTTCGTTCTCTCAAGGTCTTTTTGTAGATAAAGACGAGATAGCTGATACGGTTTTGGAAACTGACACACCTAGTTTTATGACACCTTTAGAAATTTCTCTGGCCTTATCGTCTGGTGGACTGGACGGAAGACTCTTTGGACATACGTCCAGTCCTTCGTTGTTAAATCTTGACCTGTACCTTGTTCTCTGACCTAACAGTGGGACGAATAAATTGAAGATACGTCTCATGTAGTACTCTTTGTGACCCGACCTACTTCGTGTTCGACCTTAGTTCTAACGGTCCTCTTTAGTTATTGGAGTCTATACTTCTACTGTGGTGGGAATACCGTTTTTCACTTCTTCTTGATTTCTCGGAGAACTACTTTCAATTTCTCCTCTCACCGTTTTCTACTGAATTTCGAGTTGTAAGTCTTTTGACTCTAGTACCGTAGGTCAGGGTAGTGAAGTACCGTTTATCTACCCCTTTGTCACCTTTCTCACCGACGGAAATATAATAACCACGAGGTTTTAGTGAGGTCTACCACTGACGTCGGTACTTTAATTTTCTACTAATGAGGAACCTTCCTTTCAGTACTGGTTGGATCTGTCGTATAATTTTTCATCTCTGTAATGAAACGGTTATTTCCAGGTAGATCAGTTCCGATAAAAAAAAAGGTCATCAGTAGATACCTACAATCTTAATCTGATTTTCAAAGATTACAAGAGAATTTTTTTTTTTTTCTTTCTTTCTTTTTCTTTTGACTCACGGGTTCTTAACTACGAAAACTTGACACCACAACCTCTTCTAAGAACTTTCATGGAACTTGACGTTCCTCTAGGTTGGTTAGGTAGGATTTCCTCTGGTCAGGACCCACAAGTAACCTTCCTGACTACGACTTCGACTTTGAAGTTAAGAAACCGGTGGACTACACTTCTCGACTGAGCAAACTTTTCTGGGACTACGACCCTTTCTAACTCCCGTACTCTTCCCCTGCTGTCTCCTACTCTACCAACCTACCGTAGTGGCTGAGTTACCTGTACTCAAATCTATCCGAGGTCCTCAACCACTACCTGTCCCTCCGGACCGTAGGACGTCAAGTACCTCAGCGTTTCTCAACCTGTGTTGACTCGTTAACTTGACTTGACTTAAGAGGATTATAATGGAAGTATTTCATTTTCTCAATAGTTTACTAATGATGTCTAAGTCCAACTGTTACGGAACTAATTAACGAAGACAAACCTAAAAAGGATCTATATATATTCGGATACATCATTAATGATGTTCAAATCATAAAAACGTCCTTTGCTTACTTTCTGGTACTAGAAAGAACCAGAGAGACTTCGTCTATCAAAATAGTAACGTCTACCTACAGTCGAATTGACACAGTTCAAGGAACCTTCTACTTGAATCTGTCCAACACTAGGACTCCGTCTCTTACTCATTGGGAACAGGTGGAAGTCCTCTTGACCTCAGATCATCGAGGACAAAAATTTAATACAAAACAAATACATTTCATAAGACGTGTGAGAAGTCCAGAAGTGACACAACGAACATTATATGTAAATTGACCATTGGTTAATATGAACTTTCACATATAAGTAATAATTAGTATAAACTCTGTAATAAGGTGGGATTCTTTAACTACGAAAAACACAAATTATTCATGTTACTCAATTGAATCTAGTTCATGAGTGTCACAGAAACTTTAATGATGTATTTTCATTTGGAAGAATATAATTGTAATTTTACATCATATTAGGTATAAATTCGTTTCTTTTTTGATTCTTGGGACCTCCAATTCATTTCAGTATTAGTATAAAAGACCTAGATTTTTGAAACAGAAGGAAATAATAATTAGGAGTCATTAAATTTTATATATCAATATGTATCTTTCTTCTGGTAGTATCGTGAATGACTTTTTGAATGACGACAGAATAAAACATAGTGATAAGTAATAAAACGTCTCCACATTTTTATGAAGATGTAAAACTTTATACTATAGAAATAGGAGAATAAATATTCGAAGAAATTCTTAGTGTACCGAGTAGTAAAAGAAATAACGTATAACTAAATAAATTTATAGTATAAAGGACGTTTAGTGACACTATTCTACACTCCGTTTACTGGAAACTGTCGGTGAAAACATTTATAAAGGGTTTTGTGTCCGAGTATCTCTCTGTCAGACAGTCTTGGACTTGTTAGAGGACGGACGAAAACACTAGTGTCCTTTTATTTGGTAAACCTTAAGACTAGAAGGAAAAGAAATACTTTGTACGTTAAGTCTACGTTTATATGTGTATTTATCTTACGTGTCACAAGAACCTTTAATTTATTCCGAAATTTTTTCGTACTACACAATAACATTTTTCTTATTCTTAACAGTGTACTGTTCACTTCAGGATAGTTACTGTTTACAGTAAAGAAAAAGAAAGAAAAAAAAAAAAAAATTATTAAAACGAGTAAATAAAGGAAAACCGACACGACCCCAGACGTAGCGAAACACACCCGAAAGAGATCAACGGTGGTCGCCCCCGATGAGAACGAACGCCACGTGTCCCGAAGAATAACGTCTCCGAAATGAATGACATCTCGGACCCGAGACCCGTGTACCCGAAGTCATCGACACCGTGTGTCCGAATCAACAAGGTACCGTATACCCTAGAAGGACCTGGTACCTAGTTTGAGGACGTAACCCTTTACCTAAGAATAGATGTCTTGGTGGTCCCTTCAGGTTTTTGGTGAAGAACTAGGGTCGCACATGGTATAAAAGGGTCTTCAGATTAGGTCCAAAGAGCATTGTTACACGTCCAGAGATGTGAAATACGTTTAATACTGACAGAAAAATTGAATATATTCCACTTTTTGTAATTTGTCAACATTGTGGGTCTAAAACTTTTACCGACAGACGACCATCCGGAGTCAAAAGGAGGTGACTCAAAGAATAAGAGATTAAAAGAGTTATAAGAGAACACACATCAGTGTACCATAGACCGAAGGTTCTTGTCGTTCCCCCTTACCACATTACATTTTAGTGGAAAGTTCGGAAACGCAGTATAAAAAAGGACAGGGTGACCAGTTTCGTTCAGAATACCGGTTCGTCAAGTTCCGTATTGCTTTATTCGAAATAGAGAACTACTCTTCTTTACTACAATGTAAAGTGACCCTAAGAGTACTTCTTAACCTACTAACACCAGTCAAACGTTAAATAGTACATCGAGTCGGAATTAGGTTATGCAGAATTACGTTTGAGATGAGAGTCACGCAAAGTAACTTCACATCCCGCACTGGTAACATAAACGACGTTTGAAATTTCACCCGAGACCTAGTTTATCCTCGACACGGACTCTTTAAAGAATTGGAAAGAAGGATCTTCTAAAGTATATGATGATATGTCTCTTCCAAATCAAAGATCATAGACTCAAAGGTTAAATTTATACCTTTTCCTATTTTACGGTTAATCATTTGATAAAGAAATACATATCATATTTTAGATTGGATTAAATAAAGAAGGTGACCCAAGATTCAAGAAAGTTTTATCGTCCCTGTATAAAACTCCGAATTTGAAACTATTTCTGTTCTTAGAACGAATCGTGTTTATCTGATTTTATAGGGTGGGTATAAAAGGTTTTAATCTTCCTAAAGTCTCAAAGGTATTGACACCTACGGTTTCCGATTGGTACTTTCGGTGTCCTTAAAATCGTCATTACTGTCGTACGAACTAGGTCTCAGAGTTTCATCGAGTTTTAAAGTAAAACATTTTGTAAAACTTTTAAACAAAAAGTATCCTTCGTTTATCATTTATAGAAGGAGGATTTGTTTAGTCACTATAAGTGTCATATGTACACGAAACTCTCTACTTCGAGAGAAGAATTTCGACCTTGCGAAAGGTTTTATTGCACTGAAGAAAAGAAAATCAGCAAGAAAATTTTTACACAATACGATCTGAACTCAGAGGTCTCTTACGCAGTTGACCATATTTCATAAAATCCGTTGGACCGACGTGGACCACACCGTAATTTTTATGACCTTGAGGATTCGTCACAAAACAAGGATGTTTGTCTGGGAATTCTATCGACACCTATCCCGTCTGTTCCTATTTCGTCATAGTTCAACACCTACATACTAATCTCTCCAATACACGATTCAAGTTAGAAAAAAAAACCAAACAAACAAAAAACATTCCGAGATCCTCAGGTATTTGTGTAACTACAGTTTTATCTAACAATTCGTCAGTACAACGAAAATTACCTCTGAATTCAATCCCATCCTAGGGAACGGTAGTCTTTGTTGGTTTGGCTAACTAGTTTAGGTTGACTACTTTTGTTCACCTTTCCTGGGACTAATATTTAGTCACTCTACTTACAACTCATAAACCCTTCTCCCTACTCCCTGTTTTAATTTTAACCCCCGAAACCTCAGTCTCTCTCACATATATTTAGAATCAACCCGGTGAACAGTAGATATCCTTTTCATGTTAGTGATGGTAGGAGTTGTCAGAGTGATACACACCTGAATGGATCGAGAGGCAGGTGTTCTTTCTTTTTACCTCACTTGGAACAGGAAAAGGGATGGATTGTACGACGGACAAAGTGACATGAAAATTATTTTTAACAAAAGGTCCGAATATAAACATTTAAAAATTTTCCCTTTTTTAAATTTTTCGTTTAATATACTTCCTTCTTATAATACTGTGTTGAGTAATTCTCAAATACTCTACAGTTCCTTTCGTTTGACTGAATACATCTTAAGTATAAAGGTACATTTCTTGACGTATAAAATAAAAATAAGAAAAAATAACTCTATTTTAACTGTGTATTGAGATGTAAACAAAACTCATATGTTGTAGTACTAAGCTACTAACACACACGACGTTCTACTAGTGGTGTTTCAATGGTGCGTAGTGGTGTCTCGATGTTAACAAGGAACACTGTTCTTGAAAATGTTAGATGGGAGAATCGTTGAACATTTATATATTATACTTCATAACTGACATCAGTGACACTACATGTAATATAAAGGTCCTGGATACATAAAATCTCGATCTTCCTTGGTTTATGAAATTTGTTAGTTTTAATTATTTTAAGACAGTAAATGAGGTTTAAATTCATTCCACAGTGTAAGTGTTTCCTTTTCGGAAAAGTATACAAACGAGTGAAGAGTACAGAGATGAGTGTGACGTGGGTTAGAACTGACTTTATAATTGACCCAACCATGTAAACAATAAAGTCTCCCTCAAACCTTACGTCTCCCTCCACCCCAATCTAGTCACTCTCCTTCCTCGACATCTCTTCTTTATCTGAAACTCCAACTCCTGTCTCTCGTTTCGGTTATCTCTACCTGTATTTATAATTTGTATTATATTCTGCGTACCCATGTACAATATTTCGTACTAGTTGTCACATTCTTTTGGACTCCTTGACCTGTAAAGATGACAGCAAGAGTATGCTACGGTAGAAGGGCTACCCAAGGAGGGGAGAAAAGAACGATTTAGTTTTACCGTTGTTTACCAAAAGTTCGGTACTCTCGTAAAATTCTCTGATAAAAACTCGTGTATAAGGGGTTCATCGACTTCAAGTCGACTGAGGAAAACGACTATGTGACATTTAAGGAACGGGAGAAAAAAGGTTCAATATTGTGGGACGTTCGGAACAAGAGTACGGGGTCAGAAGATTTATACAGAATACAGATTAATGATTAATGTGAGACCGACTAGAAGGAGATTTTATAGACCGAATGATATGATACTCTAAGAGACCACCGAGTCTCCCATTTCTTAGACGAACGTTACGCCCTCTGGACCCAAGATACGATACCATACAAATAATATATTAAGATAATAATTATAGAGAGTGTATTATTATTGTGAAAGTCGTAAAAAAGGTTACAATCTAGAAACTTAACGAACGGAAAAGGGGGGTCTATTGAGCATTAACGGTAGTAATAGTTAAAGACGGAGGTTAAAGGTAATACGTTGATGAGGTGTAATATTTCACAAGGTACAGTCCGTTAGGTGAAGATAGTGACGACTAATTTTTAATACCTCTTAGGGACTACCCAAGGTGTCTTAGAGTTATTTATAAAAAGTTGGGTCTCCCTACCATACCCCTCCCTCCACCCTCTCCCAAGTCCTACCCCTTGTGTACATGCGGACACCACCTAAGTATAACTACACACCGTCTTGGTTATGTTATAACATTTCATTGATTAGAGGTTAACTTTATTTATTTAAATTTAAAATTTTTTTATCTTTTACTTAATAAGTGATTTCGTGTTTACATATTTGACGGAGTTGACGTTCATCGATACGATTATAAAGTGACACGACATACATGTATTTTTCATACAAATTGGACTGTTTTATGGATGTCAACGGATACTTAGTAACTTATATAGGGTTAAGGACAAAGTCCTCTTATCTAACTGACAGGATGTAAATTGTACTTCTTTACTGAGGACCCTATTGATCTTACAGTTTTTCGGAGGTAATATCTTCTTTCGGAATGAAATACTAAATAAAGACGTAACGTGATAGTTTTTAGGAAACATTTTCGGTGTCGGACCACAAAGTGGTAGATTATAAAAGTACAAGAGTACACATCCACTATATAGAAAAACAACCTTTAGTTTCTTCTAGGAGTAGGTCGTGTACAAGTAAGAGAGAACCTCCAAATGAGTACCTTTTACGTGTAACATTTAGGAATTCCTAAGTTTCCGAAAAGTCTCTTGTTTCCACTGAAGAGTCTCGTTCTGGACCCCAGGACGAGTAGGGAAGGGGTGGGCGTCCAGAGGGACGAACGGAGTTGATTCCCTTGTTTGTCTTTGAAAACAGGAATCAAATTTCTATTACCTCCGTAATTTTTTTTTTTTGAGATTGAATTTTCGACACGAGGGGACAAGTGTAGAAACAAGTGCAATGGTTATTTAGTTCGGTATTAGGTGATTTTCGAAGATTCGATAATTCACGAAATCCAAATGAAAAGTCGCTTGAGAACAAAATAAATCTAAGATTCTTTTCTTCGAAGTATAACCGAAGTATTTACCTAATTGGTAAAAAGAGAAAAGAATGTTTTATAAAGTAAATTTGAATTCATCCTTAAAAGTTTCGTACTTTTTCTATTCGGTCGGTCTTCCGACAAAGATACGTCGTATCCGTAGTTTAGTGGGACGATCGCTAGCTACAGTTATCGTAACAAGTAAAAGTAGATTTTATCTCTTGATTTTGGTAGACTTGTACCGCTTCTTTATCCATGAAGAGGTGTTATTTCATTCACCATCTTTTCTTAGATTTACAGTAGCTCCATATAATCCACACATTGGGTATTATTCACTATCATACCTTTCGATCTCTACCGTTTGACAGTTTTATCTATAGAGTATCTGAAAGCAAAGGACAAATAAACGTTTGTACGAGTAAGTTTTAGGAAATGGTACCCGACGAGTCTCATGGTAAATTTCCGATGAAGTTTTCCGTTAAAAGGGATCGTATCCGGAACCTGGAACCTTTTTTCAAGTCTCTCCTTTTACCTATGAAATTCCATAATACCATAATCAAAGTTAGAAGTACTTTTGTCAACACAAACCTTAGGAGAAATCTGAAGTCAAAATTTTATGCAAATGAGAAAGAATTTGGACTTTACTATTACTCTCTGAAGATTTCTCTCTCTGTTATCTTTCTCTTTTACCCCGATATAAAATTTGACTGTCCATTTCGAACAAATATCTGGAAAACAAAAAATCTTAATTTTTCAAGACGTACCTTGTTAGTTACTGTACAAAACTTTAAAATTTCATTAAATAAAAATTTTAGTCCCTTTAGACACTTCTCTCTGTAAACACACCAATAATTGTCCCAAGTTGAAAGAGACTTCTATTTATATCTCAGTCTCTTCAGATTTTACACCCTCCGTTATTAATTACTATAAAGATTCATTCGTACCTTCCTACTCGAAGTCTTGTGTTAATTCTCTAAATCGGAGTCGTTTTCCTTCTTGAGTATAAAAGTACCATCGGAACCCCTTTCTTTCCTATTCAAGTCTATTTCTGTCGTTCTAAATTTTCAAACCTTTTTTTCACCTCTTTAAGTGGGAAGACGACAATTCTTAAGATACCTAAAAATAAAAATAATAATCTAATATTAAAAAAAATGTTTATAACGAGATCAAAGAGGGAGAGTGGGTGGGGGTAAGGTGGGAAGGTTCAGTAGTGTCTCGCGGGACAGAGACCCGACAAATTTAAGAATCACGTGACGATAGATATTTCATCTATTGATTATTCCTGGTCATATGATACATCACCTCTTCCTTTACTGTTGGGTGAGGTCACAAGAACGGTCCTCTTAGGATCCCTGACCCCTTAGACCACCCGAAGGCAGATACCCCAGCGTGTCTCAGTCTGTGCTGACTTCGTTGAATCGTCGTCGTCGTCGTATGATACATCAGTCTCTTCCGTTACCGTGGGGTGAGGTCATAAGAACGGACCTTTTAGGGTACCTGCCTCCTCGGACCATCCGATGTCAGGTACCCCAGCGATTCTCAGCCTGTCCTGACTTGCTGAAGTGAAAGTGAAAAGTGAAAGTACGTAACCTCTTCCTTTACCGTTGGGTGAGGCCACAAGAACGGACCTCTTAGGGTCCCTGCCCCCTCGGACCACCCGACGGCAGATACCCCACCGTGTCTCAGCCTGTGCTGACTATGCTGAATCGTCGTCGTCGTCGTCGTCGTATGATACATCATGTCCCTGGAGATGAGTTATGGAACGTTACTTAATATACCCCTTTTATAAAAATTTTCACCTATATACATATACATATTGACTCAGTAAAAAGACATGTCAACTTTGATTGTGTCGTAACATTTATTTGATATAAGGTTATCTTTAATTAACCCTTTTTCATTACTTTTTTTTACTTTTTATTGAGATACCTCTCCACTGGTCCAAATTATTCTCATAATCCCTTGGAGCGACAACCTTGACTCAACTTCTAGTACTACAATCGGGATTTTCTTTATACTATCGTCAATGTAGTCTATTAAACTGAGAGGGGTTTGACTTTTCTGGGATCCGGTAAGTTACCAATTCAATTTTTTTTACCTAAACTCTTATTGTAGTTCTCTTTATAATGACATGTTACTTTAGTCTCGACTTTCTATCTCTAAATTCACATTTACATCCTCTCTCTCTTTATTTTTCATTTTTCTAGTGTCTATCCTTTAGGAATACTCCGACTTGGAATCTATCACACCCAAAGTACCTCTCCACCATTATGTTCCAGTCTTATCTTCTTCAGACTTTAATTAGAAAACTTTCCGATTGTCAAGACCCGTCACCGTTCTGTGGTCACATCTTTCGAGTTCATAACACTTCCATTCAAGAGACCTCTTTTTGTCCACTTCTTTTTCCGTCGTAGGACTGGACACCCATCTGACTAGTTCATATCTACTTCAACAGTTTCTCCTACTAAGTTGACGACCTTCTCTCATTCTGGGTTGTCATAATTTACTTTACTTCCTTCTTTAATCATCTCGAATATATTATAATTTACCTGTCACTTCTAACGGTTACACCTTCTCTTCTCTATACGTTTGTTTGTTTTACTTCACTAACTTCTTACTTTTAGGAGAGAACACACAAACGCATGAAGTTCTGTACTAAGGAAAGAATCCCATGGTTCAGACGAGTTCCGACAATTTATACTTTTACTCAGTCTCGATCTGTTGTAGGTGTTTTCTTTTTGGCGACATCCTTCCTGTTTTGTTTCTACTTTACTCTTTGGTTCAATAACTCTTTTCCAACTCTATAAAATATTTCTTGAATTGGGAACCCACTTCCTTAACCTATACGGACCCTATTTTCACCTATGAAGACTTGTTCACCTCAAAATAAAAATAAAATCCATGTCTCCTGAAGTATTGTGAACGACATTCCTAAAAAGTGACACAGCAGGGAACATTGTCAATATAGGTCCACTACCTGTTAACCAGTCTTTCGTACTACCTGAACGAAGGGACCACCTGTCATTTCTTAGGTGGACGTTACGTCCTCTGGGTCTAAACTAAGGATCCAGTCCTTCTAGGGACCTCTTCTCTTACCGATGAGTGAGGTCATAAGGACGAACCTCTTAAGTGGCTGTCTCCTCGGACCGTCCGATGTCAGGTACCTCAGTGTTTCTCAGTCTACGTTGACTTATTGATTGTGAAAGTAAAAAGTGAAACAAAGTACTACTTGGTAAAACTGGAAATTTCTCTCATATACTTGAAAAAAAAAAAAAATGTTTTTCATCTCACCTTTGAAGACCTTTGTATGTAATTATGTACTGAAAACTTTTGGGGTACGTGTTATTAATTCGTTTTTTAGGTAATAAGAGTGTACTGAAGATTTAATATCACGAAAGATTTTGACACGTGTCAAAGAGTCAGTACAGTCTGAGAAACACTGGGATACCCAATATCGGGTGGTTCGAGGAGACAGGCACCCTAAAGGGTCCGTTCTTGTGATCTCACCTGACGGTAAAGGAGGAGGTATCCTAGAAGGGTTAGGTGTCTTACTTTGGTACAGAAGATATAGATGACGAAACCTCCATCTGAGAAATGGTAACTCGGTGGACACTTCGAGAGATATATTATCTGGACTCAGGTTAACAAAAAGAAAATTTCTGATAACCTAAACTGGAAAAAAAGACACTTTCAAAATTCATTTGGTGAAAAGTATACTATACTTGACACTTAAACACTTGTTTAGTATAGAATTTTGAAAGACACTGAATCTGACTTGTTCACCTTCCATATCATCTTAACACAACGGGGTCTAAAAATTATAATTGTAATTATATACATAATACATATCTGTATATTAGATGTCTTTGTAAGTTTACTTAACACAAATCGGACAATCTATTGGGAGAAATCTGATTACGGAAAGGTCGTCAATTATTTTTACATATAGTCATTGGGATTTAATGGTTTATTGACAGTACTAAAGGGGATTGTTTTCTCTCTTTGTGTCTCTGTCTCTGTCTCCGACTCTTTCCCTTTATAGAACAAAAACTTGGAGAGTGTAGAACCCTATATTAGAATCACTAAAAGAAAACTTATTATTTCATTAAAATTCGTTGACTGTTGAAAGACACTTACTTATAAAAATTCAATCTCCATGAATAGAACTCACCCACATAATAAAGCCGGGTTAAGTAAAGTAATGATAACAAATATAAGAAACATACCATCCGAAATATATTTAAAGTCAAGTCAAGTCAAGTCAGAGAGTCAGCACAGGCTGAAAAACGTTGGGGTACTTAGCGTCGTGCGGTCCGGAGGGACAGGTAGTAGTTGAGGGTCTCAAATGAGTTTGAGTGCAGGTAGTTCAGCCACTACGGTAGGTCGGTAGAGTAGGAGACAGCAGGGGAAGAGGACAGGGGTTAGGGAGGATCGTAGTCTCAGAAAAGGTTACTCAGTTGAGAAACGTACTCCACCGGTTTCATGACCTCAAAGTCGAAATCGTAGTCAGGAAGGTTTCTTATGGGTCCTGACTAGAGGAAATCTTACCTGACCAACCTAGAGGAACACCAAGTTCCCTGAGAGTTCTCAGAAAAGGTTGAGATACGATAAAGTCATAAAAAGAACTTACGTTAAAGGTCCAATTTAAACAGACTATTAATCGAGATGTGACAACCACCCTTACATTTTATTACGTCCTGGATATCTTCTCTTTTAACCTCCAAAAAAAAAAAAAAAAAGTTTTTTCTCTAAAGGAACCACCAGGTCACCAATCCTTAGGTAGACAGTTACGTTTCCTGTGTCTGAGTTAGGGACCAGGGTCTTGATTCTAGGACGTGTGACTCTCTGTTAATTCGGGAACACGGTGTTGATGACTTCGGGTCCGTGGAATCTGAGACACGACCCGCTATTCTCTTTGGTAACGTTCCTCTTCTGGTACGCGGTGTTGATCTCTCATCGGGGACGAACGACGTTGATCTTTTAGACAGACGTCGTTTAAAAGTGACTACAATTATTATTGAATTTTACTTATTTGTCCTGTTAATAGACTAGGTCTTTAAGGTGAAGACCCCTATGTAGGTTTCTTAACTATAGTCTTAGAGTTTCTCCATAGAAGTGAGACCACAAGTGAGGACGGTTCTATACTTGGTTCCCAGGTAGTCATCCACTTAAATCCCTCTTGTACACCGTAGTTGTATGTGACCTTATACTAAGTCTGAGTGTTTTTCTTAAGTCGGAACACTCTGTTGTACTATGTGGACCTCAAGTAATACGATACACTTTACTCGGTCAGGTCTTTGTGTCTATGATACCCTAAGATGAGTATACTGTTTACATTTTACCTTGGTACCTTCCTCTCGTATGTGCTCACCGACGGTCCCCGACTCCCCACCCTCTTACGTCAAAGACAAGTTGTCTTCATTTCATAGTCAATACGGTCTCTTTAGTAAAGATGGTTAGACTACGTGATGTCTCACGGATACCAATTATGTAGTAACACGCGCATTTTAAATAACTCCGCCATCTAGAGAACCAATCACAAGAATTGTACGTATGTGTGTAGTTTTGTTTCCCTATGATTTTTTTTAGACCCTCCAAGATTTGTGTGGATAGATAAAACTAATACCATTACCATAGTACCCAAGGTTTGACCCTTTCCTCATGCAGGTCCGACATATAACTGTGGAACGAATAAATTGAATATACGTCTCATGTAGTAGGTTTTACAACCCGACCTACTTCGTGTTCTTCCTTAGTTCTAACAGTCCTCTTTATAGTTATTGGAGTCTATACGTCTACTGTGGTGGGAATACCTTCTTTTGCTTCTTGATTTCTCGGAGAACTACTTTCACTTTCTCCTCTTACTTTTCAACCGAATTTCGAATTGTTTGTTTTTTGTTTCTAGTTCTGTAGGTCGGGGTAGTGAAATACCGTTTTTCTCTCCCTTTGTTACTTTTATCACTCCCTAAAATAAAACCCCCCGAGGTTTTAGTGACGTCTACCACTGACGTCGGTACTTTTCTACGAACGTGTAACCTTCTTTTCGATACTGGTTGGATCTGTCGTAAAATTTTTCGTCTCTGAAATGAAACGGTTGTTTCAAGGCAGATCAGTTTCGATACAAAAAAGATCAACAATACATGTCTATACTCTCAACCTGATGTTTCTTTCGACTCACGGTTTCTTAATTACGAAAACTTAACACCACAACCTCTTCTTAGAACTCTCAGGGAACCTGACGTTCCTCCAGTTTGGTCAGTTAGAGTTTCCTTTAGTCGGGACTTATAAGTAACCTTCCTAACTACTATTTCGATTTTGCGGTTAGGAAACCGGTGGACTACGTTTCTTGACAGAGTGACCTTTTCTGGGACTACGACCCTTTCTAACTTCCGTCCTCCTCTTCCCCTGTTGTCTCCCTTTCTACCAATCTACGTAGCGACTGAGTTACCTGCTCAAACTCATTCGAGGTCCTCAACCACTACCTGTCCTTTCGGATCGCACGACGTCAGGTACCCCAGTGTTTCTCAGCCTGTACTGACTCGTTGACTTGACTCGATTTACCATAGTGCCATAGTACCTATAAACGAATACAAAGTTTCGTAGTTTAACCTGTGTGTTTTTATACTTACATAGTTGTTATGAAGTTTTTTCCATATTTTCATACTTACTTACTTACTTACTCATCTTAAAATAAGTTATTGGCTCTCTGAACCGTCTCCAGAGTGACTCCAATCAAAGGTAGACCTCGATACCTAGGAAGGAAGAAGAAGGATACCGAGTTGATATTTGAAATGGATTGACAAGGAAAATTATAAATCCAGTTGTAAAGTATACTATAAAAATAAAAGTGTTTTACAATAAAACAGGATTGGGGTGTTTCAATAAAAAGATACATGTAAAAGTAATTTAAGGGAATCTGAATCTCAAGATATACGTAGTGTATAGAAATAAAGAAAAATTTTATATTTAAATAAATAAAATTAACCTCCAATTAATGAAATGTTATAACATAACCAAAACGGTATGTAGTTGTACTTAGGCGGTGTCCATACGTGCACAAGGGGTAGGACTTAGGGGGAGGGTAGAGGGAGGGGTATGGTAGGGAAACCCAGCAGAGTCACGTGGTCGGGGTTCGTAGGTCATAGTACGTAACTTGGACCTGACCGCTAAACAAAGTATATACTATAATATGTACAAAGTTACGGTAAGAGGTTTAGTAGGGTGGGAACGGGAGAGGGTGTCTCAGATTTTCTGACAAGATATGTAGACACAGAGAAAACGACAGAGCGTATGTCCCAATAACAATGGTGGAAAGATTTAAGGTGTATATATACAATCATATGACATAACCACAAAAAGAAAGACCGAATGAAGTGAGACATATTATCCGAGGTCAAAGTAGGTGGAGTAATCTTGTGTATAGAAATTTGGTAGACCTTCAAAGGGAACGTCTCTTTCTTTTTATCCTCATTTTAAATATAAAAAAAGATACATCACTGTATAAAAAGATTCATAAATAATCTCAAAAGAAAAAAGGGGGTTTCTAAAACCCAAAATAACACACAGTTCGACGGTAAACATAGGACCAGAAAGAGATTGGGGTAAATAAGACAATACGAGTAGATACACAAATTACGATGTAATTTTCTATGTCAGAAATGAAGAAGTAAAATTTTAAATAATAATGTCGAAACATCGTTCAACACAAGAGATAATGTCACTAACGAGAGACGAGAAAAAAGTTTTTCAGTAAATCATTGAATCCCAGTGTATAAAAAGATATATCAGACATTTTACAAAAATAACACAAGACGTTTTCGTAGGGTACTTTGACCTTAAAACACCTACTCTAACCTGAAACCACGTTCCAGAAGAGTTAAGGGGTACAGTCTTTTAAACAAATCAATAACGGATAATAACTCTTGGAAGGAGACGAAATTTTTATTACACACGTAATCTTGACACATTAAGACTTCATGGATGGTAATGTCGGTTTAAGTCTTCCTACGGTACGATTGTGGTTCCCCTTTTGTACTTATCTTCAGACAGGAAAACAAGTCATAATTATTGTACAAGTCTTACATTACGAACAAGATCTTGTAAGTCAGACATAAACTATTTACCCTATCCTTCATCAACTATAGAACTCTTCCTACATATTGTAAGAAACAAAAGACTTAAGAAGATGTCTAATGACCAAAAGACGAAGAAACTAAAAACTTTACAATAGAGGTAACTTTGAGGTTGTAATTTTTCTATACACATATATAAATTGACATTAGTAACTATAAATTTTTTAACAAATCGTGTTACTAGTAAACTTACCTTTGGTGGGTCAGAGTGTACCTGGGCAGGTAGAATGAACTTCCATATAGTACATTAACAAAAGGACTCCAGTAAAAATAAAGACGTTTTAAGTAAAGAAAACAATATAAATGTACTCTGGTTTTAATAGAGACCCATGCAAACTATTTGATAGTAAGTCGATGGAAACTTAGAATCGTGTCGACAAAGACTCCCTATTTGAGATTCCTGATGTAACGACACGGAAAGACAAGATATACGTAAACTGAATGTGCAATTTCGTTTATGTCTGTTCTATTCTCAGTCCTCTTTGTTCAGGTACCATTTAGTACAGGTCTTCTTTTTTGTATGTTTAGGTTTGGTTTGTCATTCGACCTGCTTTTGTGTAAAAAAATTGAAAAGTCTTATACACACTTCTCTTATCAGTGCACACGTGGTGCCTTTTCCTTAGTCGTTAACGACAAAACCCCTTGTTTCTGTATTCCTACATCCCTACATAAACACCACTTTTTAACCAGAAAAAAGAACAAAAATAACTGGTAGAGGAGTTCCCTTTATTAGTTTAATTAACAAAAGTTTTTTTAGTCATAAAAAAAAAATGAAAGTCATTTGGGTTAAAAATCGGAGATAAAAACAAAGAACCTTAAAGAGTTAAAATTGGATACACATATATGGATTCTTTATATTTTAACATACTTACATATTTCTTTTAATGTAATGTAGAATACTGTCGGATATATGGTTTTATGAATAAAGTAATACACTTCTCTAAAGACTGAGGTATAATTTTTATGTTCGAATTATTTTTCGAAGTAAAAATTAAATTTCTTTTATCTTGTCGTTTTTGAAGAAAGTCCCACGAGATAAAAACAAGACGATACAATTCTGAATTGAGTCAATACTCTATCGACTTTACACTTATCTCGGAACTCCCATTTCCTCTTGTATCGAAAATTGTTGTTTTTTACACCTTAGGGAGGAAAAACGTAAATAAGGGAATATCCGTGTACGTTATTCACTTCTGACCTTTTTTCCGGTTATTCGGATGACGAAAATTTACAAGTAGTCAATATGACTTTTATATCAAAATGTTAAGCTTTTTAGTACGACCTGAACTAGAGTTGACTTTAGACAGAGATACATGTATTGTGAAATAGTTGTCGGATGTACATATTTCTTTTTTTTACTTGAAATTTTTCAACAATACTTTTTATCTGACGACTAAATGTTTTATAAGTCTTGATTCCACCTCTTACTAAATAGAGAAGGGGTTTGAGTTGGTCTTTAGTTTTAGGAACGAATGAGAAAATTCCTCAAGGTGAATTGTTAATTGGATAGACACTTTGATCTTATGAAAGATTGTGGTGTGTGTTTTTATTTGAGTTTTACATAATTTCTAGATTTGTATTCTACTCTTTGATATTTTGAGGATCTCCTCTTGTATCAGTTTTATGAGAGACTGTATTTAGTGTCGTCCTAGGAGATACTGGGTAGAGGGTCTTATAACCTTTATTTTCGTTTTTATTTGGATTAATTTTAATTTTCGAAGACGTGTTGTTTCCTTTGATATTCGTTCCACTTTTCTGTCGGAAGTCTTACCCTCTTTTATTATCGTTTACTTCGTTGACTGTTTGTTGATTAGAGTTTTTATATGTTCGTTGAGGACGTCGAGTTAAGGTCTTTTTATTTGCTGACTCAGTTTTGTACCCGGTTTCTTGATTTGTCTGTAAAGAGGTTTCTTCTGTATACCTACCGATTGTTTATGTACTTTTCTACGAGTTGTAGCGAGTAGTAGTCTCTTTACGTTTAGTTTCGGTGTTACTCCATGGTAAAGTGTGGTCAGTCTTACCGACGTTAGGTTCAGATGTTCGTTATTTACGACCTCTCCCACACCTCTTTTCCCTTGGGAGAATGTGACAACCACCCTTACGTTTGATCATGTCGGTGATACCTCTTGTCACACCTCTAAAGAATTTTTTGACCTTTGTCTTGACGGAATACTGGGTCGTTAGGGTGACGACCCGTATGTGGGGCTCCTTTGGTCTTAACTTTCTCTGTACACATGGGGTTACAAGTAACGTCGTGACAAACGTTATCGGTCCTGTACCTTTGTTGGATCTACAGGTAGGTGTGTACCTACCTATTCTTTCGACACCATGTATATGTGTTACCTCATAATGAGTCGGTAATTTTTATTGTGTAAACTTAGTCAAGATGACTCCACCTACTTTGACCTCGGATAACATGTCTCACTTCATTCGGTCTTTCTTTTTGTGGTTATATCGTATGATTGTGTATATATACCTTAAATCTTTCTACCATTACTATTGACATGTGTTCTGTCGTTTTCTCTGTGTCTACATATCTTGTCTGAAACCCTAAGACACCCTCTCCCTCTACTTCTCCCTCCCTACTAAACCCTCTTACCGTAACTTTGTACATATTATAGTATATACTTTGCTTAGTGGTCAGGTCCAAGTGACGTACTATGTCCTACGAACCCCGACCACGTGACCCTACTGGGTCTCTCTACCATGTTCCTCCCTCCACCCTCCCCCCAAGTCCTACCCCTTGTGCACATATGGACACCGCCTAAGTACAACTACATACCGTTTTGGTTATGTTATAACATTTCATTAATTGGAGGTTAATTTTATTTATTTAAATATAAATTTTTCTTGGATAGACTTGTAACGAGTTTTGTTCACTCGTATTTGTTCGGAAGAAGTAAAAATATTCGTAAAGGAAAACTATAATTTACTAGTATACAGTCATATAAAACTAACTTATGTCACTACGAACGTATCGGAACGTATAAACAAAGGATAACATTAACAGGGAGTGACGGGTACTGATTTACCGGTCGTTGACGGACCTACAAGTTTATCGAGACGCATTGTCCCATCCAAAAAAAGGGGGGAATGACTTTCAGACGACTTCACAATTCTATTTCTGTATTGTTATAATATTTCAATTTTTATTATTATTATTATTTATTTATTTACTATTTACCAATGGTTTTTTTTCTTTTCAGTATTAATCTTCCTGTTCAAAGGGACCACCGAGTCTACCATTTCTTAGGTGGACGTCACGTCCTCTGGACCTAAGCTAGGACCCAAACCTTCTAGGAGACCCCCTCCTGTACCGTTGCGTGAGTTCATAAGAACGGACCTCTTAGGGGTACCTACCTCCTTGGACCGTCCGATGTCAGATACCCCAGTGTTTCTCACTCTATCCTGACTCGTTGATTCGTGTCGTGTGTGTCGTGTCTTCCTGTTGTTGTTTTATTTTTCATTTGAAAAAGGGGGTCCGAAACTTTAATGTCAGTAACAGAAAAGTTTTAATTAAAAATAACCTCATGACAACGAAATTTTACAACACAATCGAAGATGATATGTCATTCTACTTAGTCGATACACATAGGTATATAGGGGAGTGAAAACCTGAAGGAAGGGTAAGTCCAGTTATGTCTCATTACTCATCTCAAGGGACTGGATATGTCATCCATGAGTAATCAATAGATAAAATATGTATCATAGTTATCATGTATACAATAACATAAAATTAATATACAACAAATGAAAATTTTAATAATGGAAACTTATGGTAATCCTTACGTACCGGTTATGAATCTCATTCTTTACACATTTTAGTCCTTAGTTCATAGGTATGGGGGTTCTTTAGAAGGAAAGTAGAAATAAAAGGAAGTTTATACTGGACAGAAGTAGGAAAGTAGAAGTTACTAAATATTTCTTATAAGAGTAAGTAAGGTAGATCAAAGAAGAGTTTTAAAAGGAGGGGTAATTAGTTACATGGTTTCGACTAAAAGGTAATCTGTAATTACTAAATATTAGTGGTTTAAGTTACTAGTTAAACACGTGACTAGTTAGAGATTTCAGTGAACTGTACCAAATTTGATTTTAAGTCATATAGTAGATTTTGGGGAATAAGTGTATTTTTGTGACTTTCTTCAGGTAATTAAAGTGGGAACGTTATAAAGAGGAGTGTAGAAAAGGTTTGGGTTATCTTTCTTGAATCAAGACTGTGAATAGACTTATTAACGTTTATATAGGAGTAACTATAAAGACTTAAGAAACTCGAGGAGGAGGAGGGGTTAGAACTTTGTTAACTTCTTACGATAACCCTGTCTTCGATAACCCGAAGGGAACATTGAGTCAACCATTTCTTAGACGGACGTTACACCCTCTGGACGTAAGCTAGGGACCCAATCCTTCTAGGGGGCCTCTTCCTTTCCGATGGGTGAGGTCATAAGACCGGGTCTCTTAAGGTACCTGACATATCAGGTACCCCAATGTTTCTCAGCCTGTACTGACTCGTTGAAAGTGAAAGTGAGTGTGATAACCTCGTCTTACTTTTACGAGAATACGTTTCAAAGGGTAGGTGACAAACTTACAGTCGATTTATCGAGTTAATTAAGTTATAAAAGAACTTTCTTTTACGAACTCACATTAAAAGGTTATCAAATAACCGACTATACAATAACACGAAACACGACACGACACGAATCAGTAAGTCAGTACAGGCAGAGAAACGCTAGGGTACCTGACGTACATCGGGTGGTCCGAGAAGACAGGTACTCCTAAGAGGTCCGTTCTTATGACCTTACCCAACGATACGGGAGGAGGTCTCCTAGAAGGGTTGGTTCCCCACCTGAGGTCCAGAGGACGTGACGTCCACCTAAGAAATGGAAGACTCGGTATATAAGGTCTACCTACTCCCTACGGGGGAAGGGCTACTCCCACCAGAAACCATCGGTTTCATAACAACAACAAGTCAGACGGTCCTCACAGGTTGAGAAACGGTGGGGTACCTGAAGTCGTGTAGTCAGGAGGGACAGGGAGCGATAGAGAGTATCAAACCACTTCAAGTATAGGTAACTAGTCACTACGGTAGGTTGGTAGAGTAAGAGACAACGGGAGAAGGGGAGGACGGAAGTTAGAAGGGGTAGTAGTTCCAGAAAATTTTACTCAACTGAGAAACGTAGTTCACTGGTTTAATAACCTCGAAGTCAAAGTCGTAGTCGGTTCCATATTCAGGGAATATATTTATCCACCAAAATTCTACATGTTCAACTACCTCCCACATGTAAATATTCTACCTCTTTCCTAATTTTAGGGTTTTCATCTCCTGAACGAGATATCTTGTCTTAACAATGTCATCTTTATACTATAAATAACTAAGAAAATAATTATAGTCAATAAACTTTTAAGTGACATCATTCAATACGAATGACGTGTGTGTTTCTATATTAGAAACACGTATACGTGTTTCTCGTCTGATCTGCTATTATATAGTTATAAATTTTGAAGAAAAGTATATATAATACGAAATTTTAAAAGACGTCAAAACCTACGTAACGAAAAGGTATCGGTCTTCGTTTTACGTGTAACTAATCTATAACACTTACTCTTTTAGGTTAACATGTTCGAGATTATCCCCGTCGTCTTGTCACATGATTTCCTTTAAACAAAACAATTACATAAAATTCACCTAAAACATTTTCGTCTTAAACTAAAACTTATATACCTTCTCATTTGACTTTACGAGTACACATAAGTATCTTTATAGTATTTAATGACACGTTTTCAGTGACACTTGTATTAAACTCGTTTCTGTTAATAAATGGTATAACGTTATAAATCGATACAGAAATAGACAGATAGGTCAAAGGTATACATTTTAATACCAATCCATCTATTGAATTCACGATATTCTTTATTGACAAAAAAGTATCTTTCTTAAAACGTAAAATGACTTTTAAGTTCAAAATAATGTAAACATAATGGTAACTTTGGAACTTTAAAAACTTATAGAGTAATAATATTATGGAAAATTTTAACTAAATCCTGAATTCCTTTTTTGAGACTTCGGATAAAGAATTAATATATACATACTTTTGAAGTAAGACTTACGATTCGTAAGAACACAGACATTTTTAAAAGTTCGAAATGTTTTAATAATTCTGAAGTTTACAATAGTAATAAGTGAATACTCACTTCAGACATTTTGTGTATTTGAGTTATCAATGATACGTTAAATAAAACAATTAAAACGACTTAGAAAGATCTAGTCGAGAGAAGACTAAGAAAAAAGAAAAGTCAATGACAGGAAGTGTATTGGTTAATGTCTGTAATAAAAGTAAAACGTAATAAAAGTTTATTCAGTCTGTATCTTTCTATTTATGCTATAATAAAGTACATATACTCCTGATTTTTCGTTATGTTTGTTTATTTATTTTGTTTTTGTGTACTTATCTATGTCTTTACATAGACTACCAACAGACTCACCCACACCCACCCATTTGACCACTTTATTTATTTCCTCTAATACTCCATGTTCGAACGTCAACATTTTATTCATTCAGTAACCCTACGTTACATGTCAGTTCCCTTATATCCTTTTATAACATCATTGAAGTATACTACTGTTTACCATCAATATAATGATACCACTAGTAAAACATTACATATTTTAAAACTTAGTGATACATTATGTTGATTTTGTGAGTTATAATATTCAGTAAACATGAAATTAAAATATTTTCATAGTGTACTATAAAGGTAAATTTATAAAATACCCATTCAAAACTAGGAAAAAGAAAGATTTGAATGGAAATCGTCACTTTAAGGGTCATACACCGGTCACGAGGGTGAATTTGGATAAAAGTAAATATGATACAACCATTTTTAGTCATATCTTAAGTCGACGGAATATGAAAAAACTTAAAGTCTCCTCAAACAAGTTGAATTCTGGAAAGACTCCATTACAAAGAAGAGCATATTAGAGTAAAGAAGAAAGAAACAATGAAAGATTACTTTCTCATAAACGATAGTTGGTTTTTGTCAATTATGTGTCATTTCTGAAGTATTTTGTATGTATGAAAAGGTTTTAGGTAAATAGGATATGGAGAATTACTGGAGAAATTTAGGAAATATTTTATCTTTTTTATATAATTAATAGTACTTGGTAAAATTGTGAAAGTTTACATTCCAAAGTATTTCATTTCCCATCACCCGGTCACTATAGAGATTAATATTTCTACCTAAGTTCTTTCAAGTGTTACCCTTCTTTCATCAAAGTTACTTTCCTTAGATTTATGCTATTTTTCATGAATGGAAATATAGACTAGCAGTTTTGAAAGTTTAGACAGATCTTTATCTACGTAAGTTATGTTGACACGAAGAAACGAAATGACGCACAGTAAATGAGGAGATCTAAAAATAGTGTACACTGAACTCCTTCTTTTCGTGCGAATGTCTAAAGTACATGAAACCTAAGGGTTGAAGAACGTATTCGGGGTTTATCCTCAAAGGTCTAAGACAAAGGTTTTAGGAAGGTTATCATTCAACTAGAGTTTAAACGAAAAGAAGAGTTCCTTATACAATCCTACCCTAAGGAGAATCTATGTATCAGTTAAAGGAAACACTACTAATTATTGATATGTATAAGTATATTATTTTTATTCGTACCAAACTTAAAAAAATTAATATAATGAAGAACCTACTTTTTCAGTAAGTTATTATACGTCATACACTTCTTTTATAAGATCTACGATTTACGTAAAACCTTATGTTGATTTAAAGAATTTCAATTTTAAACATTTTAAAGATTCAATTAAATTATGTAAAAGTTCCTGGTATCTTCCATAAACTCGTGTGATTGTTAATACTCAATTAATATCCAAAGATTTTTGTACCTATTCTGTTCTCCTCGTTACAGAGTTTAATCGGAGAGAAATATTAATGAAGACAAAATTCTAATGTTTCTTGATGATCAGGTATTTTTAATATATAAAAATTAGTGGAATAATTCCTGTCAGTATAAAGAGAGTCACATTAATTAACCAGGATCTGTCTTTATGTATAATACCTTATTAAAATATGGATGTCTAACTTAAAGTAGTACGTCAGTTACATTCAAAATAATAATAATTTACTATTGTTTATAAATATATCGTACATAAGAAACGGGTTCCGATGAAATTCACAAAACGTATATAATTCGGTGTTTTCGAGATCTTCCACTAATGACAATAACAGGACAAAGTAGTGTCTCTGTGTCTTTCCAGTGTTGTACGGTAATCTACAACCTGAACCCTAAGCTTTGTTTCCGAACAAAGTTGTTGAAGAATTGGAGATAGATATTATACTTAAATAAAAGAGAAATAAAGTTATCTTTAAGATCATTTTTATATAATTCTGTTATTTATCAGATTATTTCTAATAAACAATAAATCCCTTTATCATATATTTGAAACCATCTAAGTCTACAATCATAAAAAAAGACGGTACAAACTAAGGAGTAAGTCTCGGAGTTTCTGTCGGGACTGTATAGACGACTTAACTTACTTGAATAACCTTTTGATTTATTGATGTTTCTGTCAACAAACTCTATTTCTTTAGGTCATATTAAGGTGAAGACTTTAGTATCGTACTCATGACTCCTGGTCCAGGATATTTTTTTGTTAGTATTCAACAACTAACAAATAATCGTTATGGTTATGTAAAAAATTTTCAACAGTAAATTCCAAAGGTCTCTAACAGGATTTTCCGTATTTTGTTTACTTCTTTAAAACAATTCCTTTTATATGATTTAGAACCACCCTTGTGGGACACCATAATCTCGGTGTTGAGTGAATTTGGAGAAGAGTGTGTTTCGGGTCTCATTCCTCTCGGGGTGAACCTCTCTTACACCGGTTCGTCACCCCCAGGGAGACAGGTCGAGAACCAGACCCCGGGAGTCGAGAGACCTAGTCGTACAGAGTGAGGGGAGTCGATGAACACCGTTGTTGATTTAAGGTTCTCTCACTCCGGTCTCCCGTCCTTGAGGAAAAGGGGGATGTCGGAACTGAGTGTGTGGTCTCCGAATGTCGTTCGTATCTTCTGGTTCTCAGGACCCCGAAGACAGTGAAAATGGCGTCGAATGAGTACCCCACATCGAAGGTGCGACCCTTTCTAGTGGATTCTTGGTCGTAAACCAGAGGGGTGACTCTAGGAGAGGATTTGGTTTCACAGTCAGGGTCCCGCCACCCAGTGACAAGAAGAGACGGATTACCCTCTCTGTGTGGGATTTTATAAAGTTTCGAAGTCTTAATAGGGGGTTTATGACTCGAAGTACCTTTGTGACACCCCCTTCAAGTTGGAATTCCCACCAGGGGTTTTGTTACCTATAAAATCACCAGTCGTTAATTCTCTTCCGACCTTCACTGGGTTTTTGTTCTCAATATGATACCGGGTGGATAATTCAACCACGTTTTCATTAAACGTCAAAACGTAATAACTTGAATAACCTATTGGTAAACTATAAACGGTAAACTATAACCTTATGTAAGAATTTATTTACACCAATACGATAAGTAGTAGAATTATACATGAAGAACGAAAAACAAAACGATTACTGGACAATGAAAGACAAATAAAATAAAAATAAAATTTGATATCTTTACTACAATCTATTTTTCTTTTAAGCTCACTAAAAAAAAAAAATTAAACGTAAGTTTTACCCAGAATTTCGTCGTCTCCGTTGAGTGTTGTAGTTGTTACGTAAACCGGGTCCTTGAAGATTGTCATGTCACGTAACCCCCAAGTTCTTCAAAACGTTTCCTCTGATCTCGGAATTTCTACTCCTCACATTACCGACCGGTAGTCTTTAACTGTTCCTGGTCAGCTCTCGTTAGTAGTTTCGACTAGGAAAATGTTGATATGTTCTGCAACGGTTTTTTGAGTTGTAGCTGGTTAGATACCAGTAAACCGTAAACTTCGTTTCACCTTTCCACTTTTGCGAACTATTCACCCACGGATTACTCGACTGGTATTTGGTTTTTTTTTTTTTTTAGTAAAACTTCACAGTAGAAGAGAATAAGATACGTTGTTGTTACTTGGTTAAGGACTAACTTGACGCTACACACTGTTTTTCACCTAAAATGTATGGTTAACCGTTACTGATCAAGTCACTAACCTGGGTCTTCTTCGAATTTTCATGAAAGGTTTTGGTTTGAACGTGGTTTTTTCCAGTGTTAGTGATAAACCACCAGACGACGGTCACACTAGGTAATGTCGAAAGACTTAAGGTCACTTTGGTAATGTAGACTCTTCATACGAGTCGTTTAACTACTCTACGTGTCTTTTAACGTTACGGACGACGACCGTAACCAGTTGTCTTTCACGGGTAAGAGGTACTGTTGTGAGATAACGTACAGTGTGTTCGTTATGAGGTTTTCAACTTGTTTAAATAGATACTTCAAAGCGGAGTAGACGGTATAAGTGTACTGGAGAAGGGTTGACGAATGTGAAGAAGTTCGTATCGTTGTTGAAAAACGTCCCTTTTACGAAGATGTTGGTCGTCTTCCGTCTTTTAAGAAAGGTTGACAAGTAGTTTAGGGTTTCACACCTATAAATACGATGTCCTTATTTGTTTGAATAAAGAGAACCGTTTTACACAACTAGTATTACAAAGGATGAAACTAATTATTCCTAATCAAACTCGGATCAAAATTACTAAATTTTAAGTGTTAGACTTTGACGTTAATGAAAAAGTAGTTAGATTATCAAACGGTCTCTCTGGATTCCTATCGGGTAGATGACAATGTCGTCTGGAGTCGCTACCGGGGGTTTTAATAAAGACGTTTCTAGAGTTTACATTGACCTAGTCTCCTCGCTAAATTCGGAGTCTCTTAACAGTCTTCGTCGTCCTGTTAGACGGTGGTCCATCACCTCGGATTGTCGACCCACACTTTGGTTTTTCGTCTTCTCTACTCCCCTATTGTCTCTATTCCCTTCCCTTTTTAGTTTTTTCGGGATGATTTTGGTAGTTGTGACGTCTGCCTCCATGTCAGTGGGTGTCTACCGGGAGACTCCTTCCTGTGGTCTCCGAAGTGTGAAGTCCCTTTTCTTGAGTGATTCTAAGAGGTTGGTTCAGTGGTTTGTTTACTTATTCGTTGATCTTTGGGAGCCTCATACCTAACCACACCCCCTTCTTAGTCAGGCATCTCTACGTTGTTTATATAAGAGTTTGTACAGTCACAGAGTTTTTTAATACTCTGTAATTTGTCTTTTCACACTAAGTGTGTGTCCTTTTTCCCTCCTTTGCCGTTCTCTTTGGTACTCTAAAGGATCCGTTTCTGAGACTTCGTTGGTAATATCTGCACAAGTTTCTTGATTTACTCTCTTGAAGGGACCGTCAGGTCACCGACTCTTAGGTGGAACGTTACGTCCCCTACTCCCAAACTAGGGATCAGTCCCCTGATGCTAGGGTCTACGGAACCTCATTGATGACTTGGACACACACGAGACCACGGGTGTTTGGTGTTGATCTCTAAGGTGTACGACTTTGATTCTCGGTTCCGTCCGTTTTTTTGTTTATAATGTTTGTTTATTTACAGATATCCATAAAGTTTTATCTTGATTTCCTTTATTACAAATTTTTGATATTCTGTATACGGTCAATATTGTTAAAAATATTTTCATTTTCTTCCATACTATTGTTACAGAGTAATTTATCTTTTATATTTCACTAGTTTTAATGGTTTTCATGGTTTATGTTTAAAACCTCAACTTGTCATCTTATTAATTTTACTTTTTCTAGTGACCCTTCTAAGTTGTCATCTGAACTTTTCCGCTTTCTTTTATTAGTCACTTAGATTTCTACAGAACTGTCTCTAATACGTTAGACTTCTTGTCTCCATTTTAATCACTTCTTTTTACATGTCTCGGCGTCTCCTTACATACGTTAAATTATTATACTTGTAAAGACTTCTAACGTCGGACGGGAATAAAATATTTATCTTGTGCGGAGTCAGCTCAAAACAGACAGTAACGGAAGTCCTGGTCTGAGTCCTAGACATAGGGGTCCACCTGTTACGTCATCCCTACGACCCAGAGAGGAGCCGCCATCCGTTATAGGTAGAATAAGAGTGACCACTACAAGGCGAACTAGTAAATAGAACTCCCAGGGTTGAAGAGGTATCCTTTCAATGATGAAAAAGAGTCCGTTTTTAATTCGTTAAATATTCTCTTGTTAAGTTCTACTACGTTAACAGGCCTAGGAATAGTTCTAAAGAAGATCTAAATCGTAGTCAATTTCTAAGAAATAAAACGTAAAATTTCTAAATAAACATAAAACTCTTTAATCCGTGAATAAATTTAAATTTATTAAATCTATATTTAGGAATTATAAAAATAAGTCTAAAAATAAAAGATGACTTAAAACGACTCGTTTATAATTATCAAATCCCTTTTTTTGAAACTTTTTTACTTTTATCGATGTAAAATTAAAATTTAAAATACATTGAATGGAGAGATTATTTAGTACGGAATTAACACAAAATTAGGATTTATGAGTACAGTTAAAATTATTTTGTTTAATATCTTTTTGAAACTGAGTTCATTACTAAAATATATTCACTCTATTTAATTTGATTGAATACTTTATTTACACAATACTTAATACATTAATGAAATAAAGAGTGGTTTTCACAACGATTGAATAGTTATGATACAGGTGGATCTACGTTATTATATTTAAGCCAAAAAAATTTACTTAGTATCAAACGTATAATTTTCCACACAAAAACACTTTCAGATAAAAAGTTTCATCCTGATATCTGAGACAAATTACATTGTCAAATAATCGAACTGTTTTATGCACCCGAAAGTATGTGTGACAACAAGACCCAGGATGTTTTTAATCTCCATCGGGGACACAATTCCGACCGTGGAGACCAATTCTCGACCACTCCCTACTGACCTTATGAGACACCCACGACTAGTGAGTGTAACCCTCAAGTGAACCTCGTCTTCTCTCTTCTAAACCAGATTACATTTGATGAACCTCTTGTAAGTCTCTGTTTTATAACTCCTGACGTTTTATATTTCGTTTCTATCTATCTTACTAGTGTCACCGAGTCCACGACCTTAGTTCGTCGAAACGGAAGGTTCCCTACACCCTTAAGGGAGACCCAAAGTGTTCTCGTTTACTCCGTTTAGTAAAGATTCGTATTGACCCAATTATAAGGAGTCAAATAGGGATCAACGGTTTACAAGAATAAAATCGAGACTTCAAAATTCCCACCTTTTTATATTGAATACATATTGACTCGTGAGGTATAAGATCGTTATATCTTTTTTAAAACGCGTTATCTTCCATTGTTTTACTTAATTTGGACACGTTATAACAGACTTTCCTTTTTTTTCTTTTTTTTTTTTGTTCTGAGGACGTTTTACGTACAGAGAATTTGTAATGAGTCGAATGACTATAGGAGAATTTTTGTCCTTTTTGTTTGTTCGTTTAGTGAGAAGGACTCTGTCTCTTTTTATATGAGGAGGTTTGGTAAAAGACTCAGAGAAGAGAGAGTATTCGATTCGTGGGAGGGGTGGGGGACCCGTTACAAAAACCTGACATGTGATAAATGAGACACACAAAGCAAGCTAGACGACAGACTGGGTTCGTGATTTAAATCCGACTACGATAAAGTTCGGACTCTCGATTACTTCATACGGACAAAGGCCACCTCTGATCTTTTGTTTGTAAGTCTGATAAGAAACAGTGACCTGTCGTTTTCAAGTGCTTAGAAAAGTCACATAAAAAAAGTCAGTGTGAAAGTAGAATTATACCCTTCTAAAGTGTTTAAAAGGACTTTGTGCCCTTTTTAGTATTTCTTGTTCTTTTTCATTATATGTTTGGGGTGATAAAAAAGACTGATACTGTATACTGATCATACAAACACTTCAGTCCAGAAAGGATACAGAAAATACAGTTGTCCATTTCATTTTATTATTCATTTGTTTGTCTCCTCTTTTCAACAACCCACTTATAAAATTACAACAAGTCAGAGGTTCAACATAGATTGAGACGCTATGGTACCTGACGTCGTGCCGTCCGAAGAGACAAGGAGTGACAGAGGGTGTCAAACGAGTTCAAGTGCAGGTAACTTAACCACTACACTGGGTTGGCAGTGTAGGAGACAGTGGGGGAAGAAGACGGAACTAGAAAGGGTCGTAGTCCCAGAAAAGGTTACTTGACCGAGAAGCGTAGTCTACCGGTTCCATAACCTCGAAGTTGAAGTCGTAGTCAGGAAGGTCATTCATAAGTCCCATCTAAAGGAAATTGTAACTGATCCAACTAGAAGAACGACAGGTTCCCTGAGAGTTCTCAGAAGAGGTCGTACTATCGAACTTTCGTAGTCAAGAAACCACGAGACGGAAGAAATACCAGGTGAGAGTGTAGGTATTCACGGATGACCTTTGTGGTATCGGAACTGATATTTTTGATAAAAGTCGTTTCACTATAGAAATGAAAAATTACGAGTCTGATCTAAACAGTATCGAAAGGACGTTTCTTCGTCACCAGAAGATTAAAGTACCGATGTGAGTAGTAGACGTCACTAAAGTCTCGGTTCCTTCTCCTTTAGACAGTGACGAAGGTGGAAAAGGGGAAGATAAACGGTACTTCACTACCCTGGTCTACGGTACTAGAATTCAAAATAATTATAACTCAAAATTCGACCTAAAAAGTGAGAGGAAAAAGTGGGAGTAGTTCTCCGAGAAATCAAGGAGAAACGAAAGGTGGTAATTTCACCATAGTAGCCGTATAGACTCCAATAACTATAAAGAGGACCATTAGAACTAAGGTCGGATATTGAGTAGGTCGGGACGTAAAGCGTAGTACACGAGACGAACATTCAATTTATTTGTCACTGTTACTTGTCGGTACAGTATGAAGGACAGAGTTAAAACTCGGTCAGTCAACAAGGTATATTCCGAGATTGACAACGAAGAAGTGGACATAAACCCAAAGAGTCCTCTGTCCATTCTACAAGACCATAAGGGTAGAGAAAGTCTCAAAAGGTGTCAAACAATACTAGACGTAGCAGTCTCCGAAATCGTATCTGTTACTTTGTCTCCATCTACAAAAAGACCTTAAAGGAACGAAAGAGCTACTAGGTCGTTTACGACCGTTTAACTATAGACCAAGGAGACGGAAAAGATTGGGGAACTTGCAGACCTTCAAGAGCCAAGCGTATGACGACTTCGAATCGAACTTCCTATATAAAAAAAATTATAATACGGATTTAGACAAAAAAAAAAAGGACTCGAAGTAGTCCTTTCATTTAGTTTAACCCTACGTGGATACGGTATCTAAATACTGAGACCAACAAGATTAACAGGGAACCAATTTTTATTGAAGCTGTCGAGTAATTAATACTCCCGATATATAAAAAAAGGACAACTAATTCTCCTAGTGTCGTTTTAAGTAAGAAAAATTCAAACGTCACCGGACTAGAGTTCTCGGATGCGAAATACTTTGTCCCAAACTACAGGTCGGATCTTGGGTTTCTTCGTCCTAGTGAAAGACTCTCCGTGAGTGTAGGAGAAGGTAGTGAAACCGTACGGAAGGTCGAAGGACTCGTTGTAAGAGTGTGAAAGAGACGGGAATTAATGAGATGTTTTCTAAAAATAATTGTTGTGTCTAACAATCACCGTATACTTATTTTATTACTATAAATGTTACCTCTTTACGAGAGGTTTATTATAGAGACCCCAGAAATTCTTTCAACTTTACGAGTGTTTTAGGGAAAATTATACAACTGTAAGAGAGATGACCATAAAGACTCTTTTCTTTTAATAAGTCAAGACAACAAAACCAAAAAGAAAATATAAATGTGTTACAGTCTAAAATACATTGGTCTCAGTAATAATGAGACTGGACGTTCAACGGGTCTAAAATGTTTGGTTCCCACACCAAAACAAGATTATTTGAGGCGTTTTTGGCGTCAGTCGGACTAAACCGGTTATTCAGGGTGAAATGGGGATTCTCTGTGCTCTGTAAGATCATCTATAGTCTTCCGTGTGTTATTCAAAGATTAGAGTTTTATAAATGTTCGGTCACTGTTCTGTGTTTCTATTTAAGTGGTATCTTCTGTGAAATACCATTCAAAATTTACTTTCTACGTTTCTTGTAGTTTCCGGTCTTAATCAGTAACTCTATTACGTACGCCATCTTCCAAAACTTAATCCTTTATTCTTTTTATGTTATAATAACAACAAATTCAGGATGACGATAAGTGTAAACTATGAGTTTTTACATTAATATAACCGTTCATCTTTGTTTTTCGTTCTACAAATAACACAATCACTAATTTCGTAACAAAGAAAACATCGATCAGACAAGTGATAAAATAAACTGATAAGTCTTAAAACCTGGTAAGAACTATTTGTACAAAGACAGAATCTCGTCATGAAAAATAAATAAGTAATGGGAACCGTGATTTTAAATACTAGTAAAGGTTTTATCTTAGCAGACACGAAAAATGAAAGTGTGAACCCTCTGTAGAGTAACATTACAGACGGTCTTGTCTTTGTTAAAAACACCCAAAAAAGGGTGACTTGATAAATACGGACAGGAAGTTCTTTTATCAATGAAGAAGGTGTGTCAAATTACTATCGAGGATCCAGTACAGAGGTTCCGGTTTATTCAGTCTCTTAATTCTAAAAAAGTCTTGAACATGAATTTTCTGTACATAAGTTACATTAATGGAGTTGACAGACATCACTGCGAAGTCAAGACACGAAACCGATTCTCCAGACTGGATGTACCCTACCCACTTTCTGTTACTTATTTTTTGTAAAATTTTTAATGATATCTACTTCATAGGTTTCTTTTATGTAAAATCAGACTTCCACTGGTTAAGACATCCCTTGACCTTGGTACATTCCATGTCTTTATGTATGTGTGTGTGTGTGTGTGTGTGTGTGTATATGCATATATACACACACACACACACTCCTCACTGAGATTTTCTTCTTTTTCATCTCGAACTCGGATAGTCTAGTGTCTTGTACACATAATTGTGAAAAAGTTTAATTTTTTCCTTATTCCTTTTGTGATATAGAAGTCCAGTCAAGTCAACGAGTCAGCACAGGTTAAGAAAGTCTGGGGTACTTTCTGTCTTGTGGTCCGGTGGGACAGGTAGTGGTTGAGGGTCTCAAATGAGTTTGAGTACAGTGACTCAACCACTACTGTAGGTTGATAGAGTAGAAGATAGTAGGGGAATAGGAAGGTGGAATACACTAAGATCGTAGTCCCAGAAAAGTTTACTCAGTCAAGAAAGGTAGCCCACGGTTTCATGACCTCGAAGTCAAAGTCGTAGTCTGGAAGGTTACTTATAAGTCCTCATTAAAGGAAATCCTACCTGACTAACCTAGAGGAACGTCGGGTTCCCTGAGAGTTCTCAGAAGAGGTTTTGGTGTTGAGTTTTCGTAGTTAAGAAGCCACGAGTCGAAAAAGATATGAGGTTGAGAGTGTAGGTATATACTAATGACCTTTTCGGTATCGGAATTGATCTGTCCGGAATCGACTGTTTTACAGAGACGAAATATTATACGACAGATCCAACCAGTATTGAAAGGAAGGTTCCTCATTCACAGAAAATTAAAGTACCGACGTCAGTGGTAGACGTGACTAAAACCTCGGGTTTTTTATTTCAGACAACGACAAAGGTGACAAAGGGGTAGATAAACGATGCTTCACTACCCTGGTCTTGGTATAAGAACTAAGAGACTTACAACTGAAATTTCGGTTGTAAAAGTGGGAGGAGAAAGTGAAAGTAGTTCTCCGAGAAATCAAGAAGAAGTGAAAGACGGTGTTCCCACCATAGTAGACGTATAGACTCCAATAACTATAAAGAGGGTCGTTAGAACTAAGGTCGAATACGAAGTAGGTCGAGTGACAAAGAGTACTACGTGAGACGTGTATTTAATATATTCGTCCCACTGTTATATGTCGGAACTACATAAGGAAAGAGCTAAACCTTGGTCAGACAACAAGGTACAGGTCAAGATTGATCACGAAGGACTGGACGTATGTCTAAAGACTTTCCGTCCAGTTCACCAGACCATAAGGGTAGAGAACTACTTAAAAGTTGTAACCACCACTAGACGTTTGAATTTCCTAAACCGTACCAGTATTTCATCTTTATCTACAAAGAAACCTTGAGAAGACGAAAAAGTTACTAGGTTGCTTATAACCGAAAAACTAGAGACCCAGGAGACTCAAAGATTTAGGTCGAACTTGTAGACCTTCAAGGACCAAGTACATGACAACTTTGGACCGAACCTCTTCAAACTCGTAATGAAACGATCGGACATTCTATTCACGTTAACACACCATCAAACTCGTAAGAAACCGTAACAGAAAGAAACCTTAACCTTACTTTTGACTGGAAAAGGTCAGGACACCGGTGACGACTCAAAAGGTTTAAACGACCGTATAACTCTCTTTGTAAAAGTGTCGTAGTAGAAAATCCTGAACTTTATCGAGCTAACCTAAAGGTAGTGGAGGTGATCGAAACAAGAATCACTATAAAGGACTCCGGGTGAACTGAAGAGTAAGGTCCTACAGACCGAGGTCCACTCACTTTTGTGGTAGCACTAATAGACCCAACACGTCTAGAAAAACATGTCAAGAAGGTACACAAGAACGGTGGAGAAGAGTTATAGAAGACGAAGAGAATCCCGGTATGGTAAAGACAGGAAATAACTCGGGTAGTAATGTACTTTACAAGGGAACCGTAGAGATTAAAAGAACTTCTATAGAGATTAGAAAGGGTAAGATGACAAAAGGAGACAAAGAAACGTGACTAGTGACTCCTTCCGAAAGAATAGAGAGGAACGATAAGAAACCTTGAGACGTAAGTTTACCTATATAGACAGTAAGAGAGACAACGAAAAACGAAAAGAAGAAAAGTGTCGATAAACATTCCGGTGGAAAGTACATATTCTGTCTGTAAAACGAAAAAACTTAAAGAAAAAGAACCCTTACTAGAACTAGGAACAGAGGACATGTTACAGTAATCGAAGACAGGTATCAAGTAGTCCGTGAGACACATAGTCTAGATTAGGGAACTTATATAAAGAGAAAAAATTTTAAAAAATTAAAAAAAAGAAAAAAAAAATTAAAATTTTAGAAATTAAGAATATACGCAAGGGTTTGTACTTGGGGGGAGGGTGGAGGGAGGGGTATTGTAGAGAGACCCAGTAGAGGTACGTGGTCGAGGTTCGTACGACATAGGACGTAGTCTGTATCTGACCGCTAAGTTAAGAATGTACTATCATATGTACAATCTTACAGTAAGGAGGTTTAGTAAGGTGGGAGAGGGAGAGGGAGACTCAGGTTTTCAGGTAATATGTGTAGACACAGAGAAAGGGACAGAACGTATGTCCCAGCAGTAACGGTAGAAGGATTTAAGGTATATATACACAATCATATGACATAACCACAAAAAGAAAGACCGAATGAAATGAGACATATTAGCCGAGGTCAATTAATGAAATGTTTTAACAACCAAAACGGTATGTAGTTGTACTTAGGTGGTGGCCATATGTACACTAGGGGTAGGACTTGGGGGGGAGGGAGGAGGGAGGGACATGGTAGGGAGACCCAGTAGGGTCACGTGGTCGGGGTTCGTAGGTCATAGTACGTAGCTTGGACCTGACCGCTAAGTAAAGTATATACTATAATATGTACAAAGTTACGGTAAGAGGGTTTAGTAGGGAGGGAGAAGTAGAGGAAGAGGGTGTCTCAGGTTTTCTGACAAGATATGTAGACACAGAGAAAACGATAGAACGTATGTCCCAATAGTAATGGTAGAAAGATTTAAGGTATATATATTCAATAATATGACATAACCACAAAAAGAAAGACCGAATGAAGTGAGACATATTATCTTATGTCAAAGTAGGTGGAGTCATCTTGACTAAGTTTATACAAGAAAAATTACCGAATCATTATGAGGTAACACATATACATGGTGTCGAAAGAATAGGTAAGTAGAAGACTACCTGTAGATCCGACGAAGGTACAGGACCGATAATATTTGTCACGACGTTACTTGTAACCCCATGTGTACAGAGAAAGTTAAGACCAAAGGAGTCACACATACGGGTCGTCACCCTAACGACCCAGTATTCCGTCAAGATAAAGGTCCAAAAATTCCTTAGAGGTGTGACAAGAGGTATCACCGACATGATCAAATGTAAGGGTGGTTGTCATATCCTCCCAAGGGAAAAGAGGTGTGAGAGAGGCCGTAAATAACGAACATCTGAAAACCTAGCATCGGTAAGACTGACCGAACTTTACCACGGAGCAACACCAAAACTAAACGTAAAGAGACTATTACTCGCTACAACTCGTAGAAAAGTACACAAACAATCGGTAAACATACAGAAGAAACCTCTTTACAGATAAATCAAGAAACCGGGTACAAAACTAACACAGCAAATAAAAAGACCTTAACTCGACGTCCACAACGAACAATAAAAACTCTAATCAACAAACAGTCAACGAAGTAAACGATAATAAAAGAAGGTAAGACTTCCGACAGAAAAGTGGAACGAATATCAAAGAAACAACACGTCTTCGAAAATTCAAATTGATCCAGGGTAAACAAATAAAAACGAAAATAAAGGACTTAGATAAAGAGTTAAGGTGAAATATTAGTATTTCAGGATGGACTTACCAGATCACCAAAAGGGATGAAAGGAGTTGAATTCAGACTTAAACCGTTCTTCCTCAAGTGCTAGACTCGGTGTCAGTCGAGGACCAGAACAAAGACGACTGACATATCTCGAAGAGGTAGAAAACGAGGTTTCTTATAATGGTTAGACTAAAACCATAATTGTTAGACCATTACAGGTACACATCTCAGAAGAGCACACAACAACCTTCTCCTACAAACGATACTGGTCACACAAGAAAACCGTTTTAATAATAATCGGAAACGGGACGAAGTAAGACATGAGGTACCGGTTTAAACGGACAATGAGGTCCATAGAGAACTGAAGGGTGAAAACGTAAGGTCAGGGGATATTACTTTTTCTGGAACATATAAAAACTCTAATCAACAAACAGTCAACAAAGTAAACGATAATAAAACAGGGTAAGTCCTCCGACAGAAAAGTGGAACGAATATAAAAGGAAACAACACGTCTTCGAAAATTAAAATTAATCTAGGGTAAACAAATAAAAACGGAAATAAAGGTCTTAAGAACCTCCACCTAGTATCTCCTAGGACGACACTAAATACAACCTCTCACAAAACGGATACAAGAGGAAATCCTTAAAATATCAAAGACCAGAATGTAAATCTAGAAATTGGGTAAAACTAAAATAAAAGTACACACCGCAATCTTTCACTAGATCAAAGTAAGAAAATGTTCACCAACTGATCAAAAGGGTCGTGGTGAACAATTTCTCTAACAGAAATGAGGTAACATATAAGAACGGAGGAAACAGTTTCTATTCCACAGGTATACACACACCTAAATAGAGACCCGAAAGAAAAAACAAGGTAACTAGAGATAAAGACAGAAACACGGGTTAGTTTTTTACCCGGTTTCTTGATTTATCTGTAAAGAGGTTTCTTCTGTATGTCTACCGATTGTTTGTGTACTTTTCTACGAGTTGTAGTGAGTAATAATCTCTTTACGTTTAGTTTTGGTGTTACTCCATGGTGAAGTGTGGTCAGTCTTACCGACGCTAGGTTTTTAGACGTTCGTTATTTACGACCTCTCCCACACCTCTTTTCCCTTGGGAGGATGTGACAACCACCCTTACGTTTGATCATGTCGGTGATACCTCTTGTNAATTTTTTAACGTTTATCTTGACGGTATACTGGGTCGTTAAGGTGACGACCCGTATGTGTGGCTCCTTTGGTCTTAATTTTCTCTGTGAACATACGGTCACAAGTAGCGTCGTGACAAATATTATCGGTCCTGTACCTTTGTTGGATCTACAGGTAGTCGTCTACTTACCTATTCTTTCGACACCATGTATATGTGTTACCTCATAATNTTATCTTGACGGTATACTGGGTCGTTAAGGTGACGACCCGTATGTGTGGCTCCTTTGGTCTTAATTTTCTCTGTGAACATGCGGTCACAAGTAGCGTCGTGACAAATATTATCGGTCCTGTACCTTTGTTGGATCTACAAGTAGTCGTCTACTTACCTATTCTTTCGACACTATGTATATGTGTTACCTCATAATGAGTCGGCAATTTTTCTTAAGTAAACTTAGTCAAGACTACTCTACCTACTTTGACCTCGGCTAATATGTCTCACTTCATTCGGTCTTTCTTTTCGTGGTTATGTCATATGACTGTGTATATATACCTTAAATCTTTCTACCGTTACTACTGGGACATACGCTCTGTCGTTTTTTCTGTGTCTACACATATTGCCTGAAAACCTGAGTCTCCCTCTCCCTCTCCCACCCTACTAAACCCTCTTACCGTAACTTTGTACATGTGATAGTACATTCTTAGCTTAGCGGTCAGATACAGACTGCGTCCCACGTCGTACGAACCCCGACCACGTGCCCCTACTGGGTCTCCCTACAACACCCCTCCCTCCACCCTCCTCCCAATCACGAACCCTAATGTACATGTGGGCACCACCTAAGTACAGTTACATACCGTTTTGGTTATGTCATAACATTCCTTTTTATTTCATTTTTATTTTTAAAAATTTTTTTCTTTTCTTTTTCTGGAGAAAAATATTTACAAGTTTTTCCAGAACATCCAGAAGTATCTTGGTAAATTGAAGTCGAAGAAGTTGTAATAACAAACCCCGTATCTGAACCTAATGGTACTATAACTTACCAAACGAAACCTTTGTTAGTCTCTAGTAATTAAGATTTGTATTACCCAAACGAATTCAGGTATGTGATTGTTATTTGACTGTAACTTAAAAGACAAAAATTATTTTATTTTAGTATAAATAAAATTTCCTAATAAATATTACAAATTTATGATTCGCGTTTTCGATGTGAATTGATAGTTACCCCTCGTTTTAGTGTACCTTTTAATTACATTTCCTTTATTATATGCACGAAATTGTGTTCATTCAAAACGAGTTAGTACAAACATGTTGTTCCCTACTTATGATCCCTAGACAGATTACACGAGACACTAACACTACGAACGTAGGAATTTTCTTCGTCGTGTTAATTAATTCTTTCGTCCTTTATCAGAGACTTTACTCATTAACATTATTTAAGAGTGTATAAACTTTATGACAAAAAGAGATTCAATAAAAAGAGAGAAAAGAAACAACTAAAATTATAAATGTAATATTGATTTCTTTTCATCTATGGTAAGTAGACAGGTTCAGTTGAGGACTCAAAGAAAAAATTATGTGGTTAAAAATTTTGTCAATTAAATGTTATAACACAATCAAAGTACATATGTCGTTTCACCAGTCAATATGTGTGTGTACATATATGTATAATATGTTTATTAGACCTTTTCTTATCTATGTACAAATAATATATATATTATACGTATATCTGTATATTATACGTACATATATATATACATATACCCTTAGTGACCACCGAGTCGACATATCTTAGACTGACACTCTGTCATCTACGTCCAAACCATGGACCGAGTCTTTCTGGGGGGGACCTGTTCCTTTACCGTTAGGTTAGGTCATAAGAACGGACCCTTTAGGGTTCCTGTCTCCTCGGACCTCCCGATATCAGGAACCACAGTATTCTCGTGCTGTACTGAATCGTTGATTTAGTGGTGGTAGTACCTGTATATATACGTATATTATATGTACATATATGTAAATGTACATAGATACCGATAATGTCTTATAACTCATGTCAGAGACCACGATATGTCATCTTGAAACAACAAATCGAAGACTTAAAATTACTTTTTTACAGAATTCGTTTTTAGATAGTGAACAGAGAGTCTTGACTTCTTTACAAAATTAGTATACACGTGCTTTTTTCCCGTAGTACTAATGAGAGACTAATGAAAAAATTTCGACACTTCTCTATTAAGAAACTACATCATAAGTATATAACACAGAAAAAACTTGTGTAGATGAGTTTTATAGTGTCAAACTAACGTAAACGGTCTTGTGTTTACCGTAAATGAGAAGAGGTTTCTTTTTCAAACTGGTTTTTAGGTAAAGAACAGATATCGAAAGGGTTCCGAGTTCAATAGGAATAAATTACATTTGTGTCGATAACTACTTATTAGTCTCAATAAGAATATGTCTACGTACAACCGAGTCGTCCTTTAGACAGTGGAACTACTAACTTACTTTGACAACAGAAGTTCCCGATTGTACTTGTGTAGAAATGGAGACTCATAAGGTCGGTGACGAAGTATCGATTGACGTAAAAACCCTTCTTTCTTGTAACTAAAACTGACTATAAAGAAATTAGTAATAGTTTTAATAAATATCTTACGGTTACTATCTACTAATCGAAGAAAAAATTAGATCTTACAATAACCCCGAAATATCTTTTTATCTCCCTTTCCCTTTATAGTTTTACACAGTAGTATTATAAAATTCATGAATTGGAGGTAAATTTCTAAGTCGTAAATAAAAGTATTAATTTTTGACTTGTAAAGAACTTTATCCTTTAAGAGGGTAGAGAGTAAGAGAAAGAAAGAGAGAGAGAGGAAATGTTATATGTGGTAAACCGTTTCACTCTGAAAACACTTTCGACAAATTATTTATTTTACTATTAATTAAGTGGCGAGTCAATGACGCGTTTTGATTTCATTAAACTTTTTGATAATATAAAACCTCGTTGGACTAGTTAGGTTTCAGCATTTTATAAATACATCCTTCAGTCCAAACTCGAGATACTCTTTAGAACCATGAGACCGTCCTTCTATAATTGTTGAATTTACCGGACAGTTTCGTACAAACTAAAGGATCCTCTGTAGGAACATTTGTTCCCGTAAATTTACTACACGTATCAGTATGATATACAAGTTTGAATGTCGATAGAGATCCTTCCTTTCGAAACCATCGTATTACACAGTAATAAGATGGGTCTATCTCAATTATTGACTACTCATTTCTTACCGAGAGAGACAACATTGAGATTAATTTATACTTTATTAGTAATTAAGAACTCAGGTGAATACCGACTGAAGTTGTCAACTTACCGTTAGAGAGTCTAACTGGTTCCAACATATATACAATACTAATGAAACGTCTGTCAAAGTCTTTGATTTAGGATATTTATTAGTATCGTTACATTACAACAACAAAACAGTGATTCAGAACAGACTAAGAAACACAGGGGTACCTGACATCGGGCGGTCCGAGGAGACAGGTACCATACAGGGTCCGCTCTTATGTCCTCTCGCAATGGTAGAGGAAGAGTTCCACTAGAAGGACGTCTATTTTAGACCAAAAGACGTAGTGGTTCACCTAAGAAATGGTGCCTCGGTGGACCCTTCGGGTTTTCATTATTTCTGTAAAATAACTGTTGACCTATTAACGTCACGATGGATTTTGGTGCACGTAGTAGGTCCAAGGGTCTCTACGAAGTGTTATAAGAAAAGGTAAAACCAGTGTTCTTGTCTCTAGAGAAACCTTTAAATTGATATATGTTTAGACTAATTCCTTCTTTTGTTTTTATAGATTAAAAGGAATTTTTTTTTTTTGATGTATCTAACCTCCTTTCTCGGTTTCTCATTCGTAATATATCTTCTAATACATTAACTTAACCGAAGAACTTAATAAAATAAAAGTAGGACAATCTATCGTCAAGTATTATGTAATTAACTCGTGGTTGATTTGCGTTCTACAAAGTGACTTTTTTTGAATTTCGATAGTATAATTAAACCAAAGAATTATTTTAGATGAGTATATTGTGTCTCATAATTAATAATAGGAATGATAGTTGTAGTAACTTTTATTACATATAGTTTTGTAAGGTTTTGTATTTAACGATCGAAGCCAGTCAAGTCAAGTCAGTGAGTCAGCACAGACTAAGAAACGCTAGGGTACTTAGCGTCGTGTGGTCCGGAGGGACAGGTAGTGGCAGAGGGCCTCAAGTGATCGAATAAGTTCCATTTAAGTCTGATTTTATACCGTATGATTACTCTCAACCTGACACTTCTTTCGACTCGCGGTTTCTTAACTACGAAAACTTCGCACCATAACCTTTTCTGAGAACTCTCAGGGAACCTGACGTTCCTCTAGGTTGGTCAGGTAAGATTTCCTCTAGTCAAGACCACAAGTAACCTTCCTAACTACGACTTCGACTTTGAGGTTATAAAACCGGTACAGTACGCTTCTCAACTGAGTAACCTTTTCTAGGACTACGACGCTCCCTAACCCCTGTCCTCCTCTTCCCCTGCTGGCTCCTACTTTACCGACCTACCGTAGTGGCTGAACTACCTGTACTCAAACTCCTTTGAGGCCCTCAACCACTACCTGTTTATCCGGACCTCACGACGTTAATTACCCCAACGTTTCTCAGTCTGTGCTGACTCGTTGACTTGACTTGACTCCTGGAGGTAATACATTATAATTTTTTCTAGAAAATTTGTTAGAGTAATGGGTTTAAAGATAGAGACAATGAAATCGCTATTGTTTAACGAAATTCATCAAAGTTATATATATGTAAAATTTAGAAGAAAAAGATAATTTATATTACAAGTGACTTTTTTTAGTAGACGAAATTACTCATTAATATTATGGTCGAGAGTACATTAGTTATGTTTACTGTTCTTTATGTCAGTACATAGTCGGACGGAAGGATCTTCCTGGACAACATTAGTGTCGTATCATTAATCAGGTAACTAAAGACAACATCGAAAAGATCGGTAGATACACAAAAATTTGTTGTGTTAAAAGAAAACGAATAAAAATGTTGTGACTAAAATTTTTAGTTTCAAATATTTTAGGGGCACAGAAAGCCAAACGTAATTTTTTGAAACCCCAAGTAGACATATAAAAACGTACGTTCGTTTCAAATGGAAGTTACAACACAAATTGATGTAAAGTCTGATGTCATAATAAACAAAATGGTTTCATATCTATTTTTAAACTTAATAAAGTTCAAACTCCGATAAAACTTACTACAACGGCATTTGTAAGAATAAGTACAAAGGGCCACGGTTCATGGATTTACAGAGACCGTATAAGGATTATCACCTTGGTGACCTGATATTCTATACCCGTAGATGAATGAATCTTACATACTAAAGAAAGAAAAGAAAAGAAAAGTGTTCACAGGTTTCTTAGTGTCCTAGGGAAGTTTGATTGACAAATAACGATTGAGACAGAAGGAACTAATAACACACCTGACCTTATTCTATCGGTGGAAGACCACAAACGATAATAGCTCTACAAGATTTCAGACATAACTGAAAAAAGTTGGATTTTGTTCAATAAAACAAACAGGACTGATAAATCTAAATAGTCTTACGAAAAGGTAAAGAAACAAGAAATAAGGAAGAAAGAAGAGTTTAGAAGATAGACCTGAGTAAACAAAAGACGGTCCCGGACGACCATCGTACCAGAAACGAACTTTTACTTAAGTCTTATAGGGGTAATAATTTATATAAAACAACCTACGTCTGAGGACCCTATTGAGAAAAGTAACCGTTCCAGTGGTAGGAAGACCACGAGATCCCCCTTTTCTCGAAACTTAGACTCAAATTGTACGTCTTCTAAAGAATGGTCTACGTGGTGACTCCCACTCGGGACCTAGAAGTGGAATGGGAAAACAAAGTCTCTGTTTGAGGTCTCGGGTCCAATCGGACTCATTACTCTTGGAAGTGTCCGAGAGAGTTTCAAGTAATCATCGAGACCCTACAGTAAACAAGGTCTAATACCAAAGTATTGAGGAATAAAACAGTCGAGAGTTAGATATATTTACACATAAATAAAATAAAGATAAATGTATCATATATATACATGTGAGTTAACACGTATTTATATCCGGTAAAAATTATAAAATTTACGTAAATATCCCCTATAAAAATTCAAATCGACAAAAGTTATCTACAACAATACTCAACGTAAGTCAAGTCAAGTCAGTGAGTCAGGACAGGCTGAGAAACGCTGGGGTACCTGATGTCGTACGGTCTGAAGGGACAGGTAGTGGTTGAGGACCTCGAACGAGTTTGAATACAGGTGGCTCAGCCATTACGGTAGGTTGGTAGAGTAACAGACAGTAAGGGAAGAGGAGGACGGAAGTTAGAAAGGGTCGTAGTCCTAGAAAAGGTTACTCAGTCAAGGAACGTAGTCTACCGGTTTCATAACCTCAAAGTTGAAGTCGTAGTCAGGAAGGTTACCTATAAGTCCTGACTAAAGGAAATCCTAACTGCCAAAACTAGAGGAACGTCAGGTTCCCTGAGAGTTCTCAGAAGAGGTTGTGGTGTTAAGTTTTCGTGGTTAAGAAACCGTAAGTCGCAAAAAATATCAGGTTGAGAGTGTAGGTATGTACCGTTTCCCTTTTTGGTATCGAAACTGATCTACCTGAAAACAGCCGTTTCATTACAGAGACGAAAAATTATACGACAGATCCAACCAGTATCGAAAAGAAAGTTCCTCGTTTCGCAGAAAATTAAAGTACCGACGTCAGTGGTAGACGTCACTAAAACCTCGGGTCCTTTTATTTCAGTCAGTGACAAAGGTAACAAAGGGGTAGATAAACGGTACTTCACTACCCTGGTCTACGGTACTAGAAGAAAAGATTTACAACTCAAAATTCGGTCAAAAAAGTAAGAGGACAAAGTGAAAGTAGTTCTCGGATAAATCAATAAGTGAAAGACGGTATTCCCACCACAGTAGACACATAGACTCCAATAACTATAAAGAGGTCCGAGGGTTTTAAATGTACAGAAGGATTGGAGGTCTTACACTGAAAAAAACTTTATACCAGAAATGTCTCCATTAAACTAAACTTCCTCTAATATGACCTGCTCCCACCGAGGACTAGGTTCTACTACTCACAGAAATCTCCTCCGACTTAATCCTGTGTCTGGGTAGTTGTTCCCTTTCCGGTACACCTGCATTTCCGTCTGGGACCTCACTACGAAGATGATCGGTCCATTGTGGTTTCTATCGGTCGGTTGGACTCACGGTCTTTGTCTGAAGAAGTGCCGGAGGTTTCTTTCGTGGGCGACTGTGGAACTTAGGTTACAGATGGGAAGTCTTGGTCGTCTAGTGTTTGGAGACCACAAACTCGGTGGGTTACCACCATGTAAAACGTCCGTGAAATCTTTTGATTACGTCTTTTGATTAAAATTATTAAAAAGATCATAATGGTCTTGGTGTCTTTCTTTTGTGAAGGAGGGGCGAAACACCTCCCTCACTGAACAAACACAAAGTGTGTCTCTGGCCCTACAGAGAGGAAGAGAAAGAAGGGGAGGAAGGAGAAAAGGAAGGGAGAGAGGGAGGAAGGAGAAAGAAAGAAAGGAAAGAAGGTAAGAAAGAAGGGAAGGAAATAAGGAGGGAATTCAGAAAGAGAAGAAACGAAGGATTGAGACTTTGGAAGAGATAATGAAATTGTAGAACAGGGTAGAATAACACGTGTGTGACATACGGAAGTCACAGTATTCTATGTATGTCTTTCGGTCGGATCGATTGTTTCATCTAACATCTGGTGTACAGACTGTCAGTTTCTTTTATAGTTTCCTTCGATTTGTTTAATTGGGAAGAATTATATTAAGAAGGATTTTTCATCTATTATCGAAAACTATTGGGTTCAATATCCTTCCACGAGTTGACAGTTTTTCACTTAGTTGGGGAGAGTTGGAACTGAAAATTTATATTTACCTCAATCCGTCATACAATAAGGTTATCCCGACGGTCATATTCCTGGTGTCTGAGTCCCCGAATTTGTTGTCTTTAAACGAAGAGTATCAGGTCCCCCGACTTTCGGGTTCTGGTTCCACATCCATCCTGATCAAAGAAGACTCCGACGACAGGACCCACACGACTACCTGTAGAAGAGGAACACACGAGTGTACCAGAAGAGACGAAGGAATCACTTCAGTGAGTCAGCACGGGCTGTGAAACGTTGGGTCACCTGACATCGGGTGGTCCAAAGAGTCAGGTACCCTAAAAGGTCCGTTCTCATGACCTCATCCAACTGTAAAGAAAGAGGTAGAGAGGAAGGAATAGACACAGGATTTGAGGAGAACAATAACCCCGTGGTCCGTTCGATCTAATTTCGGGTACGATTACTGAAGTAAAATTGAATTAATGTCAAAATTTCTGGGACAGGAGTTTATACCTGTAGAGACCACCGAGTCTGCCATTTCACAGATAGATGTTACGTCCTCTGGGCCCAAGATAGGGACCCAACCCTTCTAGGGGACCTCTTCCTTTACCGTTAGGTGGGGTACTGATAACGGACCTTTTAGGACTATATGATCTCCAATCCTGAAATTGTATGTTTAAAATTCCCCTCTTGTTAAATCGACAATGTCCGTATCTCTTACATTTTGTAAATTATTTTTACATTTACGTTAATGTTCATACTATTATCGATAATAATAATAACGTTAGAGAGACCTTTTGTAATTGTATTTTTATGATTATTGATGAATTCTACTTCGAAAAATAGAACGAGTTTCTATTTTATCATAATTATAAGTGTCTTCTCTTATTTTATAATCTTTTTATATACTTACTTTGTAAACATATGGATAATTGTCCCGATCAGTAAATGTAAGTTCGTCTTAGAAACCTAATATTCTCAGGGGTTCGATTTAAGTTCAGGGTATACATTTCATGATGTGGGGAATAATTGCCAATGGTAGTTTTAATGAAGTTTATTTTCGTTAGTATAAATTGACTAAACATCTTGTCAATTTCAAGACACATTAATATCGGGTACAGATAGATACGTTTATAGAAATTAGAGATAAAGACCTATAATAGGAAAAACAGAAAAAACCCTACTTATGACTGATATTGTGACTCACCTCAAAAATTGATCTCAATTATAATAAGAAACGTTGTATTCTAGGTTATGTTTAGAATGTAAAAGATGTATTCAGTATGTTGTAAAGATAAAAGATAAGATGTAATAGATATACACGTGTTTTATAAACAGATATTATTTATATATGAATAATGTTAGTTATAATATAAGGTTTATGAATTGAGAGTATTTCTATGTACAGATAAATAAATAATACTACATAAGTTAATAAATATGGAAATTAGTAATTAAAAAAAACTTACTGATAAAAATACTAGAGAATACAATCGTAATATACACTATCATAAACTAATAACAAATAAAGGACACGAATGAGTATTTATGGAGTTTAAGTCTGTGAGGTGTTCCTTTGATTAATAAGATTACGAAATAGAAGGACTTTACGCCACCACCACCAAATCAGGGATTCAACGTAGGTCAAGAAACACTGGGGTACCTGACATCGGACGGTCCAGGGAAAAAGATACCCTAAAAAAATTTTTGTATTTAAATAAATAAAATTAACCTCCACTTAACGAAATGTTATAACACAACCAAAACGGTATGTAGTTGTAACCCCGACCAGGTACCCTGAAAAGTCCGTTCTTATGACTTCACCTAACAGTAAAAGAAGAGGTCCTATAGTTTGAGTTCAGAGGATGGACCGTCCGTAAGAAATAGTGACTCGGTGGACTCTTCGGAAGGACTTTGTCCTCGCGAGGATAAAAATATTTCGAGATCAGTACTTGACGAAAACAAGGGGATTTTAAATCACGGTCCCACTACCACAAACCTCTACCCCTAAGACGTTCCATCAATTCAAATTTGCTTCGGTACTTCCACCGTCGGAGTGTTACCCTAAACACAAGAATATGTTTTTGAGACCTCTCGAAGTAGGAAGTGGAAAGCACGGGGGGTTTTACTCCAGGACACTTGTGTGTCGTTCTACCACGGGTAAGTGTTCCGTTAAGTTTGGAGTCTAACCTTGGATCCGATGTCCGTAGAACTAGAACCTGAAGGTCGGACGTCTTGACATACTCTATTTAAGGATAACAAATCCGTTCAGTCAGATACTTTAAAATACTACTGTAGACTTTTATTCTACCCAGAAAATTTTAACAAAAAAGAGAATACACAAACAAGACCCAATATCCAAGGTGTTTGTCTTCCTAGTAAAGATAGTAAAGATCATAAAGAAATAGTAGGATCTTGTCGTCACGTGTATACGAACTCGTTACCTTAGAATCGTGGATTCCATGTGATGGTCTTCAGTGTTTGATGGGACCAAACGTTTGTGATCTTACCAAACTCAAAAGGAAATAAGTTGACAAATGTACCAGTACTAAAACATTGTCATACGGTTTCAGAAACTGACACACATAGTGTTATTTGACGCCTTTTAAGACTTTCTCTACCCTTATGGTCTTGTGGACTGGACGGAGAATTATTTGGATATACGTCCAGTCCTTCGTTGTCAATCTTGACCTGTACCTTGTTGTCTGACCAAGGTTTATCCTTTTTCCTCATGCAGTTCCGACATATAACAGTGGGACGAATAAATTGAATATACGTGTCATGTAGTACTCTTTGCTACCCGACCTTCTTTGTGTTCGACCTTAAGTCTAACGGCCGTCTTTATAGTTATTGGAGTCTATACGTCTACTGTGGTGGGAATACCGTCTTTCACTTCTCCTCGATTTTTCGGAGAACTACTTTCACTTTCTCCTCTCACTTACAACCGAATTTCGAGTTGTAAGTCTTTTGTTTCTAGTACCGTAGGCCTGGGTAGTGTCTACCACTGACGTCGGTACTTTAATTTTCTGTGAATGAGGAACCTTCCTTTCAATACTGGTTGGACCTATCGCATAATTTTTCGTCTCTGTAGTGAAACGGTTGTTTCTAGGCAGATCAGTTCCGATACCAAAAAGGTAACCAGTACATAACTACACTCTCAACCTGACACATCTTTCGACTCACGACTTCTTAACTACGAAAACTTGACACCACAACCTCTTCTGAGAACGGTCAGGGAACCTGACGTTCCTCTAGGTTCGTCAGGTAGGATTTCCTCTAGTCAGGACCCACAAGTAACCTTCCTGACTATGACTTCGACTTTGAGGTTATGAAACCAGTGGAGTACACTTCACAACTGAGTAACCTTATCTGGGACTACGACCCTCTCTAACCCCCGTCCTCTTCCCCTGCTGTCTCCTACTCTACCGACCTACCGTGGTGGCTGAGCTACCTGTACTCAAACTCATTTGAGGTCCTCAACCACTACCTGTCCCTCCGGACCACAGGACGTTAAGTACTCCAGCGTTTCTCAGTTTGTGCTGACTCACTGACTTGACTTGACTTACATTAGTCTCTCTATTTAGTAAGACCCCTTCTAAGTCAGTCCTATTACCAAAAATCTACTACTCCGGAGTATCGGATCTAAACAATATAGAATAAAGTATAAACAAGTTCTTCAGAGTAGCAAGTTTTACTAAACAAACCATTAAAACTTCTTTTGACAGTATTGATCTCAGTTTTCAAAATAGAACACCTAAGGTCGTAACTAAGATTCCTTAACGAACTTAGGATTTACGATGAACGTAGACTCCCTAAGTAGTTGGTCCTTTTACTAATTTAAGTTTTCGTTCCCGAGAAAGACGTTGGAAACAGGTATAATCCAGTTCACATAAATGCTCGTAAGGTCCTCACCGAGAAAATTATCCGATGAAAACTTATTTAAGGTGGTCGTAGGACCTACAATAGGTCGACAAAGAGGGTAGAGACGACCCCGACAAAAGAAAGAAAGGAAGAAAAAAGTTTTATATAAATAAAATAAACCTCCGATTAATGAAATGTTATAACATCACCGAAAACGGTATCTGACTATACTTAGTCGGTACAAACTCAAAAGGGACTCAAAACTCAAAGGATTGTAGGAAATCCCGTATAAATTTAGATAATTTAGGAAAAGTAAAGGTGAAGAGGAAAGTCGGGTACAAAAACATATCTCTTCTAATAAAAATTTTTATCAAAGGTTTCAGAGAACTCGATTATTATATCTTTGACCACCACAGTAGAAAAGGAACTTTGTGTGTTTGTCATTGGAATCTATACTTTGGATGGAAAGTATCCTTGATGAAGAAGTATGTATTGACCGTAAGGTCTCAGTGTTACACTGGTCCATCTCCTCAGCTGGAACTCGGACACCATTCAATACACGTAGATTTAAAGTAGACATGGATAGAGGAGGAAAACTGTGGTGTACGAAGTACCTTAAACCCTGTCACGTGGATCTGACCCTTGGTCATAAATTATATTGTAGACGTCCTTGGGTCGGGTGAACGAAATATTTTCATGTACATGGACTTATTGTTTTTAGTACGACGTTGACGACATGGGAACTCGTAATCTAAAGACTTAGGGACGTTCAGACATTGAAACGAATCTGGTCCTTATCGTATGTTCACCTTATACCGGTATCCGAAACATCAAGTTCCAGTTTGCCTTCGTTAAAACATGGGAGTGTGGTTCATACTTTGGATAGACGGTCACAAACCAATTTCCCACCCACCTCTAGCGGGACACTTTACATTCTCCTTTTAGAGTTACAAACTAGTGAAATCATAGGTAAATCGTGTCTTAGACCGTATAAATCCCTCTACCACACGAAAATGACTTACTTAATTAAATTATTTATGTAGAATAATACCAGGTCCATAAATTGCGAGTGGGTCTAGACCAAGACGAGAAAAAGACCAGTGTATCTTTCAGATTTAGAAGGTTCACGATAAAGGTAATCCACTCTGACAACTGACGTACATCCGTCACCCCACACTCTTTTCGCGACACGTAGTAAAGACTCGGTTCCGCAAATTCTTGGACGGATGATCTGAGAAGTATGACAGAGAAAGGGACTACAACCGTAGGACGCTCTCGTGGCAGGATTCTGGTCCCTACGGCTTGGACATAGCGACGGAGGTCCTCGAAAGAGACCTCCCCAACAGATGGATGCACATTAAAGTTCGAAAAGAAACATACCAGTTACTATAAAACTGAAATAAAACAATCGGAAGACAACAAGACTACGTATGGTGACTAAAATGCGGACAATTAAGGTAGAGGTTACACTTCAGTATCTCGGTGTAATCGTCTGAGAATTGGTAAATGACAAATAATAATCTTATATACGTACTAGAAACTCTTTAAGTCCCTTTTTGGTGTGAACGAATCACACATTTGGTTGAGTTATTTAAATGACACTTTAGGACTGACATTCGAATTTCAAAAGGAAACGAACATTTTGATGATAACTGTTACACCACTCATTTAAAAAAAAGTTGTTTGACACTCTGAACTAGAACCTTTCGTCTCAGAGTTAATCTCTTTTTAGGTACTATTTGTATTGTTTGTATTGCCAGTTTTTATTCCTTGTTCATGTATTATCCACTACTAACGAACCAGTCCCTTTTACTTAATTAATTTATACATAATGGTATTGTAAAAATAAAGTCATTAATTTTGATAAAATCTAAAAGTTAATTCTTTACTGAGTCCGAAATCATCACAAAAAACATAAAGGTGTCGTATGTAAAATTTTTATAATATCTTTATATCAAATAAAAATGATAACACAATCAAAGACGAGATATCGTTTCACTAAGTCAATATATATATATATATATATAAATGTAATACACATATATACATATATATAAGAAAAAATGTAAGAAAAGGTCATCTTCAATACTGTCTCTTAACTAATATCAAGGGACATAATATATCATCCCGGAATAACAAATAGGTAGGATATGTATTATCAAATGGATACGATTGGGGTTTGAGGGTTAGAAAGGGGTGGGAACCGTTAATGTTCAGACAAGAGACACAGACACTCAGATAAAGAGAAAGTGTCTATTCAAGTAAACATAGTTAAAAATCTAAGGTGTACATTCACTGAGTACTATAATCAGAAAGAGAAAGACTGAAGTGAACCATTAAAGATCCAACTGGGTCGTATTTAAAAGTGACGAAAGACTTCATATCATCATTTCGGTGTAACAAACACTGTGTACATTGTCACCTTTGTTTGTTTGTTCGTGACGAAAGTTCTTTTTTCTCTCAATTAAATCCACTCACTCTCAAGTTAAAATGTCTTAATAAAAGTCTAAAAGGGGTCTCACAACCAAAATTTTTATTTTGAAGAGTTGTGGAGTACTCTTTACACTTTGCATTTTTCCGACCTCTTAGACCCAATACTGTGTCTTGTATCGTATCTACACCAACCAGAGGTAAAAACAAAATAAAAATTACCGGTTTTGAAACCTCCGTTTCCGTCTTCCCTTTACTTCTTATTTCTAGATTTTCCGCCAAACTTAAATCTTAAGATTGAATTCTCAACCTTATTTTCCATGACAAATAAGTGGTTTATTAGTTTTCACTAAAATGTTCACTAGTTTTTAAAACTCGTATACTAATTTTGAAATTCCGTTACATAACTTAATCAAACTGTTCAATCCCCTTTACATGTGAAATGTATTGTTTAAATTGAGTCGTATTAAAACACTTAATCCTTAATAAAGTCAAAACGTCAACTTTCTTATTCAATTTGAAGATTCGAGAGATTCCATTATTTCTACCTCGAACCTAAATTTTGAAATATACAAACTAAAAAATTATATTTAAAATTCCAAAAATCATAAAGGTCACCTAGAGTGTCGAGGAAAATCTTTATTAAACTCTCTTCGTTCACCATAGGATTACTGAATAGCTGTTTACCTTCGTCTCTAATTGACAGGATTTAGGAAAGAGTCCTGAGTAAGTCTATTTTGTTCAGAGTCAAAGGTCTGACTTCAAATTCCTTCCTTTGTTTTTCAAATTATTTATAAACCGAACGATATTTTTAGTGTCTACGATCTCAGACACCTATACTGAATCAAAAGTATGTTATTTTACCTTTTATTATGGAAGGGACATCCTAAAAACATCTGTATTCACTATTACATACAACGAACCTTTCCACAGGTCGAGTACGATTCCTTAGTTATCCACTATCAATAGTAAAAGTACAGAAAAATGTGGGACGGTAAACCTTTCTTACGTCGGGTGCCAAAAAGACAAGTTTATTCTTCACCTTCATCAGTTACCTGTACCCAAACCCACCTGAGGCCCTCAACCACTACCTGTCACTCCGGACCGCACGATGTCAAGTACCCCAAAGTCTCAGTCTGTGTTGACTCGTTGACTTGACTTGACTTGGTCCCATTTTAATTATCTTCAGTCTACTTAACCTACTGTTGTTCCGTCCCTGTCTATACCGACATAAAAAGATGTCTTCATTTTGGTCTATCATTGTAAATTTTTTATATTGTTATAGTCTATTCTGTAACTTCTGTTTTAAACTACCTCGAACCGACGTCGGTGAGGTACTGGTGGTACGGACGGAGGGTCGTCGTCTCCTCTTCTCGTGTGTCCCATCTTCGTGGGGAGGGAGGTCCTATCCCCCGTACTATGGTTACGAACGGGACGAGGTAGCCGTAGGGTGCTTCGTCTGATCCTCAGTCGACTACCTTCACCTAGGGAGAAGGTCTCGTCTCAACCAGCGAGAAGGGTCCATTCGATTCAAAATGTCTAGTGACACCAACATCTACAAGGGTGACGTTTATGAGGTCGTGGTCGTGAGGTTTATAAGGACTTTAAATATTGAACATTTACAAAATGTGTTTGGAAAGTCCATAAACATGTTACCAGACACTTTTCATTATTTGAGAAGATGACCGATGATTCGATAATCAAGACTCGAGTTTTAGTTGGAAGGTCTAAGATTTCGACGGTCTTGACTTTCAGGTCTTGTGTGAAGAGAAACGGTCGTGAGGATAATTAGAGACGGGACTTTCCCGTGATCTCTCACTACCACTTCGGGGTTTTTCCTTGACTGGAAACGAGTTGACAACCAAAGAGAAGGGTGGTCGTACGGAGTGAAGACACAGAACCTTTACCGTCAAACAAGGTTTCAGTCATCCAAAAGATACAACTTAAAAAGGTAATGAACTTCGTGACCGGGTGCCTACGGACTAGATCTGTTGTCGTAGTAGCGTTCTCTCAAGGGCTTTTGGTAGATAAAGAAGAAATAACTAATACGGTTTCGGAAACTGACACACCTAGTGTTATTTGACACCTTTTATGACTTTCTCTACCCTTATAGTCTGGTGGACTGGACGGAGAACTATTTGGATATACGTCCAGTCCTTCGTTGCCAATCTTGACCTGTACCTTGTTGTCTGACTAAGGTTTATCCTTTTCCTCATGTAGTTCCGACATATAACAGTGGGACGAATAAATTGAATATACGTCTCATGTAGTACTCTTTGCGACCCGACCTTCTTCGTGTTCGACCTTAAGTCTAACGGCCGTCTTTATAGTTATTGTGACAATACTTGGAGAGAGGTATCAAGTAGTCCGTGAGACAGATAGTCTAGATCAGGGAATTTAGATAAAGAATGAAGGTGACATATTAGTATTCCCAATACTAAATCCAGTATGGACTTACCAGATCACCAAAAGGGTGAAAGAAGTTAAATTCAGACTTAAACCCATATTCCTCAAGTACTAGACTCGGTGTCAGTCGAGGACCAGAACAAAAACGACTGACATATCTCGAAGAAGTAGAAACCGACGTTTCTTATATTAGTTCTACTAAAACCATAACCGGTAGACCACTACAGGTACACTTATGTATTTGTATACATAATGAGTGTGGAAAAGAATAATAGAACCTAACCGTTAATACTATCTATCAAATTCCTCACTTTTTGTTTAGACGAACGATTCCCAGTATTTTAATACAAAATTAAAGGCTGTCTCCGCACCGTACCCTACTTGAGTAATAAGGTAGGACTGAAAATTTCGTTTCGAAGTCGCTTAACGTGTTGAGTTTCCGTGAAGGATTCTTAAAACCTACTTTGACCTACGAAGTTCCTCGAGAGACTGACTTCCGTAGACGAAGTCTAATGTGACAAGGTCACTTCTCGACGTCCATAGACCCGTAGCAAGTCTGGATGAGGATATTTTTACGGGTGGACTCCGTGTGCTACAAGTCGTTTGTGGTCGAGAGACACATGTACTGTCAGTCGTTTGTGGTCGTATCATATGAACTGGTACTATGAGACTGTGAGGAAACGCTAATTAGACCCCCACGATCCTGTAACCGTCAGTCAAGGTAAGGGAGGAGTGGAGGTTCACAACGGAGGGTCATGGAGTGAAGTAACAAGGTAAACTGTAGTGGGGACAGACTTTACTTGTCTCAGAAACACGAGTTTAAAGTCTTATCTCTTGAACCCAGAGAAATCTCCTTTATAGGGTCTTGTAAAGGTTGTGAATGGTTTATAATTACTTTTCTTTTTATGTTTGCATATCCTTACCTGGTCCAATATCAATATCCGTGTCAAAGAAACCCAAACCAGTTATACAAAATTCATAGAAGGTGCCGAAAACCTGGTCTGTGACCCCCATGTTGGAACGTAAGAAGTGTTTTTGTGGGGAATTCAATGGAGTAAAAAATTTTTACCACGGTTACAGTCACAAAACCTACCTTACTAACACAAAGAGTTTTACTGTTATACGTCCTTTAATTCGTAGACACCGACAACAGATGACTTTTGGATGTTATAGGAGGAGATAACACAACCGATGGATTATGTGGTGCGTGTAGGAATTACATTTTGTACAAGATGGGACCTTGTTGATACATGATACATGATTCAATGAAGTCAACACAAGTTGAGAGAAACTGGGGTATCCGATATCAGAAGGTCCAAGGAGACAGGTACTCTAAGAGGTTTGTTCATATAATCTCACCCAACGTCACGGGAGAAGATTCCCTAGAAGGGTTGGGTCCCTAGCTTGGGTGTAGAGAACGTGACCTTCCACCCAAGAAATGGTGTTCACGGTGGACCTTTAGGTGGGGGAGGTTTTCTTTTGATATAAACTTAAAATAAGACTCTATGAAATTCATAGTAAAGTTGTTTATCTACTAAATTCTTAGTACTCCTGTAGGAAGATTTTGGATAGTGTAGAACCGGGACAGACCCTCCCAAAGAAAGAAACATTTGTGGGTTAAGGAAGTGGAGAAAAGACCCGTTCGTAGAGTCAAAGTAAGCATCGTTCTAGTAAAAGTTTCGTCTACTGGAAAAGAAACCTCTGATTTTCGAGGTACAGTCAAAGGATTGTATTGTGAAAAATAAGAAGGAGAACGTTTCGACACGAAATGATGAATTGATGAGGTCAAAGGACGTACTCTGTTCGGAAGTTGAGAGGTGATTAAACGTTCTTATATACTCGTCACCGGGACTCAGTAGTCCTTAAAGGTCAAACCGATGGTCTAGATTGGTGAAGGTCTCATGAGAACATACTTAGTAAATCCAAAAATGAAAGGGGAGAGAGTAAAAAGTCTACAAGGAGACGTTAGTACAGGGGAGTCGAAATGTTGTTTTTAGACGCGGTATGAAAGTTACTACCATCGTCTTGTGACATCGATTTTATCTTTAACAAGAGACTGTGAACTCGTTCATCTTCGGAAAGAGACTCAGAAACGACACAGAGTCCCGACACTCGGACGTCCGTACGGGAAGTCACCGAGAGTTCTACACGGAGATAAAATAAAATAAAATAAATAAAATAAAATAAAATAAAATAAAAAACTGGGGATGAAATAAATAAATAAAAAATTAAAAATAAAAATGAAATAAAATGAAATGTTATGACATAACCAAAACGGTATGTAACTGTACTTAGGTGGTGCCCACATGTACGCTAGGGTTTGTACTTGGGGGGAGGGTGGAGGGAGGGGTGTTGTAGCGAGACCCAGTAGGGACACGTGGTCGGGGTTCGTGGGACATAGGACGTAGTCTGTATCTGACCACTAAGCTAAGAATGTACTATCATATGTACAAAGTTACGGTAAGAGGGTTTAGTAGGGTGGGAGAGGGAGAGGGAGACTCAGGTTTTCAGACGATATGTGTAGAGACAGAAAAAACGACAGAACGTATGTCCCCGTAGTTACACGGAGATAAAATTTACCTTCCGTCCCGGTACGTCCAGTATTGTGTAGGTCGTAGTTTCAACTTTTACTCCCGATAAACATGAAATTTGAGATCACACTTGAATCTCGTGTACATTAAGATCTCATCGGTAACTCAATACTCCTTTTCTAATTCCCTGTCTTCTCTTGGTAAGACCCTCTTCACGTTATGAAGATCTTCTCAGAGACGTAAGACGAAGAAAAAGGTTAATATGAGACGTATGGATAAAAACGACAACAGGTTCGGTACCACAGATACGTTTGGTCTTTTTATAGACACACCGTCGTTCGGTCCTGGAAGAATGACCACGTAATTAGGCCCAACTGGTACTGTTATATAAAAATTTAGTCTAATAGATTATTCTGTATTTTTACCTTTCTCCTTTTAGTTTACGTTTAATCAATGAATAAGTCACAAAGTTTAGTGACGGAATTAGGTAAACAAATTTTCTATTTTGATAAGTAAAAATATAAAAACTTAATAAAAACAACAAGTCGGCGATTCAGCACAGGTTGAAAAAACGGGAGGTCTGAGGAGACAGGTACCCTAAAGGGTCCGTTCTCATGACTTCACCCAACAGTAAAGGAGGAGGTCCTGTAGAAGGGATGGGTCCCTAGTTTGTACTCAAAGGACGAAACCGTCCACTTAAGAAATGGTGTCTCGGTGACCACTGTTTGTTTAAATTGAGATTATAATGCAAGTTAGATAGGAACGGAAAGGGGGTAATTTAGGTATAAAAAAACAAGAAATTCATTCTCAAAACTAAGACTTTACAACGATAATTTCAAGGAAAATGACTTTTTACGTTATTTTTCTTCCTCGGGTTAATTTTATTTTAAAAGGTCAAGTTTTTAAGTCTAGAAATATTGATACTCTTCAAGATATCCCCTAGGTAAAGAATATGCCACTGTCACAAAGTCCGGGACTAAGTAGCGTAGAATCATTATACTACCTTGTAGTATCGAAGACCAAGTATGAGACGTCACCGGGGAGTAGACTGAGTCTTATTTTGGTTTCGTAACTGTTGTCCGAGCGGTAGACAGAGGCGTCGACTGAGGACTGAGTTGGTGACGAGAGGTAGGATCGGTGGCATCAAAGGAACCTTAGGACTGCGTACGAGGACAAAACCCCGTAAAAGTGAGTTCCAAAGGAGACGGACTTCGACGAGAGAGACCGATTAAGAGAGTACGGGATATAAACGAAATTATAATGGAAAGACTACTTCTGATGGTGAGGCAAAAATTACTATTGGGGAAGGTATCGGGTCAAGGAAGTTTAGATGATAGTTCTATATCAAATGGGACGAGATACAAACCAACTAAAGGTACCGTAAGTTTCCGAATAATTTTACAGTACGTTAAATGAATGTGTAAATTAACACAGCACACTACAAACAGACGTAGGGGCACCTTACATTTATCGTTTCCTCGTCTCGACAACAACACCAGACTCACAAACACAGGGGGTGTTCCCGTCCACAACGTCAGAATGTCCACGACCATAATTATCCATCTTGGTATTTCCACTAATCTGATACTGTCACAACAAGGGAATCTTTTCTGTGGGTTCCTCGAGGGACTAGGAACGGGAGGGACTCCTGTGTCACTGTGACACAGACGTTGGACCTTCGTAGGGGGGTAGGGTGAGGTTCGTCCGAGGGGGGTTCGTTCGAGGTGGGACTAGCGTCTGAAGACCAGAGGTCTTACCACTGTATAAAGGCAACAAGTGTTCGGTGGAACAAACACAATAAAGTAAAATTGTCGGACTTACCTGATTCTGTCGACGGGTAAGGACAAACAAGTAATTACACAGACTCATCGGACTTTGTTACATTTGTGTAAACTGGGACCTTTATTGAACCCAGACTTGACACGTCCAGATAGGTATTCTTCAAAACGGGAATGGGGACGTACCAAGTACCTAGTGGACATGAGTCATTTAAAAAAAAAAAATTCTTCTCTAATCCACTTACCACCTCTTACTATCACTTATACTACTACTCACTAAGAAGACAAAAGATGGGACTCGGTTCTTCGTACGAAATATTATATGAGTTTGGAGGGGTATTTAAGATACCGTGTACCTATAATACTAAGAATAAAATAGTTACTTTTTTAATACTGAACTCTTCAATTCCTTAGACAGAGTTTAATGTGTCGACTATTTGATTACTTGACCATGACAGTACAAGGTACAGATATAGGAATAGGATTTACTACAATAGTAAGGATTTTAGTATTAAACCGATTTAATTCAAATGTGAACAAACTGGAGGTTGGTCATTTCCTTTGTGTAAAAAAATATGTCAGTCATACAACTTATTTGACATCACGTCCTACAATATACAGAAAATTGGTTAGGTAAACTAAACCCCTGGAACAATAAGACCGGGAACTTGAGTACTTAGGAAGATAAGTGAAATATTTTGAGACCCTTAATTAACAATACCGATGGGACACTTTAAGGTGATCGTATTTACGTGAGAAACCTGTACTTTGTACCTCTCACCTTTGAAAATGATTGAGTAGAGCGGACTATTGTACTTTGGAGTGTTTATTTTTTTAATACTATTTTTGAGAGGTCTTTCGTCCTTATCTTCCTTGTATGGAGTTGTATTATTTTCGATATATACTGTTTGGGTGTCGTTTGTAATAGGAGTTACCACTTTTTAACTTTCGTAAAGGGGATTTCAGTCCTTGTTCTGTTNTAGAGCGGACTATTGTACTTTGGAGTGTTTATTTTTTTAATACCCCGTCCTCCCTCGACACAACAGTTCCCATCTTTGTATTTTCAGATTTCTAAGGTTCACCAATGTAATTTTTATCTTGTTCGTTCTGTATATTATCACTAACAGTTGTCCCCACGTACGAAACTTATCACCTCTATCTTTTATTCTTTTCTTTTTAACTCATATGTCAATTCGTCCGCCCTTGGTGAAGACGGTGTTTCCCGTCATGAACGTCGACAAGTTACTAGAAAAGTCAAACGAGTAAAGGTTCAACCAATATTTTTATCATGGACGGAGTTTCACAATAAATCTTTAATTTTACTGAAATATGTAAATTTTGCTCATCTTCGTCACAAAAGACATTGGTAAACATATTAAGATTTCCCGTCTTTATATAGAGAGAAACAAAAGATAATACCTTTAGGTAATAAGTACTTACTAAACTGGACGTCTAGATGAATCTTTATACTTCTAAGACTGAGGTCGATTAAATTCCTGAGAACGGAAAGGAACACAGGGAAAAGAAGAGGGGGACATCGTAGACCCGTATCAACCTTTGAATTGTCGTAATGCTACCTCCTTCCTTCTCGGAGTGGACTTATAGTAGGGAGTCCAGAATCGACGGAAACGTGGAGTGAGGACGACCGGAACCAAAATGAAGAAAAAAAAAAAGATAAACCGACACAGTCCAGAATCAACGTCGTACATCTTAGAAGTAACGGGACACGTCTGAAAAACGACACAGTACGTCCTAGATCAAGAGATTGGTCCCTAGCTTGGGTCCGGGGACCGTAACCTCGTACCTCAGAATTGGTGACCTGGTGGTCCTTTCAGGGACTTCCATATATCAGAACAGGACAATAAAGTCTATTAGAGGAGTAAAGTGACAGTTTTACACCACTTTATTACGGGGAAAAACCTCTGTTAACCCGGTGTCAGTTTAGACATGGGAGTAAATGAAAATTCCGAAACTTAGAAACTTAACGAACTGAACTAAATTGTATAAAGATGTATTTGATACTACGAATTAAAATATGTAGTTAACTGGACCGGGTGTCCCTCAAGTTTGGGAACCAATGTGTACCAAGACCCATGAACTCCTACAGAGACCTACACTATTTGTAAACTTAGACATTTGACTCATTTCGACTGACAGGAGGGGATACACCACCCGGAGATGATTAGGTGACTTCCGGACTTAGTTTGTGTTCCGTTCCACTTCCTCCCAAATAAGAGAGACACAGAAGTTCGACTCTATAGACAGAAGAGGACGGAAGTCTGATTTTGTACCCCATCTTAAATGTGGTAGTCGAGTGGACCAAGGTCGGACGATCCCTGAAGAGGTGGAGGCATCGACTTTTCTTGTTAAAGAATGTTAGTTAGTTAGAGAGACATATTTGTTTAATAAAAAGAGAAAGAGACCTCTTGTGTCTACTTTGTGTGTAACTTGGTATTCTAAGCCCCAAGTGGAAGAGAAATAAGGACGGCAGATACACGACACCCCCTGGAGACCGAACCGATGATTCATGTAATCATATGTGACGTACATTACTCAAAATTTCCATTTGTACAAAAATACCACTTCTCTCAAATGTCTCCTTCATTCTGATCTAATTTTAGACTCCCACATCTGTCTACTTACACCGTTCATATTATTTTATAAAAACGTCCGTTACAGATTTCGATTATAACCCCCTTTCTTTTCTTTATACGAACCTCGTCCTATACCACGAGGTACTCTCCTGAAAATGACCTCTCCCCCTTGGATTCTTATCAATCACGAGTGTACACTTCCTCTTTCTACTATCTCCTTCTTTCTCTTCCATACTCCAAGATATTTAATTTCAAATGGACGGAATGAGATAAAGGGTCCTGGTAATACCACTCTCAACGGGAGACACTAGATTAGTAAAACGAGGTAAAATAATTACAAAAGTCAGTAGTCAGTCTGGGGTCACTATTAGATAGGTATGAGTTATGCTAATAACCCGAATCCTTCGAGTACTTTTTGTGTTCGTTAGTGCAGATCCTTCGATACCATTAAGTTTATGTCAATAATACATTGGTTTAGGTAAATGATCAACTTTCATTTAACACTAATAACACTTGTTTCTTTTTTGACTCTTAAATTCTTTGTCCAGATCTACATTTGCTTGAAACTATTAACTCTTTGAAATGGATCTCTCTACCCGCCGGGAAGGACTCCACTAATTCACACCATTTACACATCGGCGCCAGTAAACTCCGACCAACCTACCGTCATTGTGTACTAAAGGGGAAGTCGGTGGGGATAAGAGGGAGATGAGACTGAAGGTGGACGATTCTTAAGGGGAGTGGGTGGTAAGGATTGGGGTCTGACCTGAAGTCCTAGTCTCTACTCTTTCCGAGTCCAAACGTCCCACGGAGACCTACCCCCATCTATAAGTAGAAAACGTTTAAGGAACTATTAATTTTATCCATACCCCAACCCCATCTCTATTCGACCTTCTGACCCTGACTATGTATGTGTGATGAGATATGTTTTATCCATTGATTATTCCTGGGTAAAACCCGAAGTGACGACCGAGTCTACCATTTTTTTAGGTGGACGTTATGTTCTGTGAACCCAAGCTAGGGAACCAACCCTTCTAGGGGACTTCTTCTCGTACCGTTGGGTGAGGTTATAAGAACGGACCTCTTAGGGTACCTGTCACCTCGGACTACCCGATGTCAGGTACCCTAACGTTTCTCAGTCTGTACTGACTCGTCGATTCGTGTCATGTCGTTCCTAGATGACATATAGTGTCCTTTCAGATGAGTTATGAGACATTACCGAATATACCCTTTTTTTAGATTTTTACTTACCTGTGAAAAAATACATATTGACTCAGTGAAACGAGATGTGGACTTTGATTATGTTGTATCATTTAGTTGATATGAGGTTATTTTTTAACTAAATTTTTTATCTATGTTTGAATCTCAGACTTAAATTTTCTGTATTTCTACTGATACCTGTTTGAGGTCCTCTATCACTCCCTGTCCCGTCGAACCACACGACGTCAGGTACCCCAGCGTTTCTCAGTCTGCACTGACCCTCTGACTTGTAGTTGTTTCCGATTTTGTCGGGTAGTTTTGTCGACGGAGTGTAGTTGATATACTTGTATAGAATATCAAGAAGGAAATCTTAGTGGAAGACAGCTCGAGTCTTGTCGTACCTTTAATGAAGAGTTTACGGAAGGACCAGAGACTTCAGATTCCATTGACAAAGAGCCCGTATATATATTGTGTTACGTTCTGTATTTACTACTAATTATAGAGAGGTGATCCTCAACTCGGAAAGAGAGTCGGTGTCTCGTCTATAATGATTAGGTGTATGAGGGGTGTGGATCGTGTACTGGTAGTTTATTACCCATGATCACTAATTTATTATTTAGTACATCACTAATTTATTATTTAGATGATTTTGATCCCGAAGGTTCTACCGGTATCACTATTTCTTAAACGGACGGTAACGTCCTCAACATTCTCTACACTTAAGTTAGGGAGCGAGTCCTTCTATGAGACTTCTCCCTGTACTATTGGATGAGATCATAAGAACGGACCCTTTAGGGTACTTGTCTTCCCGGACCAACCGATGTCAGGTACCCCAACGTTTCAGTCTGTGTTGACAGACTCGTGTCGCGTATGATCTTGGTCGAGAATCGAGTGATCCTAAATTGACGACTTAATTTTTCCTCGACGACTTGTCACTGAAGTCTTTATGGATAAATAGACAGAAACCACTTTACTTATTTGTTTACATATTATAAGTATGTCGATATTAAATCGGACTTTATAATGTCTGTCACCACTTTTGTACATGTTGCACATATAAAGTAAATACTTTTATACTTAATCCTAACACAGTGTATTCTTTTTGTTCGTTAAGTTTAAGGGTAGTAATTCTTATAAGTTCAGAAAGTAAACTTAACAGAAATTAAAAGGAATTCTATTCCACCACCGAATCAACGATTCAACACAAGTTGAGAACGTTATGATACCTGATCTGAAATAGGACGGTCCGAGGAGATAGGTACCCTAAGAGGTCCGTCCTTATAACCTCACCCGACAGTAAAGGAGGAGGTCCCCTAAAAGGGTTGGGTCCTTAGTTTGGGTCCAGAGGACGTAATCTTCGTCAAAGAAATGGTTAACTCGATGTTCCCTTTGGGTTCAATACAATGACCCATTATAAATCTACTTAACGATAAATTGTGATTTTGATTTCTAAGATTTGTCTCGAAGAACGGGACTTTACTGGTATGACAGGGAATGAGGAACAACTTTTGACTTTCGGGTAGTTACTGGAGAAGTGTTAAGTTAGACCATTAACTGATTGGAAGTAGAGAAGAAGGGAATCTTTTGATACCGGAAGACTATCGTAACGAAGTAAGTAATCAACGTTTTTATCGTCTTCAAGTCGATAAATATTGTGACCCTGTGATAGAGATCCTAGTTTAGTATGAGTGTTACTATGATTATATTGTCATTATTTTTGTTAAGGTATGTAAACTACCTTTAAGGGAAAACTTTTCTATGTGTATGAAACAAAGTTTAAACTAAGAGTCTTGTAAGTATTATTACTCCCGATTTTACAAGGTAGAATTAATGTCCCAAAAAGAAATTTCGGAAAAAGAGTTTTAGTCATTCAATAAACCCAAATCTTTATCATGCACAATTACTTTGGGTGTGGAAGGGAGGTGTGGTGAGACTCATCTTTACCTTCGATGATTCCTACCAACCTTTGTTCAGAAAAGTATTAGATTTAAGTCTCTACGATGAATCGTTTTGGCTTGATTTACGATACGATAGATTTTCGGTGTGTTCTTATTGTGGAATTTCGATCGCGTTATTTACACAAATAACTTAATACCAAGTTTGCACCCTAAAAGTGGAGGTTAATAGAATAGGAATTAGGACCGTGAAGTTCGGCGGGGAAAAGCGAAAAATTATAAAATTAGTCCCTAGGGTAAACTCGACCTTAAAATTTTCCGAGTCTTCATAAGAACGAAACTGTGTTTTGAAACCCAAAAACAATACTGATATTGTTCATAACAAATATGTTAGGAGACAAAGTCTCAACTTGACACTTTTTATCGAAAACTATAAACCATAATAATAAAAGAAAGAAAGAAAAAAAAAAAATCGTCAACTAGAACCGTAGGATCTGACAAAAAAGTCTGACATCGTTATCGTTTGGGAGAGTCTTAAACCAATGACTAAATCTTGTTTCTCCGACCTATAAAAGACCCATTAAGTCATCAAGAATTTAAATTGAGACAAACCAATCTAAGAGTAAGAATTAATTGAGATTTATACTTTTACAAAACAATTGTACACTACAATTGTCATTTTTCATCTGTAATATTTATTAGAACTCAGATCATCGTTTTCAGCTTAACCCGTTTTCTTACTAAGGATTAAATTTTCTACGTGACTGAGTCACGTAGATATTAAACTTTTCTTTTTTCTTTTACGGACATTAGGATTGTTCCGTGTCATCACAGATCGAGAATTCTACGATCGAATTGATAGTGAATTTGAATATACGGAAAACAAGGACTATATAATGAACCGGATTAATAGTAAATGATAGTAAAAATATCGGGATAAGTAAATTGTTTATTTAACATTCTTTGATGGAGACACATCACTCAAAATACCAGTAAATGGAACTCCCTTTTTTTCTTTCCCTAACACAGAACTTTTCTACATTCTGATTGACACATGCATATATAAAATACTTTTACAAATAAACGTTAAATAAAGAATCAACTAGATCAAGAAGCAGAATCTACAGAGGTTTGATTACACTCTATTTTTGAAATTTTAACATCACTTTATATCTACTTAAGCTGAGTTAACTTTAATCATTATAGTCCATTTGATTCGTGTAACAGATATCTTTGAATAAATATGCAAATATGTTGGAATAGGAAGTCCTCGAGGTAAAATTTTTATCTTTGACTTAGAACCTCTTAAATTTGTCCTTCGCACTCAAGGGGGTAAATCATTTAAGGATCCGATGGTAGACTTGGCCCGATTGTTCTTTTGTTTGTTTGTTTTTGTAAAAACCTTGGTGACCGATATGTCAGTTACTTAACCTCACGTATCTAACGTACGTTCCAAACGAATCTTTACATTCAAATGTGTGTGACTTGTACTGATACAGTGTATGATAAACATACTGGAACCCCTTCCAGTATGTTGACTCTAAGTCACGGTAGCAAGTATTTTGCTTGTATAATGAATCGGTTTCAGTTAATTTCGATCTAAAATCTCCCATACTTACACCGTGGTTTAATTTGTACTGGTAAGACACCACCATTCATAGTTTTTGTTACTACCCATTGTTTTTGCCAAATGTGTCTACTCGTGAAGGTGTAGGGTCACGAAGTTTTGAGAACGCTCATGAAAAAAACAGTTATGACGACGGTGAATGCTCAATGACGTTCAACATTAATACCCTGGTGTTCTCGGGCAAGACTTGGACTTTTTAAGAACAGTCCTATATTATCCTTCCACCAACTTGTGATCATTTCCTTATTGTTTGGACTACAAGAAGTCTAATATTCTTTTATACGACAAAATTTTAACAGACCTAATGATTTACTTCATTAAGCCCATCTCTGTTTATAACAATCCTATAGCGAACAAACATCTTACACCTTAGACTTTTTGTTACTATGTTTACTTGAATAAATCTTTAGTCTTTGTCTAAGTATCTGTGTGTTTTGTTTAGATACCAATTGTTTTCTGTCCCACTCTTATTTAATTCCCAAACTCCAATTGTATATGTGTGATGATATATTTTATCTGTTAGTTACCCCTTGATGATATATCGTACTCCTTGAGATGAGTTATATAACATTATTGATATTACATTTTCTTACATTATATATATCATAAATATATAAATATACGATGTATAATTGTGTAATATTTAGTTGATATGAACTTATTTTAACAAAATTATTTATTTTATATGACTTATCTTACATGATCGAATTAGTTTAAGATAAAATCGACTAAAAGATTAACGATACCTATTTTCGTTGATATAGACCTAATATTTATCTCCTGTTTTATTGAGTAGTGGTCACACTGTTTTGGATGTGTCAGGCACCTAGGTTCCTACCATCCCACACGTAAGGTTAGGCCCAGGAGTCTTCTAGTTGGTTGAAAGCCACAGAAAAATGACATCCATATCGATCCTTACCTACGACTTAGTATGTAATCTAAAGACTATAAAATGATCTATGACAACTGTCAAAAAATACATTTACGTGGTTTAATTGAGAATCGTCGTCGGTCTCTCCTAAAAACAACGATTTGAACTTTAGGAACTTTTGTAAACTAGTGATTTTCTTTTTAATAAAGAGACATCAGTAGAATCATAAACACAATCTTGTGATACTAAAACCAAACCCAAAAGAACGACCAATTTTGTCTATAAAGAAGAAGAGAAAAACGGTAAAAAATAGTAGAAGTCATTTCAAGTCGACTTAAAAGTTACATAAAAAGATAACGTGACAAATTAATAATACAGATATTTACAGTCAAGTCAAGTCAGTGAGTCAGCTCAGACTGAGAAACGCTGGTGTACTTAACGTCATGTGGTCCGGAGGGACAGGTAGTGGTTGAAGACCTCAAGTGATTTTGAGTACAGGGGTAGCTCAGTCACTACGGTAGGTCGGTAGAGTAGGAGACAGTAGGGGAAGAGGAGGACGGGGGTTAGGGAGGGTCGTAGTCTCAGAAAAGGTTACTCAGTTGAGAAGCGTACTCCACCGGTTTCATGACCTCAAAGTCGAAATCGTAGTAAGGAAGGTTTCTTGTGGGTCCTGACTAGAGGAAATCTTACCTGACCAACCTAGAGGAACTTCAGGTTCCCTGAGAGTCCTCAGAAGAGGTTGTGGTGTCAAGTTTTCGTAGTTAAGAAACCGCGAGTCGAAAGAAGTGTCAGGTTGAGAGTGTAGGTATGTACTGATGACTTTTTTGGTATCGGAACTGATCTGCCTGGAAACACCCGTTTCATTACAGAGACAAAAACTTATATGATAGATCCAACCAGTATTGAAAAGAAGGTTCCTCATTCGTAGAATTAAAGTACCGACGTTAGTGGTAGACGTCACTAAAACCTCGGGTTTTTGTATTTCAGACTGTGCCAAAGGTGACCAAGGGGTAGATAAAGGGTACTTCACTACCCTGGTCTACGGTGCTAGAAGCAAAAGACTTACAACTCGAAATTCGGTTGAAAAAGGTGAGTGGAGAAAGTGAAAGTAGTTCTCCGAAAAACAAGGAGAAGTGAAAGACGGTATTCCCACCACAGTAGACGTATAAACCCCAATAACTATAAAGACGGTCGTTAGACCTAAGGTCGAACACGAAGAAGGTCGGGTCGCAAAGAGTACTACATGAGACGTATATACAATTTATTTCACTTTAGCGAGTCAGTACAGACTGAGAAACACTGGGTACCTGACATCGGGTGGTTCGAGGAGGTAGGTACCCTAAGAGGTCCGTTCTTATGATCTCACCCAACGGTAAAGGAAGAGGTTCCAATTTATTCGTCCCACTGTCATATGTCGGATTACCTGAGGAAAAGAATAAACCTTGGTCAGACAACAAGGTACAGGTCAAGATTGATAAAGAAGGACTGGACGTATATCCAAAGAGTTCTCCGGCCAGTCCACCTAGATATTTATAATAAATATATAAAACCTATTCCTAGTTCAGTCTACGTACATTTCGTTTTATGTCAAAGACTTAGACAATTAGACGGAAAAACGAGAGAATTACAGAAACACTCTTCGTACTAAATAAAAGTATATTAGTTTAATTATATCGGGTTAAATAAAATTATATCAGTTTTTATTTATTTTGTACTTTTTCGTAACAATTACGAAACATATAAAACAACTCTTTACAAACGGGAGTGGTTTTACTATTACAAAGGGAAATAAGACAAAGAGGATTATCGAACGAACGGTAAATGGGAAGTTGGAGGTGATATAAAAGTTGACCAAGAATGTCTACCTTGTGTGTTTGACAGATGAGAATTGGTATGTGTATAGATTAAGTGAACTATGACAGACGACTGTTACAGATAACTGTTACAGATAGGAGATGACAGTTAGGACTTCCTTTAGTTGAGACTTATGAGTAACCTTCCTGACAACGACTTCTACTTCGAGGTTATGAAACCGGTGGACTGCGTTTCTCAACTGAGAAACCTTTTCTAGGACTACGACCCTTTCCAACTTCAACTTTCCTCTTCCCACACCGTCTCCTACTCTACCAATCTATCGTAGTGGTTGAGATACCTGTACTTAAACTCGTTCGAGATCCTCTATAACTTCCTGTCCCTTCGGACCACACTACGTCAGGTTCCCCAGAGTTTTTCAGTCTGTGCTGAATCGTTATTTTGTTATTAACAGATGACTTCACCGTAGAGAATGAGGAAGCTGAAGTCACACTGAAAACAATATTTTATCCACTGACACAGACGTGGTGGGATAAAGACTTTAAAGGCGATAAATTTGGTGTCCCAAAGTTAGTGACGTCAAAACATCCTCTTGGAGACAGTCAAATTTGGGAAGGAAAGAAATCAAAAGTAGCCTAACAGAACCTAATAGAACCGGGAAACGTAAAGAGTACTAAAAATTTATAAAAACAGTTATATTTTGGGTTTCTTTGGATTGAGACATATTATAACTTTTACAACTTGTTTCCTCAAAAGATAAATAAAAAGATAACTCCCACCATTTAATATAAAAATTTATGTAAATAAATAAAATAAGTTTAACACTTTAACTAATCGGTATCAAACAAATAGCATGGGTGAATGATACAAAAAGTGACAACCGGTCTAATAATGGAAAGAAAGGGAAAGAACAAGAACGACATCTATTGAACACAAAAAGAGGGAAAGAAGAATTAATTTGTACTCAGACTAATTAAAATAGTGACTTGATCAAAGAAAAAAAAAGTTTAAGGATACCCTATCAGACAACATGTAAACAAAAGAAATGATAAAGAGAGAAATTAAACTTAAATTAAAAGACGAGAAAAATATTGAATAACTCAACTTTCAAATCGAGTAACTAAAAATTTGAAGAAATAACTATATATCTCAATTCCTATATTTAAAGGGAATTATGACAAACTCAACTAGTGTGGAATCAATACAAAATAAAAGAAATATTACGTCAAGATTGTGAAAAAGGATTAGAGATTGACCACTTAATAAAAATTTATACAAGTCAAAAATTCTCCAACCCCTAAAATATCAACATTAATAACAGAAACAGTAACAATAAGAATAATTGATAAATATAAAACTAAGGTAACGACACTACTTTATATGAGATCTACTAAATAGAAATATAAAACAACTTTACATACCGAGTATCTTCCTAGTCAAAAACATTGTTAATACTTTTTAGATACTTTTAAAGATCGAAGAAGGACAAACCTCGTGTAAGAAAACTTTTAGTTTATTAAAAAAAAGAAGAAGGTACAGAAAGTCATATAGAAACAAGACATGGTGTGTAGAAATGAAATCGTAATCTTAAGGGGGGGGGTTTTTTTTTTAAGACCGAAACTCTTTAGGTTTACCTCTTTAATAGTAACATATAATGTAAGGTCATTATACGATCAATTATTGTCCTCATATGTGGAAATTAAATCTATATATAGATAAATACTTCGATATCCTCATGAATAAAGTCGACACTTTAAGGGACCTATGTATAAATGTACGGTAAACAGAAACTTATTTTGGTTTAACGAGAAACTCATTTCGACCTATCAATTTAGGTCTGTAGGATTGAAATCTTAGGATGTCAGTTCGTCTGTATAACAGATACGGAGAATATACAGAAGTACAAGAAAGAAAAAGTACGACCGTGGTTCTTACGAACAAGTTCTACTTATGAACAAATTTGGTCCCGAAATCAAACAGAAAGAGAACACAGTAAAACATGAAAGACTTACTCTGTTCGAAAGGGTCCTGACAGATTATACGTTTGATCTCACTTCGACATCACTAGTCCAGTAATGTCTATCTCTCTACTGTCCATCGATCTGTCTGTCTATAAAATTTGGACTTAAAAGAGAAATATAGTTATATTACACTCGGTTTTTGTGTGTCATTCGGACTCTTCGTTTAAAAGTTTAAAACTCTGTATAGGAAAAATTTTTATATAGTACATGAGTTACTTTCATTGTCTAAAAATAAACTAATGTACTTCCTAACACAAGATGGAAACGTAAAACATATTTAAATTTTATTAAAATCAATAGTTTATTATGATAATACCTTTCTTTAAGATTTATCTCATAAACGACTAATAAAAGTTTTTCACTATGTACCCTTGACGTAGTCTTAACGGACCGACAAATTATTGTCCCTCATACTTGGATTGGGTCGAATGACTTGACCGTAGAGACCCACTTCAGATTCTTTATTGTAAAAATTTTTAAAGGTGTACCCTCAACCCGTATCAATGTAAACACTTTGTGTTTCAGTCCGTTAAATATATATTCATATCTAATAATATATTAATATATAGTTTTCATATAACTATAATACCTTGTTTAGAACATTCTTTATCTTAAAGAAAAAGTTTCATAAGATTAAACCGTGGTAATTTGTTGTAAAACCTAATCTACAAAACTCAATTTTTAGGTATAACTTTAAATCCTTACGAAAAAAAAACCTTTAAACCCTTTCCGAAAAGGAAAATATTTATCGTAGAAAGGTAAGGTTCTTATTTTTTATAAAGCTGTATTTTAGTCATACATCCTATCCAATAAAGTCACTATTTCTTAGTGTCTTGTAAATCCTTGTCTTCCGACACTACAAAAGGTTACTGTATTCAAATGTGTACTTCTCTATCTGAGTAAATCAATTTACGAAGTGAGTTTAACGTCACCTTTATGTCGGTGATAAACTTGCGTCTGGGTCACAATGGAAACGATAAGAGGTAACTGGAAGAAGATGTGACAACTCACAAAGATAAATAGATACATAGTTTACCGAAGACCAGTTTGGTATCACACATACTGATTGTGTTTACTTATACTGGATTTTTTATATATTAATTCCTAAAAACCTGAAAGGTCACCGAGTAACTATTTCTTAGGTGGACGGTTACGTCCTCTGCGTACAAGTCAAGGAACCACCCCTTCTAGGGGATCTCTTCCTTTCACGTTGGGTGAGGTCATAAGAACGGACCCTTTGGGGTACCTGTCTCTTCGGACCACCCGATGTCAGACACCTAGAATTTTCTCGACCTGTGCTGACTCCCTGATTTTGTCATTTTTTCCTAAAAACTCCTCCTCCCACCTATTCGTAAGTGTAACATCGTCGGACCTTTAAGATTGACTTTGGTTATGAATCGAAGGTAACTCTTGTTCATCTTTGTCAAGACCTTTACTGTATTGAGAGAAATGTGTCCTACCACAAAAGACACTTCGTCAGTTGAAAGATAAGTTTAATCTTTAATTTACGTACTCTTTTTATTTTAATCTTGTTCTGTCTCTCAGTGGAAAAATTTTAATTGAATAAATAAAGTTAACTCCGATTAATGTTATAATACCACCGAAAACGGAATGTATATGTACTCAGTCGGTACCCACATGTGCACAAGGAGGTAGGACTTGGGGGGAGGTTGGAGGGAGAGGTGGGGTAGGGAGACCCAACAGGGTCTCATGGTCGATACTCACGGAACAAAGTACTTATGTTTCTTTTGGTTTGAACGAAATTTCAAAAAAAAAAAGTTCAGACGGTCTCGACGAACAGGACGACAATTCCACTAATACAGACAATACACAAACACTCAGATACAAAAGAATTTTTATACAGAGTGTGAAGTATCCAATTTATACCCTATAGTTTGTACAAAGAGAAATGACTACAAAGTCTGGGAGTTTCACAAATCACTTGTACGTCTTTTACAGTTATTACCTATCTTCTCGACTTTGTTACTATAGTCTCCTCCCTCGATAAAAATCTTTTACCTTTCATCCACCCATTCACCATGGTATAAACTCTTTAGTCTCCTTCACGTAGGACAAAAAAATTATGAAAACATACACAAAGTAAAAATTTCCGAAATAACTTAAACAATTTCATAACGAAGACAAAATACAAAACAAAGAAACTGACTTTCCGTACACATTAGAATCCAGGGACTGGTTCCCAGTTTGGATGTGGGGAACGTGACCCTCCGTTTCAGAATTGGTGACTTGACGGTCCGTTCAGGGGTGGGAGTGACAGAACTACACAAAGGTAGAAGAGTAGTCAAGAGTGAGAACAACTACATGGTTCCCAGGAGAAAGGAACCGGTCTCCTTAGAAGAAACCGACCAAAGACATATAAAATCTGTACTGGGATTATCGAAACCTTTAAAGAAACAAGGGACCATGTACTTCGTCCAAGTTTAGATAGAATACTTGAAAGACGGGGATTGGATTTACTACTATGACAATTTCATAACGTGAGGTCTATAGTCGTTTAAACCTTTTCGATTCATCATCGGTGTACTGACCTTTTCTAGTCAAGAGTCAGGTTTGGGTTTCTTCCCGTTACGGTTTCCTATAAGTTTGATGATATGTTGACGTGAGTAAAGTGTACGATCGTTACAATGTAAGTTCAGAAATTCGATCCAAAGTTGTCATGTACTTGGTTCTTGAAGGTCTATATTTTTGACTTAAAACTTCTCTGTCTTCTTGGTCTCTAGTTTAACGGATGTAAGTGACCTAGTACGTCTTTCGTTCCTTTAATATATATATATATATATATATATATATATATATAAATTCAACCTCCGATTAAGAAATGTTATAACATAACCAAGACGGTGTGTAGTTGTACTTAGGCGGTGACCGTATGTACACAAGGGGTAGGACTTGGGGGGAGGGTGGAGGGAGGGGTATGGTAGGGAGACCCAGTAAGGTCATGTGGTCGGGGTTCCTAGGACATAACTTGGACCTGACCACTAAACAGAGAATACACTACAATGTGTACAAAGGTACTGTAAGGGGGTTTAGTAGGGTGGGAGAGGGAGAGGGTATCTCAGGTTTTCTGAGAAGATATGTAGACACAGAGAAAACGACAGAGTGTATGTCCCAATAGTAATGGTAGAAAGATTTAAGGTATATATACACAATCATATGACATAACCACAAAAAGAAAGACCGAATGAAGTGAGACATATTAGCCGAGGTCAAAGTAGGTGGAGTAATCTTGACTAAGTTTACATAAGAAAAATTACCGACTCATTATGAGGCAACACATATACATGGTGTCGAAGGAATAGGTAAGCAGACGACTACCTGTAGATCCAACGAAGGTACAGGACCGATAATATTTGTCACGACGCTACTTGTAACCCCATGTACACAGAGAAAGTTAAGACCAAAGGAGCCACACATACGGGTCGTCACCCTAACGACCCAGTATTCCGTCAAGATAAAGGTCAAAAAATTCTTTAGAGGTGTGACAAGACTATCACCGACATGATCAAACGTAAGGGTGGTTGTCACATTCTCCCAAGGGAAAAGAGGTGTGGGAGAGGTCGTAAATAACGAACATCTGAAAACCTATCGTCGGTAAGACTGACCGCACTTTACCATGGAGTAACACCAAAACTAAACGTAAAGAGACTATTACTCACTAAAACTCGTAGAAGACATACAGAAGAAACATCTTTACAGACAAATCAAGAAACCGGGTAAAAAACTAACCCAGTAAATAAAAAGACTTTAACTCGACCTCCTCAACGAACATATAAAAACTCTAATCAACAAACAGTCAACGAAGTAAACGATAATAAAAGAGGGTAATACTTTCCACAGAAAAGTGGAACGAATATTAAAGGAAACAACACGTCTTCGTCTTTAATATATATAAAAAAATTTTTAGATGAAGACGAAGTAACTGATGTGAATTCGGAAATATACCTAGTGTCGTTTGACACATTTTAAGAGTTCTCTATTCTTATGTCTATCTGGTAGAATGGACGGAGGACCTTTTAGACATACGTCCAGTTTTTCGTTCAATCTTGAGTTCTCCCTCTCCCTCTCCCACCCTACTAAACCCTCTTACCCTTAATATTGTACATATGACTGTACATTCTTAACTTAGCGGTCAGGTACAGACTGCATCCCACGTCGAACGAACCCCGACCACGTACCCCTACTGGGTCTCTCTACAACACCCCTCCCTCCACCCTCCCCCCAAATACAAACCCTTGCGTACATTCTTAATTACTAAAATTTTAAATTTTTTTTTTATTTTTTAATTATTTTTTTTTTTTTTTTCTTGAGTTGTACCTTGTTGTCTAACAAAGGTTTAACCCTTTCCTCATCCAGTTCCGACATATAGAATCGTACAAATAAATTGAATTTACGTCTCATGTAGTACACTTTACGGTTCGACCTACTTCGTGTTCGACCTTAGTTCTAACGACCCTCTTAGTAGTTGTTGGAGTCTATACGTTTACAATTGGTGAGATTACCGTCCTTCACTTCTCCTTGATTTCTCAGAGAACTACGCCCACTTTCTCCTTTCACTTTTTCGAAGGACTTTGAGTTATAAATTTTTTTGTTGTTGTTGTTGTTGTTGTTCGTTTCTAGTACCATAGACTAGGGTAGTAAAGTACAGTTCACCTTTTTCACATACGTCACTGTCTGAAATAAAAGAACCCGAGGTCTTAGTAACACCTACCACTGACGTCGGTACTTTAATTTTCTGTGAAAGAGGAACCTTCTTTTCGATACTGTTTGAATCTGTCGTATAATTCTTCGTCTCTGTAGTGAAACGGGTGTTTTCAGACATATCAGTTTTGATACCAAAAAAGGTCATCAGTCCATTCCTACACTCTCGACCTGGTATTTCTTCCGAATCACGGTTTCGTAACTACGACAGTTTAACGTCACGACCTCTTCTGAAAACTCTCAGGGAACCCGACTTCCCTCTAGTTTGGTCAGTTAAGATTTCCTTTAGTTGGGACTTATAAGTAACCTTCCTGACTGGGACCTCAACTTCGAGACTATGAAGCCGGTCGACTACGTTGCACAATTGAGTAACCTTTTCTGATGTTACGACCCTTTCTGACTTCCGTCCACCTCTTCTCCTACTCTACCGATATATCGTAGTGGTTGAGTTACCTGTACTCAAACCCGTTTGAGGTCCTCTATATCCTCCTGTCTCCTTCGACCGTACGAGGTCCGGTCCCTCAATGTTTCTCACCCTGTGTTGAATCACTGTCTTGTTGTTTTCGTAAGACTTTCACAAAGACAAAGGTTCCTCATGATCAATACTACTCACCCTTTCTTTATAAATATCTAGTATCAGACCTACGAGTTACACTAACAGATGACTCGATTAGGTGAAGTGGGGTCTCAGCATAGGTACGATAACCAGACCATACCGGGTAAGAGGAGGTTTGGTAGAACGGTCGACTGGGGAGTCAGTGGGACGCACCAGGTTCGTAGGGAGAACCAACTCATTTCTTATGTATAGATGTATCGGGTCTCAAAACTCTAGACTGTTGACTTACTAGAGTAACAGTACTATAAATCTCTGAGATCCCTCAGTTACAGGACTTCACACTATCGACTCTACAATTCCTGTCTTAAACCCTTTCTCAAGGTACACCACGACAGTGGTAAATTACGATGGTCTACTCCTGTTTCACCCCTTTCTAATAAAAGTTGACAGTTCTACAATGGTAAGTCCTGTCCTGTTCTTTCAAATACCACTGGATGTAAGAGTGGTGTTATCAATTATGATGAAGAAATAATTATACATAATTATTAATTATGATGAAGAAATAATTATGATGAAGAAGAAAACACACACACACACTTGATATCTCATTAACAGTTGGTCGTTTATGTGATACTGAACATTAATATAAGGGTGTTTATACTTTTTTTATATCTCTAAATCTTTTTTATAATATCACAGAAGAATTTCCCTTAAAAGTTGAATAAAGTTCTCTTTTTTATGGTAACTATTTCTTATATTTTTTCTTTTTGTTTTGTTTTTCGACACTTTATTATATGATCTGTAAATTTATACTAAAAATCTTCCTCTCTATTTAAACCGAACCTTTATATAAGTAAGTAGATAAGCCAAGTCAAGTCATCGAGTCAACACATGTTGAGAAACGTTGAGGTACCTGACGTCTTGTGGTCCGAAGGGACAGGTAGAGGTTGTGGGTCTCGGACACTTTTCGATGATTTTTCTTCAATGTTTTTCGTTTCTTCTTGATTTTTCGGAGAACTACTTTCACTTTCTCCTCTCACTTTTTCAACCGACTTTTGAGTTGTAAGTTTTTTGATTCTAGTACCGTAGACCAGGATAGTGAAGTACCGTTTAACTTCCCTTTTGTTACCTTTCACTGTCTGAAATAAAACCCCCCGAGGTTTTAGTGAGGTCCACCACTGACGTCGGTACTTTAATTTTCTACGAACGAGGAACCTTCTTTTCGATACTGGTTGGACCTGTCGTAAGTAGATAATGAGATAGATAAATGAGTATGTAGTAGAGGGTCTTAATAACTACATTAAATGTCTTTACGTATCACAATTACATTTTTTTTTTTTCTTAGTGTTACTAGTGTTAACGGTTTACTTGTCTCTTTAACACACTTCTCTTTAAACTGATGTTTATTCTTATTAATCATTTAAATCTTTACACACGTTGTATACTTAACTCTAAAAGTCAAGGTATAAATGTAACTATTATACTAGAAGTTGTTAATTGTTACTTCTATGAATATTGTTTTGAGAAAGGAACACCAAGTCTACCTTTTCTTAGACAGACGTTATACCCTCTGGACCCAAGTTAGGGACCGAACCTTTCTAGAGGCCCTCCTTCCGTACTGTCAGGTGAGGTCATATGAACGGATCTCTTAAGGGTACCTGTCTCCTCGGACCGTCCGATGTCAGGTAACCCAGTGTCTCAGTCTGTGTTGACTCACTGATTCATGAAGAACCATTTTAGAAATTGTGACTAGTGTCGTACTTACTGGTTGACATACTTTTGGGAAGTTAGTTTATTACTATGTAAGTACACTATGTGATAATGTTTCGGTGATTTATGATACAAAGGTTTATTACAGATTACTGAACTTTTATGAGTATATTCTGATTAAAATTTATGTATTAATATAAAATCATTTAAGGTTTGGACAATTTTAGTATTTTTGTTTTAATTATCTTTTGTCATTTCACTTATCTAGATTTATAAACTTCACCAATAAAACCTACTACTAAATATCAATTAATATAAACAAAATAAAAAAGGATAAAAAAGTAAAAAGTTACTAAAAATGTTACTAAAGGAAACCTCCTAATTAAAAACACTTTATTTTAAAATAAGACAAAAATCTTATACTTTTAAATCAATGTTTATATATACTATCATTTTTCCCTTTTATCCCCATCGTTCAGTCAGTTAAGTATATAGTTAAATCTCCTCTTTAATCGTATAAAACTTCATAAGATATCGTCATAAGACGATCTTACCTGGACTCTCAAACTTCGACTCTCAAGGACTACTTGTTCATTTGTGTTTGACTATATTGACCGTCGTAGTCATTGAATTTTAGTTTACTCTAGAGTCCATTTCTGTTAATGGGGAACATTACCCCGTATTCTCTAAAAACAACCGGAAATGTTCTCCTATGATTTAATGCAACAGTTTATTTTATCTGTTCTTCAGAAACAACTTGTCCGTTCTAAAGTTGATTTATAAATCCAAACCTATAAACTTATCTATCTCTCCTGTGACCTACCTGTGTAAAGATTGTCTTTTTTGTCACTCTTGTTTCGAGATTTCACTACTTACTTGAGTTGAACAAGTCCAGTAAACTTTACCGTTCTCGTCTCTTAAGTACAATCTCCCTACATCTGTTTCCTATCACACTTTTACAGTGTATACTCCCAGAGTCCCACGTCTATTTCTACTCCTATCTTTCTCTTTCTCCCTTTTCCTCCCGTAATGTAAGACAATCCCTCTTTTATACACAGTAATAGAATTTTCTTTTAACTAGTAACAATTTTCTTCCTTTTATGAGTTTAAAGTTAAAAAGTACGAATCTTTCTTTTGTGTTATTGTAGTATATTATTAGTCAAGTCGAGTCAGTGAGTCAGCACAGGTTGAGAAACGCTGGGGTACTTGACGTCGTACGGTCCGGAGGGACAGGTAGTGGTTGAGGGCCTCAAGGAGTTTGAGTACAGGTAACTCAGTCACTACGGTAGGTCGGTAGAGTAGGAGACAGTAGGGAAAAGGAGGACGAGAGTTAGGGAGGGTCGTAGTCCCACAAAAGGTTACTCAGTGGAGAAGCGTACTCCACGGGTTTCATAATCTCAAAGTCGAAATCGTAGTCAGGAAGGTTACTTGTGGGTCCTGACTAGAGGAAATCCTACTTGACCAACCTGGAGGAACGTCAGGTTCCCTGAGAGTTCTCAGAAGAGGTTGTGGTGTCAAGTTTCCGTAGTTAAGAAGTCAGGAGTCTAAAGAAATAACAGTCGAAAATGTAGGAATGTACCGATGACCTCTTTGGTATCGAAACTGATCTACCTGGAAACACCCGTTTCATTACAGAGACGAAAAATTATACGACAATACCAAAAAGAAGGTTCCTCGTTTGAAGAAAATGAAAGTTCGGACTTCAGTAATAGACGTCACTACAACCTCGGGGGTTTTATTTCAAACAGTAACAAAAGTGACAAAGGGGTAGATAAACGGTACTTCACTATCCTGGTCTACGGTACTATAATCAAGAAACTTATGACTCAAAATTCGGTCGAAAAAATGGGAGGAGAAAGTGAAAGTAGTTCTCCGTGAAATCAAGAAGGAGTGAAAGACGGTATTATCACCACAGTAGACGTATAGACTCCAATAACTATAAAGAGGGTCGTTAGCACTAAGTAGGTCGGGTTGAAAAGAGTACTACATGAGACGTATCTTCAATTTATTCGTCCCACTGTCGTATGACAGAACTACATGAGGAAAGGGTTAAACCTTAGTCAGGTAACACGGTATAGACCAAGATTGACAACAAAGAACCGTACGTATATCCAAAACGTCCTCCGTCCAGTCCACCAAACCATAAGGGTAGAGAAATTCTTAAAAGGTTTCAAACAAAACTAGGTGTGTCAGTTTCCGAAATCAAATCAGTGACTTCGTATTCATCTACAAAAAGACTTTAAGAGAACGAAAAAGGTATTCCTATTCAATTCAGTGAGTCAGCACAGACTGAGCAACACTGGGGTACCTGACATCGGATGGTCCGAGGAGGCAGGTACCCTAAGAGGTTCGTTCTTATGACCTCACCCAACGGTAAGGGAAGAGGTCCCCTAGAAGGACTGGGTCCCTAGTTTGGGTCCAGAGGGCATAATCTCCGTCTGCGAAATTGGAGACTCGGGAATGATTATTGTTCCTTCACTATCAAACCATGAGTTGAAAAGTAGAATTTAAAACTTTTCGGATTTTTATTTACCTTTTTTTTCTCCCAATTCTTGACACACGTTTAGGACCTGTGGACCTCAACCCATATCTTCTTTACCTATGTTAGACTCAATACATTGAATGACATACGAAAAACTTAAATCTTAAAAATTACTGGAAATGAACGATATATAAACTTAAGGTACCTATTATAAACTTTTCGTTTGTATATATATATATATATATATATATATATATATATATATAAGGATGTATTGTCACGACAGTGTAGTTCTGTGTAATACTATTTTACAAACTTTTCATTTCTTCCTCTTTACTGGAACTTTTATCACTTTCTCTTAGATATGGAATGTATATCTCTCCTCTGTTAAGTTTGTTGTCACATAAAAAGTAGTCTTTCGGTAATTCTCTTTGGTTCTTTCTTCACTGTGGTAGAAAAATTTACGACTTTCTTTTCTTACTAGTCGGGACTTAAAATATAGGTCGTTTTTATAGGAAGTCCTTACTCCCCTTCAAATCTGTAAGAGCCTAATTCTTTCGGATTCTCTTAAACACCGTCTTTCACTTCTCCTTGATTTTTCGGAGAACTACTTTCATTTTCTCCTCTCACTTTTTCAACCGAATTTCGAGTTGTAAGTCTTTTGCTTCTAGTACCGTAGGCCAGGGTAGTGAAGTACCCTTTATCTACCCCTTTGTCACCTTTGTCACAGTCTGAAATAAACCCCCCCCCCCGCGAGGTTTTAGTGAAGTCCACCACTAACGTCGGTACTTTAATTTTCTGCGAATGAGGAACCTTCTTTTCAATACTGGTTGGATCTATCATATAAGTTTTCGTCTCTGAACTGAAACGGTTGATTCCAGGCAGATCAGTTCCAATACCAAAAAGGACACCAGTACATACCTACACTCTCAACCTGACACTTCTTCCGACTCACGGTTTCTTAACTACGAAAACTTGACACCACAACCTCTTCTGAGAACTCTCAGGGAACCTGACGTTCCTCTAGGTTGGTCAGGTAAGACTTCCTCTAGTCGGGACCCTAAAGAAACCTTCCTTACTACGACTTCGACTTTGAGGTCATGAAACCGGTGGAGTACGTTTCTCAACTGAGTAACCTTTTCTGAGACTACGACCCTCCCTAACCCCCGTCCTCCTCTTCCCCTACTGTCTCCTACTCTACCGACCTACCGTAGTGCCTGATCTACCTGTGCTGAGACCTACTTGAGACCCTCAACCACTACCTGTTCCTCCGGACCGCACGACACTAAGTACCCCAGCGTTTCTCAACCTGTGCTGACTCACTGACTTGACTTGACTTGACTTCTCTTAAACAACGATCATCTGGATCAGGATTTGTTTATCGGTTCCCTTGAAAACATTGTCTTTCTTTTGGTACTTTCTTTCGTAGAACTTTGTAGTCTTCCTTTTTTCTTATTACCTTTCTCAGTTACTTTTATGTTTTGTAAAAGGAAGAAAAGAACTCACAAAATTTAATACAAACTGTCTCATTTTCATGTCACAACAGACTACACCCATAAATTCTATTGATATGATACTTATCACTACTAATCTCCTGAATTTTCATCCATTTTAAAGATGCGAAGTAAACTTAACCATTATACAACTGTGTTCATCTGCAAACACTACTATCTTATCAAGACTTAGAATTGACTTCGTCACCAATTTTCTTGAAGATGTATACACAATCTCACCGAATCTTGATATGTATGTGGACCATGGTTACGGTTACTGACCAAAACTAAAACTGTCATCAAAAAGTTGTACATTAGGACTACCCCTGACACACTTCCCATGTACCTCGGAAGTTCGTGACAGAAACGTTAAAGAGAATTTAGACTTAAATAAAGTTTTAAATAGAGTTCACCCCCTTTTTTCTTACGACAAAACTTTGTCAAAAAAGAATGACATGTTTGAGAATTCGGAACTAAGGTAAGTTTTACTGAGGACTAAAATTTGAAGTGTTACTAAATCTTAGGTATGTACCTAATTTTTTATTTTTAATAGATTGATTTGAAATTTAGGTTATACAGTCTTTTTGGATTAAAGATCTTTTACAGACTCAATATGGAAAGTCTAATAAAACTTTACTTACGTTTTCGTGCCTAGTCAACTTCCTTTCGTAGTAGAGTGGTAACTGTCCTTAATTGTCCTGATTCTAAGTAACAAATTCTTTTTTTTTTTTTTTGAGACTAAAACTTTCTAATTTTTAATTCCTGGACGTACAAAGAATACTTACAAAATAAAACTTGATTAAGATCTAAGTGTTTTCCAATAAGTTGACGTGACTCTGTTTAAAGTACGTAGTGTCGGAGAAGACTCCTGTTAGTGAATGTGTTAGTATCACGTTATAGTGTCGGGTCCATGACTACTCCAAGATGGGTGTCTCTAATACGTCTGTAGGTGTCGATGTGTACTCGAGTACACACACACCGAGGTAGACCAAAGTAATATGCACATCGGAATACATTGATGGAGGTCCTCCTCCTCTACTTCTACCTTCTCCACTCCTGACCCCCACCGGATCCTCATTTTTCTTTCTCAGGACACGACTATCATACGACTCACTTAACAGAAAATTATATCTAACCTTTTAAACAAAGATCAATTCTAAAAATTTTGTGTAAGTGTCGTTCAAATATGACAACGGGGACTCGACTTTAAGAAGTACTTATTTCAGTTTTATTTGTTCGTTCTTCTACCAATAAAATTTCCCTATGAACTAATTTTAGTGTCGGATGGTGGGATAAAAGTCTAACCGAATGATAAATTTAATCTCATAGATCCCCCTTCTTCATAAACTGTTGTTTATCTTAAGTTTACTGGAGAACACAAACAATTGGAATAATTAACGAAATTCAGGTTCACGGACGTAAATGACCGTATCTTTCAAGGGCAATAAATACCGGTAAATAACACCTTCTGGAAACAAGAAACACAAAAAGTCGAGACAATCAGGTTTCTCGGTCCTTGAGACTGTCGACGACGGTCGGGACACGTCAAACAAATTTTGTTATCCCTTCTAACGGATCGTTGGAGTGTAGGTCGGAGACCATGGGAGGACCTCTGGTGTAAGGTCTTGGTGAGACGAGTAGAGGAGTTCAAGTGTCCCCTTTTATGGGTGTGTGCGTGCGTGTGTGTTCGTGTGTGTGTGTGTGTGTGTGTGTGTCCGTGTGTGTGTACGTAGTTTTGATCTAACTGGAAGCGAAAGGATTTTATTTACTGGGACAAAAAGTGTCGGTCACAAGAGGTCGTATGTCTAGTCTCGACCCAACAATTGAGACTTCGTACTTGTCTTTAAACGTCTTGACTTAAACGAGTGGGAGACGTCCCAGACGACAGTCTCGACATGAAAAAGTTCTACTCTCACACGTTAAAAGTAACGATTTTACCTATTTTACCCGGGGAATGTGATACTGTATAAATTACGGAATATCAATATTCATCAATGACTACAACTGTATCAACACCCTTAAGTTCAAATAAACCTCAGTTAAAGTCTCGTACCTAGACCTAATATTGGTCCTACAAGTCGAGATGGACGACACAAGGGAGGAGGATATGAGGACAGATAGTCCACTAACACTACCTGTAATCCTACTGAACCCCGAAACACTCCTCTCGTGTTACAGTCTCAACCTTCCGACCTGAAGTTGAGACCTTAACACAAACGACCAAAAGTGAGGGTCGAGTTAGATCCCTTAGTGAAGTGAAGAAATAGAAATATAGGAGTGGACGTATTGTCTTTGAATGTGATTTGGTAGTGGTTCTAGGACAGAGTAGATTGTGAGGTGGTAAGGTATCTACCACAACCAACAGACACTCTGACAAAATATGTCTTTTAGCTCTTTCTCCTTTTCCAAAATCATTTACTGAAAAAGGAAGAACATTGGTACGGTAATTCGGTTCGTACAATAGACACTTTGACCCTCTCTTCTCACATAGTCTCCTGGTGTCCATGGATGGGTTGTGACCTTCTTCACGATTATGTATGTTGATAAGATGTGTAAGTATGTTCAATATATCCCTGAAAGACTTTCAACTCCCTATTAAATTTCAGATTTGTCATTATATCTCTTTAGGATTCCTTCTCTAGTCTTTGATGTCGAAAGACCTTGTTTAGGTAGGTGGGACAATGAGTGAAAATATTTATTTCTAAATAACCTTGTATCAAGTACGTGTGAAAGTGTATAATAGACACCGACGAAAGAACGATCTTATGGTCTCAATTCATCAACCCCATCTTCGGTATTCAATGTTTAGATTTTATCAATGATAAACCGGGAAATCTCTTTTTCACATACCTAATGACAACACCACGTACTCTTTGAACCGACATAAATAAATCTGAACTTTAGTTAGTTGAGTTGGTTCAACATATACGTATTTACTTTCTTTTTTTAAACATTTATGATGTAAGATCTTAAGTTGTAAGACAAGAGATAAAAAAAGTAACCTCGTTTATAAGTGTTTCTTAAAGTTCTCACTGAAACTACCTTCTTTCGGTTACGTAAAAATAAAAAGTCTTACCCAACAACAGAAATCCAAAGGAGTATATAAATATATAAATATCGATTTATAAGTCTTAGACAAATCTTTGTAGTTCCAACGTACACACGTACGAGTAAGCGAGTCAGCACAGGCTAAGAAACACTGGGGTACCTGACATCGGAAGGTCCGAGGAGACAGGTGCCCTAAGAGGTCCGTTCTTATAACTTCACCCAACAGTAGGGGAGTAGATCCCCTATAAACGGTGGTTCCCTAACTTAAGTGTAGAGGATACAGAGGACGTAACCGTCCGTACAAGAAATGGTGATCACGGTGGACCCTTCGAGTTACAGTTCCAATGATGTACTCTTTACGTCATAGATCAGTTTCTTATCATAAAATTGTATACCTTGAGGAAGTTTTATAAACGGTTCCGTTTATACCTTAAGTCCCCGGACCTAAGGTCGTTATAGTGACTGTCACTATTTTAAATGACAGTACTAACATTTAAATATGTAGTACTTACATTTCAACTAACAAAATACGATACTATGGAAATGTACATGGAAGGATATAACCTAGTCCCGACAATTTAAAGAGTTAGGGTACAATGAAAGACTTCGCTAACCGTCTTAGAAATTTCGTTTTTAATTTTTTTTTATGCTTTAGTTGCCTCTTACTTTACGAATAGTAAGACATAGAAGGAACAAAAATAAAAAAGTTTAATTAGAATAACCTCATACACACACACGAGTCAGTGAAGTCAACACAGGCTGAGAGACGCTGGGGTCCCTGGTACCGGGCGGTCCGAGGAGACAGGTACCCTAAGAGGTCCGTTCTTATGAACCCACCCAACGGTAAAGGAAGAGGTAATAACCTCATATCGACGAAATGTTACAACACAATCAAAGACGACATGTCGTTTTACTTAGGTGGTATGTATATGTATACAAGGGAGGGATAACCTGTCTGTATATGATGACTTTGATACGTTTTTTACCTACTGATAACTCATGAAATGAGATATCGTGTTCCTTGAGATGGATTACGAGACATCACTGGGCTTACCCTTCCTTTAGAAAGAATAAAAAATTAAGGAAGATGGGATATGGACCTTATCGTTTCGTACAACTTTATCTCAAAATAGAACGATCCTTGAAGGAGTTGTGTATCCATGAAAAGTGAAGACAAACTCTTATGTCACTTCCAATTATGAAGTAGAGGACCACGAGAACTCTCTTATAACAGTATCTTTTCCAGTGGTGACTCATCATCTGTACCAAGTCATTATCTGTGTCTTAAGTGTCAAGACTTAGGTAGTGATATCTTAGTCTTTTGTTATGAATGAAAAGTAAACTTTGGAAACTTGTATCTTCTCACCTAACACAAGGAGAGAAGAGGATGGTTGACCGTGGAAACTATCCTAGAGGACCCATACGGGTGGAACGGAAGACGGAGTATCCGTCCCGATACCACGTCACACTACCGTTTTTACGTCTCCTTTGGTCGTGTCTTCCTCTTCTCGTTATTTCGTCCCCGAGTCTGAGTTCTGTATCTCCTCTCCTTGGTCCTTGGTCCTCACCCCCGTCGTCACAGGAGGTGTGTTCTTCCTCCCTTGGGTTCCCTTCCAATATTCAAAATAAGTACGCAATACCAGTCATACATTCTGACATGAACTAATCGTGATAAGTGTCATAGGTCCTGTACCTTTATGAGATGTACCGGTAGTTGTCTCCTTACCTATTTCTGCTACACCGTGTATATATGTTACCTTATAATGAGTCGGTATTTCTCCTTAGTTGACACGGTAACCGTCTCTACACCTACGTGGATCTCGGTCAATGTGTCTCACTTCACTCAGTCTTTCTCTTTTTGTTTTAACGTATAATTACGTATATACACCTTAGGTCTTTTGACCATATCTACTAAAATAAACGTCCCGTCTTTGTCTTTGTCTGTATTTCTTGTTTGTGTACCAATGGTTCACCCCCTTCTTCCCCACTCTACCTAACCCTTTAACCTTAATTGTATATATATGTGATGATATATATTTTGTCTATTACTTTACTCTTGGATGACATATCTTGTTCCTTGAGATGAGTTACAATACACGACTAGATTTACCCTTCATTTAGTTTTTTTCTACCCTATACACATATGTATATCGACTAAGTGAAACGACATGTCATCTTTGATTGTGTTGTAATATTTAGTTGGTGTTAGTTATTTTTAATTGAAATTTCTTCGTATCTAATTCTAAGAGATCTTTTTTTCTTTCTTACATGAACTACTTTCACTACCCCTTTCACCTGTAGTTGGTTGTCCTTTTAATTTCCTTCTTTCTAAATACCTAAAGCACACTGTTACATTTTAATGAAACCATGGGTCGATGGTAGACCAGAGATGACACCACTCTACACAAATGACCTGAGAACGGAAAATAGGAAACTTTCAGAACATCAAAAGTCGACGTCCACGACGGAGGGATACGTCTCGAAAACATTGACCCACAGGGAGTTAGACTGGTGGAAGACGACGGGGTCAGTCCAGTCGTACTAGAGACACTACGAGAACTACAACAAGGAGGAGTCTTGACAGTTCACACGATCTCTGTCCGTAGGAGTTGGAGTGCAAGAGAAAAACAACATAGACGAGAGACGGTTTTTAGGAGAGACTACTAGGACAGGTTAACCCGTCTAAGACGGAGCTACGGACGGACACAAAACGAAAACGACGGTAGATGACCCCTTGGTTACTGAAGTGGAGTCTGTGAAGACTGTTGAATGAACTTTGACAAGACGAGTTGGTTTGAATTACGTAGTATGATGGATCTCTACCCAGTCCAGGGGGTCTAGGTCCGGAACCTTTCAGACGAGGGGGTATATTTAGTAGATTAGTGTGACGTACTTATAGCTCTTTTTTTTTATGATCTTTAGTGACTCTACTTTTAGTCACACTTACTCTTCCATGCAAACAGACGAAAAACAATTAAAATGAATTTCACTTAAAAAGGTACACACGTAAAACGGTGTCAGAGTCTCTGGACGTTTAGACCGATGTCTTACGAACGGTTTTACCGACTGTAATCAATTCTCTAGTCAAAGACATCTCAGGTTTCCTTCTTCGTACAAGTACCCCATAAAATTAGTCTGTCTAAACTTACACCAAGACCGTTGTGGTCCTTATTCGGAACAATGACTCTTTTTCCATGAATTTACTTAGATTTAGAGTAAAAGGAATAGAAATTTTGACCTCATTCGATGATAGTTGGTTGATGTTAAACACTTCTTATTCTTTTATTATGGACGATTCATACATGGAGTCACGGTCTATTATCTGGAGTACCCATTCACCCTACGTAACGATGGACCCTGGTGTGTATAGTATCCACTCTATGAATCTAGTTTGATACCACTTTGTTTTACTTTGTTAGGAAGAGAGAAAAAGATTTTGTGCCAAGATCAGATACTGTAGTAGAGTAAAGACAAAGGACTGGTTCTTAAGAAACAGGTGTGTCCTATTAAGTATGTACAGTGACGGGTTGACCTGTGTTCGGTTTCTTTTTTTGTCTTACATTCTCTTTTTTACCTTCTTCGAGAACACAAGAGATCCCGTCTTCCTTATTAGTACGGAAAGAATTAGTATTTATACGTTAAATCTTATTGAACTCAAAACCACTAAATATGAGATGGAGGACCAAAACTAAAATTCCAAAGTCCTTTGAATTTATAAACTTAGTAACCTTCTCTGTGTCGACTAGTTCAACTTTCTTCGGTCGAAGTTCTCTTCGAGTAATTACCTGAGAATTAGACCACTGTAAACAGTCGTTACAGCAAGAAAGACAAAGGAACCGTTTGTATGGTGTCGTTCCAGAGTTATTTATCTTATATAGATATTAACTTTTTATTTACGAAAGTATAAAGTAACCAAAGACTTTCAGAAAAGGCTGGATATGGGAGTACTTTCAAGGACAACTTGTAACGACCGGACTCGGTACTGGTTGAAATGTATCTCATCTAACTTAGTGGATTGTTTTTATCGTTCAGGATGAGGTTATTAAACCTGAATCTTAAATCACCGTTAACAAAAAGACTTACATTTATTGATCTTAGTTCAAGTTTCCGACGTTTAACTCTTCTTACAAGGAACTATTCCAATCGCAAACGGACTTTTAAACTCTGAAAGATTTGTATAAGTGGGTTCATAGAAGTTTTAACAACTTGTTAACGACTCTTATCAACTATAGGAAAGTCACTCTTATTATGAATAATTCTAAATAATGATACTTCGTGTCTATTATTCTTGTTTAGATTTTAAAATTAAGAATGTCTGAGGAAACAGGAATTGTAAGACAATTTACGAAATCAATGCTACTGAATTAAATGAGTCCGACAGTATTTACTTTATCGTCTCTAATAAACAAATTCGTTTGTAATCTGTAAATACAGAGTGTCAAGATCTCCGACCTTCCAGATCCTAGTCCCACGATCAGTTACACCAGGGACTACTCCCAAGACAGGAGTCAAGAGCCCGATAGAGGAAGATCGACACAGGAGTTCACTTCTTGTCTTTCTTTCTCTCTTACCTGAGATTCCTTTAGAGACCACAGAGAAGTATGACCTTGTGATTAAGATAGTCTAACCTCGGGGTATAAAAACTCGAGTAAGTAGGAATTACTGAAGGAAACCCAGGACAGAAGTTTATAACAGTGTATCCTAATAAAAAGTGTATACCTAAAACGTCCCATGTGCTAAGACAGGTGTAGTGGTTTAGATACAAAACCTACCTTTATGTTAAGAGTCGCAACTTACGTAATCGAGGCATATGCGGTCGTTACACATGAAAAATTTCTTAAATGTTATAACAAAAATTTACAAACCCTCATGTCAACTAAATGTCGTTACACACTAAAAAACGAACCACGGAACTAGTGAATGAGGTACGGTCGAAGTATCTTTCTATTTAGTGTGTCCAAAAGACGAGACGTCCTCTGTCGTCGGTCACCTTCTCTACTTCACGGTTGAGTATTAATCCTACTTGTCACGTCATATCCTCCTCTTCGTGTCTGACCCGAGTCTATCAGGTCTCTACATTGTCGCTGACGGAGACTGGTTACCACCACCTTAGTCTCCACGTTGTGTCTATACCACAGATCCTTTTGTATTCACATAAGCTTTACAATCTTTGAACAATGAAAAATTTTTGTTTGATTTCACATTCTTTTAACTGGATTTCAGTTATATAATTTTTATACATTTATACCCTTAGTTACAGAACACTATTTGGACGGAAGATCCTTGATAAAAGTTTACGACTAATATAGTAATGTGTTCTTTCTCTTATGAGTTTTATATATATTTTGATTGAGTTTCTATAAATTTAATTTGATAAAATCCAATTTGGTCGTCCGTACGTTTACATGAAACAGTGTTAAAGTTCTATTGGTGTTTTATCTTCCGAACAAACTTCGATCGTCTTGAAGATAGTGAAATGATAGTCGTGTCTTTAGAGTGTATGTAATAAAGTGAAGTAGGGTGTCGTAGAGAGACTATTTTATTAGTTCGTCACATAATTAAGAATGAGTGAATTTCTTTGTCCATACTTAACTAGTACTTAAACAATTTCAAGGTAGTTATATACCTTTCATCAACCTCGTAAGCCTAATGATATGTTCAGGTTCAGAAGATTGAATCGTAGATTTGTGGTAATAGAATGACTGTGACGAACAATCATTGAAATTCTAGTGATAATTGTCTTTTTAGTTCGTTCGACTTAAAGTTGGTACAATTTCTATCAATAGGTAAGTTTATAATTAGTAATCGATCTGTGGTTTAATAACCCTTTTACCAATTAGGATAGTACACCCAACGGTGTTAGGGAGGGGAAAGTAAAAAATAAGAATGATATTAAGGAGGATGACAATTTACTTAACTTGTAGTAGGGGAAGTTTCCCTTTTTGACATTTTTTAGAATTTTGATAGAATAAACGGAAATCAGTACTTACAGAACTCGTGTGACCCTGATAGTTAATAGGAGGGAAGTCCTTACAGACTTGTAGACGTCATGACTATGTCAAGGGACTCTAATGATGGGTTTCCTACGACAACTACGAATGTTGGGGAATAGACGTATCTTGGGTAGTGAGTCACGGTTTCCTCACCAAAACGTAGCCGTAATAAACGTTGATACCTGTTTTGGAAGAAACAAAGACAAATCTATTAATCTAGGTTAGAACAACAGTACGGACTCATAACCTTACTCCAAATTGTATTTTTACCTCTTTAAAGTTTATGTTAGACTTTTATCAGGACTGTTTATCGAAAACACTGTAACAAAATTTGAGTCGTTTGTAAATAAATCCTATAAATTAATTTGGTTTCTCATCAGTAGGACATCTTGCCCCCTCTTTTTTCTTCATAAACGTAAGTAATTTTTCAGACTTGGTATTGTAAAAGATTTATAAATAAGGAAACTGAGTAAAAGTTTATTGAAATTTATTTTAAAGAAACTCCTTGTGTTACGAATAGAGTCAAGGTTATTTTAGACAAGGATTTTGCTCCGATTGTTTCTTAAAGAAGGTAATAATCGACATGTAAAGGACGTTGACTTCGAGTACTTTTATCCTCTGAATAGAGACAACACTTCACAGTGACGGGTACCACACCAGTCTCTTGTCGCCTAACCTTAAAGAATTCTTTTAATGTATTTTAAGAATCCATAAGTGTCTGTGTCTGTGTTCTTTTTACTGAGCTATAAAACACCTATCCCAAGGAATTCTGTAGATAATTCGATGACTTGTATTCCTTAATTATTTATTATAATTACAATTTAGTACGATTTTAAAAGAAACTTCGTCTCACAAGATACAATTTTCCGTCTTCACTTTGGTTCACGTACTTTAGATTGAAAATTTAGGAAGGATCATTATTTAAATTGGTAAAAAGATTTACAATTTCATATGAATATATTCTTTATTTAGTACTTAGGCCTCTTTATACTTCAGAAAAAGACAACTACTTTTTGGAATATCTTTTTATTAAAATTTTTAATCTAACTTGTAAAGAAAAGTTTATTGAATGTTTGAAGTAAAAGTTAAACATAAAATGTTTTATACTCTCTCTATTGGACCCCCTTCCAAAGACTCCTCATCAACCTTAATGTAATTATCCATCTACATCTTTGATTGTGTAGTTTGTGTCATTTGTGTATAACTTCTCTTTTAGATAAAAAAAATTCCACTTAGTGACTAAACTAGAAAATGAGTGATCCTCACACCTTTAACTTAGAGCCTTCATCGTCTACTCTTTTCCTAACTGAATCCAGAAACTTCACGTTAGTACCGGGTCTGTCAGTACGGATCCTTCGGTATTTCGGATCTCACTCGAGTTATTTTGAGATACCTACACCCGTGTATAATGTATTTCCTAGATCTTTTCAATTATCGTCCTATAGAGTCGGTACCAAGCGTCCGTTCCTGGATTCTATCTACGGTTGTTTTTTTTCAACTTACCTTTACCCCTTATATTTTTATAAAGACTCGAAAACGCCATCTGCATCTGAGTTAGTACCTTTAAACAAATTTTTACTAGTTTTGAAGAAAACGTTTTGCAATTTGGTATCCTATTTGGTAGTATCGAGGTCGGTCATTAGTTAATACCGATTAATTTCTTTCTTTACGAAGACACTTTTTAGTGTAACCACTAAAATATCGAACGTAAACTGTATAAACGAAAATACTGTTTAAGTAATATTATAAAATTATGAAGAATAAACTTAATGAATTACAAACACACTACAACGACACTACAAGGGAAGGAACTTACATCTCTAGTGTAAATTTTTCTCCTTACTTTTACAAGTCTTAATTATTTTGATCAGATAAGTGTAAGTCAAAGTGATCTCGATTGGGGTTGAGATTGGGATTGGGATTGGGTAACGAAAGACTGAATGGAACAGTCCCACCGTTCCATCAGAGTTTCGTTCTCCAAGTGTAAGGAAACATTACTCAGTCGAAGGTCGAATATTGTTATAGTCTACATAAAATTTAGTTTGTTTCTCTTCGAGATGTGATCTCTTTTACCAGGGACCACGGAATCCAAATTGTAGTTAAATCAGGAAAACAAGAAAATATTCGTGTGACCCTCGTCAATCGTTTGATGATGACACAGACTGGATTGTGAAACTTGTTTCTGTGATTTTAATTAAACTTTTATTAATATTTTGGTCTCATAGTATTATAACTACGTGTATTCTAAGAATTTACACAGTAATTATCAATGACATTTTTAATAAGTTTAATCAATTGACCAATTGAAGTTCTTTAAATTACAAGTTTGTGATTTATGTGTCAGGTTAAACATGTTTAATAGAAAAAAATAATAAGTATTAAAAAAGAAAAAAAACGGAAGACGTGTTTTAATACATTCCTTATACGAGGAGGATCGTACACCTACCAAAGTTGTAGGACACATGTCAAAAGAAGGAATACTTTGTCTTTCTATTTAGAGTACCACTACAGATAACAAGGACTGGGACCGACACGTGGGACGACTTCAGTATATCGACGTTTTATTTTCTGTTGCTCTTTCATTTCCTTTTCCTGTTACACAGACTCTCGTATCGCTACATTAGTGTGTTGTGTGGAGGGTTTCGGTCTTTGGTTTATTAACCAAATGAGACAACGGGGAGATAGTACTGACTTAGTGGTTGACTGACTCTTCTGTGTCCCGTGGTCCGATCTTCGTACAGTCCTAGGTACCTCGTAGTAGAACGTAACCGACTCCAGGATGGGTGTCCACACTACGTCTGAATGACGTCATTCATCTTGGGTTCGATTCGAATTTTACAAGTAAGTTCATTCTTTCACGATTTTATCAGAGAGGAGTGGGATGTTCCACAAAAAATGACAAAAACGGTGTAACATACACAGTACTTAAAAATATTGGAGTCGTAATTAAACAGTACTTATCAATGTTTAAGAAGACAACATTAACCTTATTGGTCCGTAATCATTTCTTGAGACAGGATGTGATTGAGAAGTCATTTCAGTGAGTCAACACAGACTGAGAAACACTGGGGTACCTGACCTCATACGGTTCGAAGGGTCAGGTAGTGGTTGGGGGCTCGAAGGAGTTTAAGTACAGGTAACTCAGTCACCACTATGGTAGGTTGGTAGAGTAGACAACAGGGAAAGAGGGGGACGGAAGTTAGAAAGGGACGTAGCCCCAGAAAAGGTTACTCAGTCAAGAATCTTAGTCCACCGGTTTCATAACCTCAAAGTCGAAGTCGTCGTCAGGTAGGTAACTAATAAGTCCTGTCTAAAGCAAATCCTAACTGACCAAACTAGAGTAATGACAGGTTCCCAAAGAGTTCTCGGAAGAGGTTGTGGTGTCAAGTTTTCGTAGTTAAGAAACTACGAGTCAAAAGAAATATCAGGTTGGAGTGTAGGTATGTACTGATGACCTTTTTGGTATTGAAACTGATATACCTGTAAACAACCATTTCATTACAGAGACGAAAAATTATACGACAGATCCAACCAGTGTCGAAAGGAAAGTTCCTCGTTTGTAGAAATTCAAAGTAGCGACGTCATTGGTAGACACCACTAAAACCTCGGGTTCTTTTATTTCAGACAGTGACAAAGGTGTCAAAGGGGTAGATAAACGGTACTTCACTTCCCTGACCCATGGTCCTATAAGTAAAGAACTTACAACTTAAAATCCAGTCGAAAAAGTGAGAGAGAAAGTGGAAGTAGTTCTTTTATAAACTCAATTTTTTGGACTTTGACTATGTTTATCGAGAAATTTTATACATTTGATCTAGAAGGACTATTTCTTTATGAAGATCTTTATTATGGAAGGTATAGCTAATAATAAACTAGTCCATGTCCAAGACGATACACTTGGACGGGTACAAACTGGTCGAAAATTGGATGTTTACCGTTGACACTCGCCGAATAGGATTATTTACAGGACTATTATAGTATAATAGAAACACATAGATTCCCTTTATGTGTAACAAAATCACTCGACTAACGGCTTTTCTTTACTAATAAGTACAAATCATAAACTAATTTCAAATAAAATAACGTAGTTAAGGAATAGAACTCTAGTAATTTTTTCATTCCGGTTTATCGTGTCACACTAATTGTTTGTAAACAGAAAAAGTCTGTACTAGATTACGTAAAAAAATTCAAAAACAAAAGATTGTAGAATTGATAATGAACGACGTCCTGTGTAAGAACTCCCGTGTTTGTAAATAAAGTGAATTTTATGACACTATCCCTGATAATACAAACGAAACTTCAAAAATGGTTACTTTATATTGTGCAATAGGTCATACCGAATAATACAATTTAAATAGGTGATTCTCTCAATATTTTACTAATTTTAGGTCATGACTTAAGACTCTCCACGTTATAAAAGTGATTTACTGTCGCGTATATTTTTAATCTGATAATAAGTACAAAATTAATATCTCTATTATAAGATAATCCCTGTTGCGATCAGGTCGTATAACTTTATTGAATGTTCTCCTTGTAAGAAAAACAAATCAAAAGAGGGTGTGTCAAGGACTTGAGATGGTTTTATCTCAATTTAAACTCTAAGTTTAAGATGTACGAAACTTTTTTACACTAAAAGACCAAATTTCTTTTCTTTAAGTTCTTACTAAATATTTTGAAATCTTAAAGGTCTACATCGAAGAGTATTTCAAGAAACTTATAGTTCACGACGTCTTAAATGGTTTGTAAAACTACTCAATTCACATTTAATTAGTCATTGTATTCCTAATTTAAAGAGGTCTTTATGTGTTCTCGAACTTTTTAATCCCTTTTCTCACGGAACCGTCTTAAGTTAACCCAAAACAGTTTGGGTTTCTCAAAGTTTCGATACAAAACTTCAAAAAGACTTTGACTTTGAACGATAAAACTAGTAGAAAACAATGTGTAGGTTTGACTTAGCACAAAGGTTCAAGATGACCACTATTTGCTTATCTTTTACCAACTCTGGTCCTGGTGTTTAAGTGAAAGTATTTAGTAAAAAATATTGTAATTCTCTAAGTAGTACGGTAAGAGTGTATTTACAAGTCACCTTAATATTTTTAATTTTGTCCTTCCTCCACCAGTTTCCGTATGTAAAAGTTAATTCCTATTTATTCAGGATCCCTCCATTACATGTTGTACCTCTGCTCTCAATTATGACTACATGCCTTATATTCTTTCAACAATCCTCTCTCTAGATTCTTAAAAGTAGTGTTCCTTTAAAAGAAAAGAAAAAAAAAGGAAAAATTCCATAGACATACTTTACTATCTACGGTTGATTCGAAAATCCGTCGTTATTAGTTAAGTGTTTTCAACATTGAAATTTAGTGATTCGATATGTGAAATTTACATAAGTCACTACATACAGTTAATATAGAATTATTTTGACCTTTTATACTTATTTGTAATTAAAGTTCTTTAATGTTTTTATTGTTGTCTTTTGTTTATTAGACAAAGGTGTGTAAGAGTTCAAAGAGTTGTTTTATCCGACACACGGGTTATCCCATGTTGGGTTGTAGAGTTAGGAACTTTAGATAGTGGTGGAAATAAAGTACGAAGTGAGACTAGTAGATTATCATAAACCATAAATAATGTCTTTTTTTTTTCGACGTATTTCTATATTGTAGTAACTCTCTTACATTGTAACTTGGACACTTGATGTAAGTAGATCGTCAAGTCCACCATGGGGTATTTACTCACGAAGATACAAAGAAAGTCTTTAAATCTTATAAGGTACCACGGAGATTCTCGAGGGATACCGTCAATCACGGGTCTCACGGTCAATCTCTTGGTCCCTAAAATAGGGAAAATAATTCAATAGAACGTTGGTAAAATCCTAAAAGTCATAGTTAAAGTGTGGGTTCGTTCATAACTGTCGTCATCTCAGCCTGTGCTGACTCTCTGATTCGTGTTGTGTTGTTATGATAAAATATAAAAATAAATGTTTCTTTTATAAAACGATACATAAAAATTAAATGTTTACTAATATTACTTAATTCTTTTTTATGTCATAAAACTCGAATACAAAAAGTCTTGTTCGTATTAAATGAAACTTCCTTACAATTGATCGTTAATTATTTTATGTCCCCCCGCTTAAGGATCCGACTTTTATATTCTTACAGAGGCAACCTCTCTTTGCAGTACTATGCTAAAAAATTCCCTTTCAATTAAATCGTAATAAAGTAATTTAAACTTTTTATAAAGGTAATACCATATCTTGTGTCAGATAATTCCTTTTTTAAATATTTAATTATTTTGTAAATATTTGTTTATTTATAAATATTATTTTTGTAAATAATTTTATAAATGTTTATTTTTAATAAATATTTATTTAATTTAATATCTTTATTTATATAAATAAATATTTATTTAAATTTTACATACTTATTTTTGTAAATAAGTAAAGTAAGATGTGTGTAATATAGATTTTTATTCATTTGACTAAAATGACACTTTTCTCAGACGTTTTCTCGGAGAGACTCTTTGACATTCATATTCACTTCCAAACAAAAATTTTATGACACTAGTACTTATAAAAGTCTGATCCTTTTATACGGATAGATAAATCAGTCTTAAGTTTATAAAAAGGAGTTTTGAAATCAGTTACCTTCAGTACACGTATACAACTATTAGTCCTTTATGAGTGTTCCGACTTCTCTCAGGCACATTCACAACGTCTCACATGTCACATCGATAGATGGGTCACCCATATTTCGAGTACCTTTTGGACGGCACCGACTGTGTCAGGGTTCACGGGTCCCATGTCGTCACTTGTTTCGTGAGTCTTACTAAAGAAGTATCTCGGTAACAAAATTACTTCCTCTGTTTGTTATTTACGTTACTCATTCTTCGTATAGATCTTAGGATCGTTATTCTAATGTTTCGATTCTTCTTTTTCATGTAATCACCTTTCACTATCCTTTACAACCCCTCCTAACTTTAAATCTTTGACATGTGTCTACCGGAATCACTCCTACATTTCCTTCTTTGTTTACAATTTCTCGTTTGGGACCCATTTAGATCGTCATCTCGTAAAACCCTTTATTTGGGTTCTCGTTTCTACGAACAACTCTTACAAGGTAACTCCGTCTCCAGTCCCAGGACTTTGTCTTACTTACTCTCCGTCTCGTCATTCTTTTGAGTCGTTCCGAGGTTCCTCCTTTCACCCCTGGGTGCAAACGAGAAGGTACTCTCGGAGAAGACTGTACTGTCCCTAAGGTCGTCGTGACGAACCGACGTCCTCGTCCTGTGGTTTCTCCGATTGGTGTCTCATTCCGTTCTCTATTCCTACGGAACCTGATCCTGACGTCGGTACCTTAAACAGTCTTCACCACTATAAGATCTAGACGAAACTACCGCATAAAGACGGTAGACTATACCGGTGTACGCCAGTAAATTGAACTTAAAGTCAATGATTTCTACTTTATTTTGATTTTTGAGTCAATCGAGGTCCTCTGACCCACGGTACAACCTGTCTATATCTAGGAAAAGTAGTTATATCTTTCAAGATAGTCTGTCGTGGACGACTTGACTGACACAATATTTAACCTTCATCTTATACTCTCTTTCTTACATCAGTTCCTACTACAACCGGACTCCTTGATCTTTGTAACTCATGTGTCTACCTTTTCGTCCAATCCTTCTTTGTGGTCCCCAAGTCAAACCTTCTACCAGTTAAACTCTACGAATACTCTGTGGTCTATTACTCGAGTTCAAACTCAGGTCACACTTCCCACTCCAGATCCGACCCACCAGTGTCTCCCAGTGACTCGGTCCGTGGGAATTCTTGTCAACATATCTGGTAGTCCAAAGTGTTGGTGTAATACTCGAGTGACGATTGTAGGGGTGAAATATCTACTTCTTTCACTCCGTGACTCTTTCTAAGAGATAGAACATTCCTATCCTTAGACTGAGACTCCTCGAAAGGGAAGGTGATGTGTGTCCTCCGACTGACATTTTCTCTCGTTTACTTGGGTCCTGCACTACTCTCTACCTCTTTCCCTCTTTTCTCTCTAAAGCTAAGAAGCTTGTAAAGAGAGCGGACACCCTCGATTAGGTTCCTAGTCAGGATGAGTTTGGATCCTCCGTTATTTCAGGGAAGAACAATTCCTTAACGTTGGACTTTTACACACTTATCGTGTCAGGTACTCATAGAACAAAGTGTGTACTATATGACATCGAAGGATTCTTTTACATCTTCTAAACGATTAGACTTTCATTAGAATCGTAACATTAAATACTTAATATAACAAAATAAACTAGATACTCTTTATTAAAATTCTGTTTTGGACAAGAAAAAGGATCAAATATGATTTATATTTGAAATTTATTTTATAAAAAGGTTACTTTAAGAATGGAGAAAAGAGGACCTAATGATGAATATATAATAATAGTTTTATCGAAACAGAAAAAAATGTATGTAAACGATTTAACCTTGAATGTCAATATTTTCACGTGTTTGATATTCAACGTCAACCGTTTCACCTGTACGGATGTTCAAATGGCAAAGTATGCCACTTGTGTCGGTACGTAAGTCATGAGTGTCGAGTTTTTGGAGTTTTAGAGGGAAGTATGTCTATTGTTTTAGTGATTGGGATTCGGGGGTCCTAATGATAATAGGACTGTAGTCTATACCCGAAGGGAGTATCGAGTCAACCATTTCTTAAGCGGTCGTTACGTCCTCTGGTTTCAAGTCAAGGACCCAGTCCTTCTAGGCGACCTCTTCCCTATCCACTGGGTGAGGTCATGAGAACCCGAAGGGAACACCGAGTCGACCATTTCTTAGGTAAATAATACACCTCTGGACTCAGACTAGGGACCCAACCCTTCTAGGGGACCTCTACCCTTTCCGATGAATGAGGTCATAAGACCGAACCTCTTAAGGTACTTGACATATCAGGTACCCCAGTGTTTCTCAACCTGTACTGACTCGCTGATTGTGTTGATTGTAGTCTGTAATCATGGAAGGACAACTGACACAAATTTAAGGAACATTATTCTTAGTATGCCATATGTCAAAAACGTAGACCGAAGAAAATGAGTTGTACGACGACACATATTAACATGAAACACTTAATGTGAGAGTTTACAAGGTAACAAATTTATGTAACATTAAATAAATAAATAAGTTGGTCACCACCTGTAAACTAAGGTCAAACCTCGATAACACTTATCACGACGAGACACGTAATACATGTACACAAAGTCCTTGTATAAGTACGAAGAAACGATCATCATACGGATCCTTGTTACACCGGTCCCATGTCAATCGGTGAAGTCAAGTCAAGTCAAGTCAAGTCAAGTCAAGTTAACGAGTCAGTACAGGCTGAGAAACACTGGGGGTACCTGACGTCGTACAGTCCGGAGGGACAAGTAGTGGTTGAAGACCTCAAATGAGTTCGAGTGTAGGTAACTCAGTCACTAGGAGACAACAACAGGGTAAAAGGGGGACGGAAGTTAGAAAGGGTCGTAGTCCCAGAAAAGTTTACTCAGTTAAGAGACGTAGTCCACCGTTTTCATAACCTCAAAGTCGAAGTCGTAGTCAGGAAGGTTACTTATAAGTCGTGACTAATAGCAATCCTACCTGACCAACCTAGATGAACGTGGGGTTCCCTGAGAGTTCTCAGAAGAAGTTACCGTGTCAAGTTTTCCTAGTTAAAAAACCGCGAGTGGAAAGAAATATCAGGTTGAGAGTGTAGGTATGTACTGATGACCTTTTGGTATCGGAATTGCTGTACTTGGAAACAACCGTTTTGCTACAGAGACGAAAAATTATACGACAGATCCAATCAGTATCGAAAAGAGGGTTCCTCGTTTACAGAAAATTAAAGTACCGACGCCAGTGGTAGACGTCACTAAAACCTCGGGGGTTTACGGTACTAGAATCAAAAGACTTACAACTTAAGATTCGGTTGAAAAAGTGATAGGAGAAAATGAAAGTGGTTCTCCGAGAAATCAAGGAGAAGTGAAAGACGGTACTCCCACTACAGTAGACGTATAGACTCCAATAACTATAAAGAGGACCGTTAGAACTCAGGTCGAGCACGTAGTAGGTCGGACAAAGACTACTACACGAGACGTATCTTCAATTTATTCGTTCTACCGTTATACGTCAGGACTGTATGAGGAAAGTGATAAACCTTGGTCAGACGATAAGATACAGGTCAATATTAACAACGAAGGACTGGACGTACGTTTAAAGAGTTCTCCGTTCAGTCCACCAGACCATAAGAGTAGAGAAATTCTTAAAAGGTGTCAAAAACACTATGTGTTTCAATTTCCGAAACCGTATCAGTTATTTTGTCTTCATCTACAAAAGACCTTGAGAGAACTAAAAACTACTAGGTGGTCCACAACCGTTAAACTAGAGACCAAGGAGACGGAAAAGATTTTGGTCGAACTTGTAGACCTTAAAGTGCCAAGTGTATGACAACTTCGGAGTGAACCTCTTATAAGTCGTGATGAAACGATCGTACACTCTACTCACGTTAATACGTCATCAAACTCGTAAGAAACCGTAACAGAAACTCTAACCTTACTTTTGACTGTAAAACTTCAGGACACCGGTGACGTCTCAAAAGGTTTAAACGACTGTATAACTCACGTCGTGAAATTGTGGTAGTAGAAGATCCTAAACTTTATCGAATCGACCTTAAGGTAGTGAAGGTGATCGAAACAAGTATCACTACGAAGGATTCTGGGTGAACTGAAGTGTAAGGTCCTACAGACCGAGATCCACTCACTAGTGTGGTAATACTAATAGACCCAGTACTTCTAGAAAAACATCTCAATAAAACACATAAGAACGGCGGAGAATTATAGTAGACGAAGACAATCCAGGTATGGTAAAGACAGAAAATAGCTCGGGTAGAAACGTACTTTACAAGGGAACCGTAGAGATTAAAAGAAATTCACTAGAGATCAGAAAGGGTAAGACAACAAAAGGAGATAAAGAAACGTGACTAGTGACTCCTTCCGAAAGAATAGAGAGGAACGATAAGAAACCTTAAGAGGTAAGTTTACTCTTATAGAAAGGAAAAGAGGAAACGAAAAGTGAAGAGAAGAAAAGTGTCGATAAACATTCCAGAGGAGTATGTCGGTAAAAGAAAAACGTATAGAAAAAGAACCACTACCGGAACTGGGGACAGAGGATATGTTACAGTACTTGGAGACAGGTATCAAGAAGTCGGTGGCATAGATATTGTAGATTAGGGAACTTAGATAAAGAGTGAATGTTACGTATTAACATTCCCTAAACTAAATCCAGAATGGACTTACCAGATCACCAAAAGGAATTAAAGAAGTTAAATTCAGACTTAAACCGTTTTACCTCAAGAACTAGACTCGGTGTCAGACGAGGGTCAGAACAAAGACGACTGACATATCTCGATGAGGTAGAAACCAACGTTTCTTATATTAGTTAAACTAAAGTCAAACTGGTAGACCACTACAGGTACACATCTCAGAAGAGAAGACAACAACCCTCCCCTACAAACGATACTGGTTACGTAAGAGAACCGTTTTAAGACAAACGGGAACGGGACGAAGTAAGACATGAAGTTCCGGTTCGAATGGACAATGAGGTCCATGAGATCTATCAATCTGTGAATCTCTGAATTTGTCTATGACAATCGAAGGTTGTAATAATCACGATTATATGTAAGTTTTGTACTGTTTTATACATATTTTAAATTATTAGGAGTTTGATAAAGGTAGATTATTTAACAAACTACAATGGATGAAAAGATAAAATACTCTTGATATTAAGAATGGGTTCATACTATCGTTTGATTCATCGAATTAGTATTTGAAAATATAATTTTGAAGTTTATTATCACATATTTGTATCTTTAGACAACGAAAGAGTAATAGGAATTCCCGAAGTATGATTGTAAAATGACTCCTAGTTTATTATACCATCTACACTTACTTTGGAGAATCCAAGAATACATATGAACAAAGTGTGTCAAGAAGAACAAGATATTAGAACACTTTGATTTATATGTTCCGCAGATGGGGAGTGGGGAAAGGTACATGAGTTATATGGGATCACCCTATCCTTTTCCACTTTTAACTTTGGTTTATAATTAAAGACCAGGTATCGTTAAGACTTTAGGTCGAACTATTGCCCACCTTCAAAGGAACAAGCCAAGGATCTCAGTCCCTTATTAAGATTAACCAAGAGACGTAGAAGGAGACCCGAGAATCAGAACGGAAGAGTAAGAAAAAAGTACTTTCCACTGTAAACAAAAGTTGACTCATTCACAGAGTAAGACAAATGATGATCACCTCAACAAATCGGTCTCGCTTTAGGTTGTCAGAGAAAAGTGAGACCAAACGGTAAGATACTGGGAGGACACTTACAGTAATCTCAGTGAGGTGATTTGTTTTTGTTGGTATTTGGAGAGTCTATATTCGAGAATACGAAGCGAATTTTTGAGAAAACACACTGACTGATAAGGAGACTCCGTGATGGTAACTAGAAAGACTTCCAACTGGGTTCTACACTATCATTGTGAGTCTATGTAGACGTCTGGTACGGTAAAATCGTTACAGTACCTTGAATAGAAAGAGTCTCTATAAAGAACTCAAATCGTAGTAAACAGTCAACCTCTCCGATTCTTGAAAGTTTTGGAAATTTAAGACCGAGGAGAGTTACAGAACGAGAGGAAAAATAAAACGAGAGTAAAACGTAAAATCATCCTTTCTTTCTCTCCTCCGTCCTCTTCACTGCGTCGTAATTCATTCAACCAACCTTTAGAAGCATCGATAATACCAGGGAATCTATGAAAAAGATGTAACGGTCGAGGATGTCCACTATCTCAACGATTTGAAAGACGACAAGACATAATTCCTAAGAAAGGTTATTGTATAACAAGTAGAATAATTAAATTTACATAAATAAAATTAATCTCCGATTAATGAAATGTTATAACATAACCAAGACGGTGTGTAGTTGTACTTAGGTGGAACGAATATGAAAGGAAACGACAAGTCTTCGAAAATTCAAATTAATCCAGGGTAAACAAATAATAACGAAAATAAAGGTTATCATATGGACACCGTCTAAGTACAACTACATACCGTTTTGGTTATGTTATAACATTTCATTAATTGGAGGTTAATTTTATTTATTTACATATATATATATATATATATATATACATATATATTTTGTACTTAGGAGGTACCCGCATGTGCACAAAGGGTAGGACTTGGGCGGAGGGTGGAGGGAGGGACATGATAGGGAGTCCCAGTAGGGTCACGTGGTCGGAGTTCCTAGGACATAACTTGGACCTGACCTCTAAGCAAAGAATATACTATAATATGTATAAAGGTACTGTAAGGGGGTTTAGTAGGGTGGGAGAGGGAGAGGGTGTCTCAGGTTTTCTGACAAGATATGAAGACACAGAGAAAACTCCCAATAGTAATGGTAGAAAGATTTAAGATATATATATACACAATCATATGACATAACCACAAAAAGAAAGACCGAATGAAGTGAGACATATTAGCCGAGGCCAAAGTAGATGGAGTGATCTTGACTAAGTTTACATATGAAAAATTACCGACTCATTATGAGGTAACACATATACATGGTGTCGAAAGAATAGGTAAGTAGACGACTACCTGTAGATCCAACGAAGGTACAGGACCGACAATGTTTGTCACGACACTACTTGTAACCCCATGTGTGTAGAGAAAGTTAAGACCAAAGGAGCTACACATACGAGTCACCACCCTAACGACCCAGTATTCCGTCAAGATAAAGGTCAAAAGATTCCTTAGAGGTGTGACAAGAGGTATCATCGACATGATCAAACGTAAGGGTGGTTGTCACATTCTCCCAAGGGAAAAGAGGTGTGGGAGAGGTCGTAAATAACGAACATCTGAAAACCTAACGTCGGTAAGACTGACCGTACTTTACCATGGAGTAACACCAAAACTAAACGTAAAGAGACTATTACTCACTACAACTCGTAGAAAAGTACACAAACAATCGGTAGACGTACAGAAGAAACCTCTTTACAGACAAATCAAGAAACCGGGTAAAAAACTAAGTCAACAAATAAAAAGACCTTAACTCGACCTCCTCAACGAACATATAAAAACTCTAATCAGCAAACAGTCAACGAAGTAAACGATAATAAAAGAGGGTAAGACTTCCGACAGAAAAGTGGAATGAATCTCAAAGGAAACAACACGTCTTCGAAAATTAAAATTAATCCAGAACAAACGAATAAAAATGAAAATAAAGGTTATAAGACCCTCCACCCAGTATCTCCTAGGACGACACTAAATACAGCCTCTCACAAAACGGATACAAGAAGAGATTCTCAAAATATCAAGGACCAGAATGTAAATCTAGAAATTAGGTAAAACTCAAATAAAAACACATACCAAATCTTTCACAAGATCAAAGTAAGAAAATGTTCACCAACTGGTCAAAAGGGTCGTGGTGAACAATTTCTCCAACAGAAATTAGGTAACATATAAGAACGGAGGAAAAAGTTTCTATTCCACAGGTATCCACGTACCTAAATAGAGACCCGAAAGATAAAACAAGGTAACTAGATATAAAGACAGAAACACGGTCATGGTATGACGGAACTACTGACACCGAAACATCATCTCGGACTTCAGTCCGTCCAACTAAGGAGGTAAAGGTAAGAAAAAAGAGTTCTAACGAAACCGATAACCTCCAAAAAACATAAAGGTATGTTTAACACTTTAATAAACAAGATCGAGACACTTTTTATGACAACCATCGAACTATTCCTAACGTAACTTAGATATCTAAAAAAAGTTTTAAAATAAACTCGATATTAATCGGTACAGGAGTTTCAGGTCTAAATTTGAAGAGAAACTCACATTAAATCCGAAAAAGATTAATCAAAGTGTTTTAGTACTAATGAATATTAAAACGTCAAAGACATCTAGTCTTAGACTAGTGTCCAACCAAACGGAGGAGACTACACTCCAGGGAGTATTTCGGTCTGTCCCAACGTCAGTAGAGTTCCTAGTTGAACCTATCCTTGGTTGATGGGTGTACCGACCTTTCTTTTTTCCTTCTACTACTCCAGTTTTAGGGAACTCTTACAAGTTTATTGTCTGTAAGACCGTTTGTGTGATTATGGTATAAGACTGTTTCTCAGGATGAGACACTTAACGAAATCACCTATCCGGGACAGACAAATCCAAACGTATTTTATTACTTCGGACTTAGATACTTACGTATACATATCGAGGATCCTTTTACAGTGTATCCGATGTCTTGATAGTCTCATACTTCATATTTACAAAATTTTAACATTGATGAGACAAAAATTGTTCGTATGTAACTAATCTCGTAGTGCACAATCAGACATGGTCTCTGCCGATATTATCCCTTATTCCTTTCAAGCCCTTTGTCGTGACGATAGAAGGCCGAAGAGAACACGTAGTACTAATAAACATAAGAAAAGATTTATTAATGATTCTAGAAACGACAAAAATTTACCAATAAACTATTAGGTCAAGTACAGTCTTTGTTAGATTTCTTTTTATTTTGTACATATTTCTACATTACTTAATTTTAGTGGGTCATTATTAGATTAATCTCCACAAGAACCCTTGTTCTATAATTTCGATGAAAAGTTGAAAAACCTACCTACAAAAGTTACACACATACACACAACAAAAAAATTTAAATTTAAATAAATAAAATTAACCTTCGATTAATGAAATGTTATGACATAACCAAGACGGTGTGTAGTTGTACTTAGGCGGTACCCGCATGTACATACACACAAGAATTTTTTATACATTTCTCATAAACTATGTCTTTTGAATCTTTAAAGACCAAAAACGTAAATTTCCGTTCAGTTTTTAACTCTATTTTAAAAAACATATGTTTCCGTTAGGAATTTTGCATACTTGAAAATTTTACTATTACAGGGTCTATCTTTTAACTTTCTCCTTTTTTTCTTTGTCGTTTACGCTAGTTTTGGACTTTACCTTTTTTATTTTCCTTTTTGTTATCTAGTTTTGTGTTCAGATTCATTATATGATTTTTTTCATATGATAAAAATGAATAGTTTTATAGTTTCTGAAAAAGGGTGGTCTATTACAGGTCATAAAAGACCCTATTTTCACTCACGTAAAATATAGATATCCCTTTAAAAAACAATATTTGAAAATTTTATGAAGATACAGAACTTGTCTATAAAAGTTAAGACACCTAACTCTTACTATAAGACTTTACATCTGTCTATGTACATCTTTTTACAAAAATTGTTATGTATTATATTTTATATTACCAGGTTTTTATTCTCTTACAAAAGTATTTAGTAATGTGTCAACACCTCAGGTTTCCTAGATTATTAAATATTAATATAATATAAATTAATTATATTTAATAATATTGATATTATTAATGATAAATGATTACTATCGATTATCAGAACACACAAAGAATTCACAGTCTACGATAAAGGTATGTGCATAACTACATTAACACACATACATATTCTCCAGTATGCGACTTCTTAACTACGAAAACTTGACACCACAACCTCTTCTAAGAACTCTCAGAAAACCTAACGTTCCTCTAGGTTGGTCAGGTAAGACTTCCTCTAGTCGGGACCCTAAAGAAACCTTCCTTATTACGATTTCCACTTTGAGGTCATGAGACCGGTGGAGTACGTTTCTCAACTGAGTAACCTTTTCTGAGACTACGACCCTCCCTAACCCCCGTCCTCCTCTTCCCCTACTGTCTCCTACTCTACCGACCTACCGTAGTGCCTGAGCTACCTGCGTTCAGACTCACTTGAGGTCCTCTACCACTACCTGTCCCTCCGGACCGCACGACGTTAAGTACCCCAGCGTTTCTCAACCTGTACTGACTCGCTGACTTGACTCACTATTCTCCAGTTGACACATTTATCATCAATAAAGATCCAATAACTGATACCGGTTGAAAATAGAGAAAATGTAAAAAAACACAAAATTTCGAAAAGACTCCATTCAAAAATTTTAAATTATTAGTGTTTTGATTTACCTTGATTTCACGTAAGGTACAGTGTCATTAATTCGTTAACCAAGTTCCTACAATTTAGTTATAGATCTGATATACAAAAGATATAAGAGATGAGAAAAGGAAGTTCGACTTACAGTACTCAAATCTTCTTTTTTTATACATACATGAAAATACATTCATAAACTTTTCGTACCTAACAAAAAACCTTGTGTAGACCTGTGAGGCCATTACCAAATGACCATTACTATCCTACCATAAGGTACTTGTGTTCCTAAATAGGGAGTGTAACACGGTTCCAGTCACGACCACGACACTGTGTTCCGACCTATTTACTCACGAGGGTCCTTCTTTCTCTTCGAGTAGTGAGTGGAAGATTCGATGAGAGAGTCTCAAGTAACGAGGGTCCTTCCTATGTCTTGTTTACAGGTATAAATAAACCGGAGTTTTCTTTCTCTCTCTAGTTTGAAGTACGAGAAATGTTTTGAAAGAACGTTTTGTGAGAATTCCTTTTCGTTCGTTCGATTGTTTTTTTCGATTCTTCATATTTGTTCTCTTTTAATAGAGACCGATTTTAAAATTTCATTCAAGGTTATGTACGTTAACATAATATTAGTTTGTAGATAAATAGAATACGGTAATTGAGGTTTGGAATGAGTAATTCACTCCTTGTAGAAAATAGGTAAAAGTAAGATATGGTCACAATCCGTTTCTGCTGAATCCAGAATGAAGTCTCTTTATTCGAAGATTTGGTTATTTGGACTCCTCTAATCCAGGACGGGAGACTTTCCAATTTAGACCGGTCAAAAATTATTTTCCCTTTGGTCGGGAAGGTTATAATCACCGTTTCGATGGAGACACACACCACCAACCTGATCTACTGAAACTTTTCTGAGATTACAAATAGGAAGACCCTCGGATGCTAAACTACTGAGAAGTAGAAGGTAGATTTGGGATAAATGAGGATAAACCAAGTACTAGGTAAACCCTCATACACGTCCTGGTCCCAGATATAACGAGTCGTCACTGTTGTCATGAAAAATTTTTTATTACTTTGTTACAGGTTTTGGTGCACTAGTGAATCGTAAAGAAGATTATTACTTATGTAGAAGAAATTATATTTTGTAAACCATCAAAATTCATACCGTGTCCCAGTACACTAATGTAATCCAAAAAATCCAGTACCAGTCTTGTCTCCCCTCAAGGGGGGGTTTTTAATGTGACTTGAATTAAATCTTGAGTTCATGGTCTTATGATGTATAACCTTTAAGGTATACATATTAATCATAAGACGAGTCAATTTATCGTTATCTACTAAATTAAGCTGTACTTCGTGTGAGATCCCATTAGTCTGTAACCGCAAAATTTATTAAACAAACAATGGTACAGAGAAGTGAACGTAAAATTCACAATTAGTACTCTCAAACATTTTATTTGTACCTTGTGACTTCTCCCGTTAAGTAAACGACTTCGCTGAAGTTTTCACCTTTTCCTTCCTTCTTGACCCTGTAAACCAAAAAACGGATATTAACGTAAAGAGCGATGTCGGAATTAATCTCGTCAACTTAGTAAAGTCGAAGATGAGTAAGGAAAAGGTTGTGCTAATCAAAAATAATGGTACTCGTTTGAGTAATAGTGAATGAAATGGAAACAAAATTGAATAACTAAATTAATGTACTTAAACGACGTCATTTGTACGTCGAAATTACGTAAATCAAAGTATGAAGTTAGAAGCTTTCGTGAGAATCTTATTTATATCTCTCGATCAAGTTTATCGAAAGTACACTTTTAAGTCAAGTCAAGTCAAGCCAAGTCGCTGGGGTACTTGGTGTCGTGCGGTCAAGAGGGACAGGTAGTGGTTGAGGGCCTCAAATGGTTTTGAGTACAGGTAACTTAACTACTACAGTAAATTGGCAGAGTAGGAGACAGTAGGGAAGAGAAGGACGGGAGTTAGAAAGGGTTGTAGTCCTTGAAAAGTTTACTCAGTCGAGAAGCGTAGTCCACCGGTTTTAAAACCTCAAAGTCGAAGTTGTAGTCAGGAAGGTTACTTCTGGGTCCTGACTAAAGGAAATCCTACCTGACCGACCTAGAGGAACATCAGGTTCCCTGAGAGTTCTCAGAAGAGGTTGTAGTGTCAAGTTTTTGTAGTTAAGACGTGAGTCGAAAGAAATATCAGGTTGAGAGTGTAGGTATGTACTTTTTGGTATCCGAACTGATCTGACTGGAAAGAACTGTTTCATTACAGAGATGAAAAATTATACAACAGTAGACTTTACCCACTTCATTACACGGTAAAAAACTGTAGTTTACTATTAATGACTTTCCTTCGTAGTGTCTTTCTCCAAAAAGATCAACTTATAACAATTACTAGACCTTTATTTTCCTCTATGGATAAACATAAAAATATAAATATCATATGTCGTGATTTAGTCATAAATATAGTGTAACATGTTTACAGGTGTCCAAATACACTTATTACAAGTATTTTACTTCTTTCTAGTTGTCTAAACTTTCCAAGTCGGTTCTCGTCGGATAGTCATTTTGAGGATATTAGTCGTAAAAAGAGGTTCCGGTCTTGGTTGTTTCTTGTCTTTTATAACTTTTTCTTCATTTATATTATTTTACTAATATATGTATTCATATGTATTATGTATTTATATATATGTATATGTATTTATGTTAATTTCATTTTAGGATCCAATGAAATTCCGATGATTTAGAAAGGTAGTGAGGACGTCTAAAAGACGAACGGG